>JAMJFZ010003871.1:1652500-2182500 GCA_026225945.1 Cricetomys ansorgei | reverse complement strand
GAAGACAGCAGCTCTTCTTCACCACCCATTCCCCAGCCACCTTGTCCTAAGATCTAGCCCACTGCCTTGAGCCCTCACTCAGCCAATGCAAAGCATCATCAGTTCAGCCCAGGTCATGAGCAGGTACAGAGGAGGTCAGAATAAGCCAGTACCAGTCCCCACCCTCAAAGAGCTGAATGCCAGTGTGGTAGGTGTGGGGTGTGCTGGGTTGGGAGTGCTCACAGAACGTCAGGGGCCAGGCAAGATGATGGCAAGTACCGGATCTAAGGGGGAGCTGAAGGCCATGGAATGCAGAGGAACGGATTTGATCTGTCAGGAACAGGGTCTCCTGCAGATTTTTATCCTGCCGCCACCAACACCACATCAACCACTCCTGTCACCATTAGGGCAACCACAGAGTCAGGTGAATAGAGACACCCCTATTTTACAATTGAGCACACCAAAGTTCCAACCGACTATCTGCTCAGAGCTAGGCGGGGACCCAGGACTGCCTGGCACAAGGTGCCTCCCTACCACTGTGGCTGACTTCACCAGGTGCAGCCTCCCCCATGGAGCCAAGAAACTTCCCACTCCGTTCTTCTTCGGCAGGTGCAGAGAAGCAGACAGGCCCTTATCTGAGGTGATTAGGTCTCCAAAGACCCTAACATAGTCCCATCTCTCCACATCCCCCTACACCCTCCCAATCTATAGCAGAAAAGCTCTCTCCAAGAGGCCCTGATAGGATTCAGCCATTGACCCAGCATTACTGAGCCAAGCCTCTGCCAGCTCTGTGTTTAATTTGAAGATAAAATGGGGGCCTTGGGGTGGGCCCACAGGTTTATTATGGCCAGTTCATGTGAACAGTGCAGAGTGAGTTATTTCCGCCCATCTCCAAAGTGGCTCAACTCCGGCCACTCAGATGTTTTACAAGGAGCAGGCTTAGAACACACCCCTGCTAGGAGTGTGTGCTCACTAGGTGCTGACTCTCTAAAGGAAAGACATCTCTTAAGAGGACAACCTCTCCGATAGTAGCCGGTAGCAGGTGGCAGGGCAGGCTGTGGGAGCAGCAAGACAACACATTCTAAGGCAGCCAGGTACCAATGTCTCCCAACCTAGTCCTCAGGACTGTCAGAGAGCAGGAGCTGCAAGTCCCCACTGTGGACTTGCAGTGGAGGGAAGGAAGGAGAGCCCAGGCCTGGAGCACAGGGAAACAGTTTAGCTCCTCGGAGCCAAGAGAAGCATTACAGAGGATAGCAAAGGCTTTGGTGGTTTTAGACACCTGCCTCCATCCACAGAGAAAGACATCCTAAGTCGACAACTTGGAAACAAGGGTGGTGCATCCCTACACTCCTATGGCATAGTGGCAGGAGGGTGGGGCAGGCAGGACTGACACCACCTCTCATCCAGGGGTATGTTAGGGTTGGGCCACATGAGCAATGTCCTGTCTGTGAACTGGAACTTAGTACAAAGGGCCTGCGAAGAAGCAGCTTTCACCCAGACCCCTTCAGCCTCATCCAAACCCCAGACACCCCAACAAGGCACGGTGTGCTCACCAAGGCCACCTCTGTCTCGATGACCTTTATTGAGTCCCTCTCCTTGAAGATGAAGGTCTCCTGATAAGAGTACAGTGAAACAACAGGCTCTTCTTGTCTACTCTCAGCCTCCATCTTAAGTGGAGGCAGTAATAGTACATACCTCATTGGGTTGTTGAGAGGAGTAAAGGAAAGAAGTACATGAGCTAAAGCATTTAACAATAGTAACAAGCACAGTAGATACTCAATAAATGCCAGGCACTATTATTATTGGTGCTAACATTAGTACTATGGCTAAGAGATTGCCTAAAAAAGGATCCCTCTGCTGGCTCTTACCCCTTCCCCACCACCAGTGGCATATCTGCTCAACCTCGTAAAACAATAGGGATAAGAAAACTGGACTCCCTGGAGGAGGCTTTGCCTGCAGATGTGGGAGCCTTTTGGAGCTAGAGTTGGTGAGCAAGAGATAGGGTTGGGAAGAGCAGGGTCTGGCCCCCAGGAAGCCCTGCAGACAGCAGAGGCTATTGCTAAAGGCAGCCCAACAGGATCTGAGCCTGCAGGGGATACCAGGGCAGGAGCTTATGCAAGGAGAGTGTGTGAGAACACAAGAAGTTAAGCACACCCTCACTGGCAGGCTGTCTTGGGCAAACATCCTGGCAGTGCCCTAAATCTCTTCATGGGACCAGAGCACTGAGGGAGTTCCAACCTGTGGGGCACCTCAGAACCATGCCTGCTCTCAGAACTCATTCCACCTGCTAGCTCCTTCAGTGCATGCCTTCCTGCAGAACACATGGGTGAGCTCTCGGGTCACAATCCTTAAGTCAGGGCAAGGCTGCTTCCAAGTTCTGCTTCCCTCTGTTCCCTGAAGACAGCACAGTGACTTCAGGGGCTGTTGATGGGCCAACAGCTCTGCGGGAGACCGTATCCAGACGAAGTCCCATTTAATGTGCTATGTAGCATGGGGGTGGGAAGAGGGTATTTGCAAGCTCCACCCTTTCCTTTCCTTTGTTAGCACTGCCTGTGCCCACTGGCTTTGAAAGGAGACTATGGCCCACCCTGATCCTTCACCCACCACCTCCCGTGATTGCCCTGCCAGTGGCACCTAGACTATCCACCTCTATCATAGCTGATGGTCACTAAATTGCCACAATGAATTGCCACAAATGAATCATGGAAGTGATCACACAAAGCAAGGTCAATGTGACCAACAAGTGAGTTGATTCGAAGGACTTAAAAGCAGGGTCCCAGAAACTTGGACCCTGGGTTGGACCAGCCAGTCCTTCCACCCAGCCTCCTCCCTTTGTATACAGACCCCCACACACACCCACACAGGCCTGAGCCTTGTATGGGGAAGACGCTCCTCTGTTAAAGCCCTGAATGCAGACTACCAGTAGGCCATTTTGGTTACTGGGCATGCACCCTCCACCCTCTTTCCCTTCGGGAAGAAAGGAAAGATGAGCAGCCAAATGCCAGCAAGGATGACACGGGTCTACCCCGGCTCCAGCTGATCTCACGGGAAAATCCAGAGTTACGCTTTGCTGCATAGTGGCCGACTGCTCCCATGGTGCCCTCACCCCCAGGCGCCAGTCAGTCTGCAGAGGGTCCAACCACATACGAGCTCACGTACATGAAGAGGGGGAGTGAAAATGTCCCCCATGGGCTCAGGCTTTTGAACACTCGACCCCCACCTGACTCCCAGTCGGTGGTACTGTTTATGAGGTGTGGCCTTATTGGAGGAGGCCACTGGGAACCAGCTTGGAGAGCATGAAGCCTCACCCCACTTCCAGTTTCCTCTCTCAGCTTCCTGCTGATGCTACCGTACCTGCTGCTTGCTGTCACGCATCAGCACCACAATGGACTCTAACCCTCTAGAACCATAAGCCAAAATAAACTTCTGGTCATGGTGTTTTATCACAGCAGTAGGGATACCACAGAAGGGTCCAGAAAGCGCAATCTGGTGGCATTGCTGCAGCAGGTCCAAGTGACACTCAGCTGTCCCTTGCAGCCTACAGATCTGGTGATAGCTTCCCCGAGAATAAGTCAACTGAGGCACTGGGGAGTCTCCGAATGACAATCTGAGAAGGATCCCCGACCCAGGAAGGCAGCAGACTGTTTTTTCCAGATGGATCATTCATTCATTCAACACACAGGAAGCACACCATATGGGGCACATTTGAATCCTATCTAGGTTATTATGCAACCACCCTGGTAGGACGAGGATATCCCGCCTCTGTTTCCACCATGGGTTCCAAGAATTGAACTCAGGTCATCAGGTTCAGGAGGCAAATGCTTTGACCTGCTGAGCCATCTCTCCAGCCCTCTGATATTCTGAAGAGATACTTAGTGTTGTTCACTTGGGTTATCAGACTATTGAAACAAAGAACCCTAAGGAACTGAAATTTCCCCCAAGAGTAATTATGCTGGGAGAAATGACTAGGAGCCCAAGAAGAGATTTCACACAGTTCTGACAACTTGTCTGACCACCTTGCAAGAGAGTCTGGAGGCTAGACGATAATGATGGTGAGACCACACCTTGACCAGGACTGCTTAGCTATGCATACCTTTTGCCCTCTCTTTAAACCTAAACTTTATGTTCTATTCCCTGAAGAGGGATTTGGGGAGTGGGGTATGGGCCTGTTTGTTCCTCTCCCCAGTGTGGTTGCATTGAATGGATATCCCTTTTCTGCTTTTCATTATTATTTGCATAATGGCCAGTTGAGGAAAGGAGACAGAGCCTGGCTTGTTAGGCTGCCAGGCCCCAGGGTCTGACCCTAGCAACTCTGGCAACAATTATACAAGGACCCACCATATAAGCTATGAGACATAGCTACACAGTCCCAGCAAAGGGTTCTAGGTTAGGAGCTAAAAAGCCTAGGAGTCACAGGTTGACATTCAGAGCCAGGATCCCAGCAGCAGAAACCATGGAAATCTCTTTGCCAAACACCTGTGGGTTGAGCTGGGAACTCTCATTGCATCTGCATGGAAATCTTGATGAGGGCTTCTCCATCCTCAAATGAGAGATTGACAAGCTGCTTAGTTTATTCAAATTCACAGAACACCTTCATATGGATTCCATTAAGTCCTCCAGGGAATTCTTGTGCAGAAAGCACTCAGCTCCCTTATTTGTGACTTGGTAAACTGAGTTTAGCTTTATGGAGGCTAAGTCATCTGACCTCACACCTAGAACACTTGTACATTGAGTGACAGGGCTGAGGACCATTGTACAAGCACCAGATAGGCTTCTGGACCAATGTAAGTCATCAGAAGTAAAGGGCACCACCGTTTGCATACAAAAAGCCAGTCATGAGCCCAGGAAAGGGATTCAAGTATGCATGGCCTTCAGGAGGCCTTTGGAGCCCTCAAGGACCATAAATATGGAAGACTCAGCAAAGGAGCTACAGCAGAGGCTGTTTGTCTTTCATGTGGCCTGAAAGAGGAGTGTGGGGAAGGATGGGGAGCCCTCCTTTTTGAAGACAGAGGGCATCACGAGAAGGGATTCATTGTGAGGCCAGGCCTCCTTACCCAACAGCTACCCAGGGAGCCTTGCCTTGCTCACTGTCAAGCTCTAAGAAACCCACACTGAACTGAGTCTGGAGGAAGAAAAAGGCCACTACAGGTGTCAAAGGCCTGACTTTCTGTGGTTCGCCTGGCCAGTGTCCGGGTAAAACAATAAATACAGGTTGCCATTCAGTGAGGAAGTAAGGGAGACGGATTCCAGAAAGGATCACGGGTAATATGGATGGACAAGAGGCAGAGGCCACAATCAGGTAGGGAGCAACGGTGACAGCAGAGAACCCCCCGCAGAACAGGCTCTAAGGGCAATGGGCTGGCCTATACTTCTTCACAGCCACACCGCTCTGCTGGCCCTCCAAGTTCCAGGATCTTATCTTCCCAGCTGACTCCCTCCACAGGGCTCTCCCAGCCATTCTCTTGGCCCTACAACGCACCTTCCCCTGCTCTTACTCCTTCCACTTAAAGTGACAGAGAAAACAATAGTGTCCCAAGGTCTTGAGGGCCAGTGTTGGAAAGCTAGGGAAGCCCAAGGAAGAGACAAAAAAAAAATGTGGTAATTACCCTCCCCTGAACCAGAGAAGGGAAAAATCCAGATTAGCACAGAAATGAAAATTAGTGTTTCCCACCATGTGTCCACTGAATGGTGGTATCTCCAGGAATGAAGGCTTCTATAGTCAAGTAACTTTGGAGAAAAAGGAGAATTCAATAGGGTTTCCCCCGGCAAGTCCTCCCAGAGCCTTTAATATGTGCGTGTGCAGAAGGGAAGCTGGAAGGCAGCACTTCCCAGCCTTGATATAAGGAGAAACCCTTCTATCACCAAGAATTTCTCAGGAACAACTTTCTATAGAACATGCTTTGGACAGCAGACAACTGGTCATAAGCAATGGTTTCCAGGTTAAGTTTCTTGGTTTTTTTGTTGTTTTGTTTTTTTGTTTTGTTTCTCTGACATGGAATTCAGCAACCAGGTAGGCAGGAACCTCCCACCCAAAGGCTGAAGGTCTAGCTTTCCTTTCATTGGTCTCAGCATCCTAACCCAAACAGCAGAGCAAAGTCCCCACGACCCACCCCACTGGCTCTTCAGGACTCTGCAAGAATCAAAGGAAATATGTGGGGCCCCTTTACAAAGTAACAGCACTACTAACAATAGGACCCCTAAAGGAGCCTCCTTTGGGAGAAGGCACACACTGACCTTTATGAGTTAACGTGGCAAAGAACGTGAGTATTACATAAAGCAAGATGCATTCACACAATAGAAACATGACAGTGGGGAAAAAAAAAGCAAATTTGGGAATAGAGCTAGCGGCAGGAAAGAGAAAGCCAACAGCAGCCAGGAGTCCTTGGTCTGGCTGCCACCCACCCTGCTGGGTCCTGGTCACATCCCTCCCTTTCCTGTGCATACAGGGACTTGGGGTGCTCTCTGAGGTGCTTCCTGAAGTCAGAATGGGGGTCCAACCTTGGATAGTCTCCAAGTGAATAGGTGTCTTGAGCAGCATTGTCAAAGGGAAAAGGACAAAACTGGGCTCAACGGGAGGCTCAAGAAGCCACATCCATCCACGAGTATAAATGGACTTTTAGTTATGAAACTGAGGTAAGCCCCAAATCAGAAACCAGATAAATGTAGAAAGTTCAAAAGCTCCCCCATCGATTTAAGCCTCGGCACCGAGAGTCAGGCTGGAGATCTTGTCAAAGTTTCTGGGGAGCTGGGGGGTGCTGAGAGGGAAACAGGCCCTTGGAGCACAAAGTGTCAAAGTCCTGTGTGACGGATGCGGGAGCCAGCAGCGGCCCTGTGCGACGGCTGCGGGAGCCAGCAGCGGCCCTGTGCGACGGATGCGGGAGCCAGCAGCGGCCCTGTGTGACGGATGCGGGAGCCAGCAGCGGCCCTGTGTGACGGATGCGGGAGCCAGCAGCGGCCCCTTGAGGATCCCGTGGCGTCTGGAGGGGCATCACCAGCCCACTCACACCAAGGGCTGGCCTTTCTAGCCCTACTCTTATTTTTTTCCTACTTTTCCCAGGAAGGTTCTTCTTCCACTTGCTACAGAGCCTGCAGCTCACTGCTCGGGAGGCTGAGCAGCAGCCATGGAGAGCCCTCGCACCTGGTACGGTAAACGGACAGTCGGACTTGAGCCCGTCACTCTCCCTGGCCCAAAACTCAGGTGAGGTCAAAGACTGTGCGCATCTGCCATTTAGTGATTCTGCCTGTGAACACTGGGTGCCGACTGGACAACCAAGTGTGTCGCCACACCTTCAGGCGCGGAGGGAGGCGCTCGTCTGCGGCAATAAGTATGAACAAGAGACCAAAGAAACAGTGTATGATCCAGGAAGCATGTCTGATCCCACTGGACTCTGGGGACGGGAGGGGCGTTGGACTGGAGCGAATCCACACCCATAGGATCCCTAAGGGTCTGTTGAATCAATAACTCACAAACAGCATGGTACATGTGTGGCACACATGTGTTGGTGGCAGTAGCCTTTGAACTCAAGGGTAGAGGCCATACTGCTTGCCCTCCTGGGAAATCTCCATCTCCTCAGCTATGTACAGAAAATTGGACCAAACTGCTGCAGTCCTGCAGTCTGATCCACTGCAGAGGGGGACAAGGTGGATTGTCAGCCACACAGACAAGGACCTTCTCCCCTACCCCTTCCTGAGCCCAGCGTGGCCTCCCCTCCCAGTCAGGCCCTGGTCTTCACGGGTGAGGGCAAGCACAGAGGCAGGGGAAATGTCATCTCCTGAAAAGATGATTCTCATTCACGGCCTTTGATTGGATATGAAAGCTGCACGACAAGAAACTACACCTGCTCAGCCCATGCACAGGGCTCAAGTCTGGGGTTAAAAAACCCCAAGAATGGGATCAGAATTTCAGAGAGAAATCCCGGCCTGATTCTGAAGTCAGCAGCTAGACCCTAGCAGTACTACAGACTGCTGCCCTGCTGGAAAGTGTCAACCCGGGCCAGCTAAAAAAGCCACCACCACCCCTTCTTCAAGGCCCTGCAAAGTCCCTGGACGGCAGTAGACTAGGGACTGAGACCCAGGGCTGGAGCAGCCTCCAAACTGAAAGTAAAAGAAGGGTGAAACTAAAGGCTCCCCAGCGGTAAGGTCACCGTCCTGATGAGATGGTTTTCCCCCCAGGCCCTTCCTCTTAAATCTGCTCGTTTTTTTCCCTTCCCCTTTTTTTTTTCATAAAGTACTTAATTGAGTGTCCCTGGGGATGTGCAGTTCCATCTAATTCAGCTCTTAATTAACCCAGCCCACCCCAAAGAGGATACAGAACTACTCATAAATTAAATATGAAAAGCATTATTTATCTAGGAACAGCCTTCCAAGGGCCCAGATTCTGACATTTATAGTTACTAATGAAGATGGATTTGGAATGAGACAAGTTGGAGAGACACTTCATGGGGGAGAGAATGGGGCCCTCAAGCCTCAGAAATGCTTGCAGAGCTTGGGGAGGGGGATCATCTCAGCCCAGGCAACTGTGTTCCTCAGGTTCAAAGGAGGCAGGGATGAGTTGGACCAGCCTACGGAGTCCTGCCGGTACTGGATCATGGCCTCTCACACCAGCCACCGGATGCTGCTCCTTGCCCGGTTCCCTCGTGCCTCCATGCTGAGCTCGAACTAGGCCATTTCCCTCCCTGCTCCTGTTGCAATCTTTTTCCCTTCTGGGTAGAAAAACATTGAAGAGCAATTTAAACCCACGCCCAAGGAAAGGAAAGAGCACCATAACTGGCCATTCTTCCTTTTCCAGGCCTTCTTTTTCACCTTTGTGAACCTCCTACAGGCCCGTGTCCCAGCTCAGGGTCAAGGGGCGTGGGGAGGAGACAGCCTCAAATCTGGGAGAACTGGAAGGAGCTGTCTGAATCGCCTGTGCTCTCAGATGTGTCTCCACCCGTCATTCTCCTTCCATGTTTCTCAACCTCTAGACGAGGCAAGCCTAGCCATTCCCCGACTCTGAAGATGACAACCTCCCTTTGAGTGGTTCAAGTCCCCTCAGGACTTTCACAGCTGACAATCTGGAGGGCACTTGCTGAACCTTCCATTCTTCACCAGGAGCCACCAAGCTTGCCACAAGGCAACATTGACCCCTGTCGTCTCTTGCCAAGGAAGACATAGGAAAAAAGCCACAGCTCCATAGTTCCCCCACCATGTTGGTGCTGTTTTGAATCACTAGGGCCACAAACCCAATTGTGTTTACCTCAGATGTGTGAGGAAAATGGGCTCAGCACAATTCAGGCCTCAGGACTGGAGTTAGGACAGCCCCTGGGACTCAGCCAGATTCCACACAAGCCTCTGTGCAGCCCTCAGAAGCCTGGAGGCTTAGCTCTCTGGGGCAGAACAGCTGATCATGGATTCCCTGGAGCCCTGAAAGCCATTTGCAAATGCTGCTAACAACTAATCCAGTTGAAAAGACTTCTGAGCCGCCCCTCGTGGTGGTGCCTCCCTGAACCAGAGAGCACCTAGTGGCTTGGCTGTCCCTCCTTGGGCAACCTCAGAATGAAAAGTTTTATACGTTCTCAAGGAATAGCCAACCACAGAGAAGCCAGCATGTGCCTGAGATGACAGACCTGACACTGACTTCAGAAGCGGGGGGGCTCCCACCAAGGTCCACGCTGCTGCTGCTACACATTACTGTCTGTCCTACCGTTATTACACCCTCTAGTCACTAAACGATTTCGCAGCACAGCGTCCCATTGTCTTAATCTTGCGGCTCTTTATCCAGCTAACACCCCCCAGCCAAGGCCTTCTGTCCCTAAAGAATAACTGTCCTTCCTGTGTTGTGTCAGCACACAGTTAAGTCAGAAGGAATTCGAGTGGCCATAAATGTTGAAGTTCTTTTAAAATCTATCAGAAGTGTTTGGATATTTAAGTTATCAGCTATAATTAATTACAGACATTTTTTTGAAATTAGACTTTGACCCCATTTCAGGAAGATGTTTTTGCCCAGATCATTGTAACCTCACCAGCAAAGCATGGCCCACAGCAAGCAGAAACTACCCCTGGGATAGTCCTTGCTATGATAGGGGCTCCCTCTGGAGATTCTCCACTGTGCTTCTCTCCTACCCATAAGAAGCTTCCCTCTTGGTGAGGAAGTAACTAAACTTTCAAAACCTAAAGCTCACCTTTGTTAAAATGACATTTGTAGGTCAAAGGGTGTAGAAGGAGGGTGTGGGTGGAGTCTAGAACACTGGGCTGACCATCCTGCTCCTCCCTGGGCGTCAGCCTCAGGCCCACACACACCTTGTCCTCTGTCTTCAGGCAGAGTTTTTAGAGACTTTGGGATGTTTAAAATTATCAACATTTAAAGGATGACATTCCCTTGAAAGGAATGCCCAGAAAGTTCCAAAAAGAGATGGACATGGAGTAGCTGAACACTCTCAAAGGGAATCACTAACATTATCTTTGCGCCTCCTAAACACACTGCAGTTCACGTGATAGAAACCATCCAGAAACGGCACCAGTCCCTTCCTGACCCTACTGGACTCCATTCACACATAGCTCTCTGGAAATCAAACCAACCAGTTTACATGTAAGCGCGCAGGCCAGACCTTGTGGTCTTCTATTCACAAGATCTCATGGTTCTGTCCTACTTAGCCCGGGAGCACCAGGTGAGCCCTCCTGCTGCTCGCATATAAACACCTCAGACTCACACACAACAAGTTCTGGCTTAAAGAAAAGCCAGCTGGTATCTAGGAAAATGTCGCTCATGTTGGAGGCATGATTTCCTGGCTTGGAGTTGTACACCCAAGCCCTGTCTTCGGGGTCTGTTATTAGAACTACTAACAAGGTCTATTTCTGATTCCTGCCTGTGTTGCTGCTGGTATCTTCTGTTCAGAGTCTTCCTGTACTTGGTGCAGGCCTTGTCTCATCAGATTTAAAGACCTACACTTCCCAAAAGGCATAAAGAAGACTCTGACCCAATTACAGATGTCATTCCCTAACCAACCTCTAAGTGGGAAAATGTCCACAGTGGAAAAGACCTTCGGGCCACAGACTCAGTGAATGGGCTGACTCTGCCCTTGATCAAAGATGAGGAGCAGGAGAGGGAAGGAAGCCCCTGCCCAGGTACTGACCTGCTGCTCTCTCCATCCTTCCCCTTCTGAATGGAGGGAAAGGGAAGTGAGAGAAGACCAATCGAACCCAAGAAGAATCAGGTCAAATCTCCCAAAGCATAATTACTAAAAGAAAGAGATTTGAGTGTCCTCCGAGTCACAGGAAAATGACCAGACATCCACCTGGTCTAGCTAACAGGAGTGATGGTTGCTTCTTTACCAATAATGGCAGGAGGCTCACTCATTCCTTAAGATTTCCTTTGGACGGATGGACTGTGGGGAGCTGGGAAGACAGTTCAGTGGTTAAAGTGCTCACAGCTGTGCAATCATGAAGACCCAAATCCAGACCCCTAGCACCCACACTAAAAAATGAAAAACAAACCCTGGGTGTGGCAATGCACAACTGTAACCAGCACTGGGGGAGGTGTGGGGACAGGAAGAATCCTGGGGCTCATTGGCCAGTCTCTCCAGTCAATGAGCTCTAGGTTCAGTGAGAGACTCTGTCTCAAAAAACAAGGTGGAGAACAATAAAAGAAGACGCCTGACTTAGACCCCCATTCATGCATGCACGTATGCACCTGCACCTACTCATGTACACACATGCACACCACTACCACACACAACAAAAATGTATTAGGAGCGCTCATAGAATGAATGCCTTTGCCTGTCATCTCAGTCCAGAAAAATCCCAAGTCTTTGAGTCCCCAGATCACTTAAAACAAGCACAAATCCTTAAGTCCTTTCTAACATTCTTACTCAAATTCTCCAAGATCCCATAAGTAGTGTATGTATATCTTTGGTCACAATGAGCCAACAAAAAATAAAACATACCCCTGTCCAAAGGTATGTTTCTGGTGACCTGTAACTAAAGGGCACTGACACATCTAGAAGCAACCGTACACAAAGCAGGAGTTAGTGAGAGCAGAAACTCAGCATCAGTCAAGGGGGAAATTGTATGGCTGCCTTGAGAAATCGCTGGCTAGTTAGTTACTGAACATGAAAAAGATGTGTTGTAAGCATTCCTAGATATAACCCAATCATGATTAAGGTAGGACAAGGTTTACCCCCCTCCCCTCCTTTTTTTTCTGCCTTCGCTTTTGTAGAACTAGAAGACTAGGCTGAACTAAGCCAGGAATATCTGTCTTCATCAACAAGATAACCAGGGATCCAGAAATGAAGAAGGGGGAGGAGACCTTGTCAGCATTGATAGTCAGAGACCCACAATGAAAGAAATCAGAGCCGGCCTCGGGGCTGCGAAGGAGTCTATGCAGAGAGCAGTGACTTGGATCCGGCGAGGAAGGGTTTGAAACACAATTGCAGAAGCCCACAAGCTTGCGAGTCAGGGGTGGTGCCTGTTGTGCCCCCATCTTCCTTCTCCTAATGACACCCATCAGCTGACATGTCTTGCAAATGACTGTGGTCACCAGCAGCACGACAGGCTTGAGGCTGGGAGGGTGCACCCTCAGAGCAGTGACAAAATACCACCAAGTGCCCACGGGAGCACAGGCCAGGGCAGCACTGGCCTCGCGTCAGAAAACAAATGTTTGATACACGTGGGACATGATGCCTCTCGGAAGTCCAAATCAACCAGACCAAAGGCTCCCCTCCTCTTGGCAGGAGAAAAGCACAGCTCAACAAACATGCGAGACTCCAAAGGAACTTCCCCCAACTGACCCGATTTTGTTCACGGTCCCTCATCCAGTGTTTCTTCTGAATCCTCCCCTTGACCTTACCTCACACCCAATAGAACTTGGCCATAGCCAAGAAGAGTTCTTACAGGAAAAGCTTGAAAATTTGAAGATTATTATTTTTTTCTTAAAATTGAGACAAGAGTCTCTATGTAGCTCACTATGTAGCCCAGACTGACCTCACATTTGAAATCCTCCTGCTTCAGTCTCCCAAGTGTGTGTGGGGATTACACGCAAGTGCTGTCACACCAGACTACGAATGTCTTATTTTACAAATGAGGAAACTGAGCCTAGCGATGCGGCCCTCTGCTGACTGGAGACGTTCTACCTGAGTTTTGTTTCTACATCAACACAAGTTCACACCTAAAATCTGTATTATCCTACACAGAAAAAGATTACCTTTTCTCATTGACAGAGCCTTGCAGAAACGCCCAGGTAAACATTAAAACCAAAGTTAGCAGACGACAGCATGCCCAAGAAAAAAAAAAAAAAAAAAAAAAACTGCCCGGGGCTGCACAAGCTCCTGGGGTATTATAGCTTAGGGTCCGCCTGTCTTTTCTCCTTGCTTATAGCATGCATTATGGATACATAATTACAGTAATCAGAAAACTAAACCACTGGGTGGGCCAGAGCCCTTCCCCGGGGATTCCAGGAGTTACTTCATGTTTTACAGCACTTAAAACCGTCACAGGGCACATGCTAACCTGCATTTTTCTCTCTCTCTTTTTTACAGACCAAGTATTATTTCAGCTACTTTCTACGGCCACTGAACAAGACATAGTTTCCAGAATTAACCTTCCAGAGCTGAGGCAGGTGATGCAGACGCTAGGGTGGGCTCTGGAAATTCTTGCTGCTTATATATTGTGGTCACTGGAGAACCACTCGCTAATTCCCTGACAATTCTGAGGAAGTTTCCAAAAGCTTAATTTGCATTTCTAGGTGATAGTTTTAAAATCCCAGGCTCCTGTCTTTTATTATACAGAACCAACAGTCTTAATGTTAGGCAGGCATGCCTTATCTAGTAAAAATCCACCTTCAAAACTGCATTCCCGCCTCCCTCCTTCTTAGATGGAATGGGGTGAGGGGGTGTCAGCATGGTGCCTTGTCATACAGAGCTGGATGCTACCTACTCTCAGCTACCTAGTAGGTTGGGATGCTCACTGTTTTTCAAGAAGCAAGGAGAGATAGCCTAATGTCATCTCCATAGTCACCTGTACCTGACAAAGGGCCCCATGCGTGTCAGCAGACATACCTCCTCTGGTCCCACTGCTGGGCCCCAAACTCTCCCCATCTATCTAATGGAAAGGAGGCTGGACCCTGTGACTTCTGGTTCTCTCCCTGTTTTATTCTGCTGTGACTTAGACATGTAAGATAAGCAAGCACTGGTAGCTGGAAGTCCCTTTTATCAGACAAACTTGGCCTCTGTCTTTTGCCTTTTGACCCCTCCTAGTTCTCCCTCACTACACACTCATCAATCCTGGATAGATTTCTGCAGTGGTCTTCTCAGGCCCTTAAACCACATAAGCCTTTGTTAATCCTACCAAAAGAGAATAAATAGCATTACCCAAATTCTTTGGTCTGTCTGTCAGAGCTATCTCCCTAAAGTAGGCTTCAAGAAAAATAGAGGCAAACGTAGACATTGGGGCTTATATAAGGTTGGGGGCTTTCCAGAAGAAACTTTGTTGAACATTTCAAAATTATTTGGCTGAACCTCTGATCTTGTCAGGGTATGTCCAAGGTTTGTGTCAAACCCCGTGGGGAGCTGGGGGTTGGGGAGCATGTCAAATTCCAGAAACTCGTTAAAGCACAATCAAGCTTGCATTTTGCAGCAAACAAAAAAGAACTTATTCTGCCCTGATAACAAAATGCCTTCCATAGTTAAGATGGAGTCAGGCTGGCCCGTCATCTTCGACTGCTCCAACCCACTGTCCCCCAAGCCCTCCACTGTGGTAGCTGCCATGGGCGCCTCGGAAGAGCTCCTCTGAAGGCCCCTCTCTTTTCAGAACAGGGATTCTCAGGAAAGAGAGATGTGCCCTGGAAGTCCTGGCTTCTCCCCCGGCCCTCTGGGCTCCCATAGAGAGGAGCATCCCATCAATTCGGATGCTGTCTCCTTCCTGCCTCTTTTCTCTTCCCTCCTCTCTCTCCTTCTCTTCTCCCCACCCTCACCACTCTCACCACTCTCATCCATTCTAGGCTTTAAATAGTCCCTTTCAATCAACAAGAACCCCCTGCTGCTTCTCCAGCCTGGTGAGTCCCATGGAGCCCTCAGGACTAGCATCCCCATCCCTGGGAACAGGCACAGGGCAAACGCTGATCCCTCCACCTCTGCTAGTGTGTCTGTCCCCTCTCTCTAGATGACACTCCTGGAGGCCAAGAAAGTACACACTTCTGGGACCCAATCCTGACTCCAAAGAACAAGACAGGCTTCCAGTATAACTGGGGAATTCAGAAACCTTTTCTAGGTTACAGGATAAGAACATGTCAGGCCCACAGTGTTTCAGAAGTTTAAAGTCAGGCATTATAGACTAAAAAAGGTTGTTCTCTTTTGACAGAGAATTACAAATGTAGGGACTATGCAAGGTAGGTTAAGGGGGGCCATGATAAAAATAGCATTTTAAAATGAATCTGGAAGTAGCCCCTAGGATGGATTTGAAGAGAACTGGAAAAACTAGAAAAAATCCTTGACAGTGTGCTCACAGGGCACCCCACTCCTGACTCCTCCCTCCTCTCTCCTCCCTCCTCCCTCCTCCCTCCTCCCTCCAGGCCTTGTCCTACTTTGCTGCCATCTCAGCTTGCTCCTGCCAAAGTTGCAAGGGATACCCAACTTCAGAGGCAAGAGGGTAGAGAGGGTGGGGCTTAAGCTGATGGCCAGCCTTTCACTCAGGTTAGTATAGTAGAAGGGAAGCTAGCCGGCAAGATTGCTGAAGGACATTTTCTCTGTTCTTCTGACCCTACCTTCGCCACTGGTCCTTCCTAGTTAACCCGAGTACAGCCCAGTCTTTCCAGGATGATCAAAGGTTTTCAAGCTCCCCTTGTTGCCTGCCACTACAAGTATTCAAACAGCGTTTCCAGGTCAGGTGGTTTGTTCCAGTCCCCCCACCAGCCAGGGCCAGAACCAGATTCCAGACCCAGGCTTTCCATCTTAGGGCTCTTTCTCTGATGTGGGGCTGGAGAGGCGGCCCCTCCCCCAAGTACCCAGCTGGGTTTCCACAGTGGTCCCTAGTAAGTCTGCCTGCTTCAGGGATCTTCATATGACAGACCGGCAGGCAGCAAGCCTTCATCACCAACTCTACGTAACGGCATACCTGTCTGGGATCACAAAGAGTGAGAGGACTGGGCAGAAGGGTTCCTGACTCTCAGCCAGCCTGCTTCCCTTTAAGGCTGTAGACTCTTCCAAGGTGACTGGAAACATTGATTCCTTACACTGATTCCTCAGTGAACCAGAAAACACTAAAGGGGCCTGGGGGACATGGAAGCAACTCTTTCTGCCCATCCCTGGGCTTCACTTATCCTAAGGTACCTGTTTTCTATACCACCAGTAAATAAGAGGATCAGAGAATTTGGCAGATTCTACTAAGAATGTCATTCAGATTAGATCTGGGGTGCTCACTATATATGGAGATTCGGGGAACTCTGACACCTCTCAGGTCTTCTCCTTACTTTCCCCATGCCTTTGCAAGTACACCCCAGTAGACAGACTGTCAGTAGTGTCTTACAGTGGCCTTCCTCCCCCATCATAACAACAACTCCAACAACTCACACCTGGTCCACACCTCCCACTGCTTACACAAAAGGTAGGCCCCCCGCAAAGCACGTCTGATCATATCATACACTTTGACTGGGCTTATTTGAATGGGACTGGATTGTGGTCTTGCTGCTAACTAGCTGTGTGACCTTGGACAAGTCCTTAACCTCCTGGACACAAGCCACCTGCAGTCTTTTCTTACAACATTTATCCATTCTGAGCTCTATCTGAGTGAGGTGATCTTGGTATGTCTCCCAGTTTACATCCTCCAGCTCCTTAGAGGCAGAGATCCCATGTGGCTGAGGGTATGGATCACAGCACGTGTGCAACATAGACCATGAGCACCAAGTTCAGTAAAGACCCTCTCCTGTTCCAAGAGCTGCCTGCTTGTTCTTCCTGGGAGAGAGTACACCCCACTCCATAGACCCCCAGGATCGGGCTTCTCAGCTGTGCTCCCAGGATCTCCTCAGGAAGCCCAAATACTCAGCAAGCCTGTGAAAGATAAAGAAATCCTGGGCTCCATATCGGACCTGTACAATTGGCATCTCTCACTGGAGACTACCAGCTGTTAAGAGGCCCCCTGGCAACAGCAGACCATGACCCTAAGGAAGAAAGGGGCTGTGAATCCTCCCAGGAGTGATCTGGGGCTGAGAACTGTGGGATGCTGCACCTGCCAAGTATCGGAAGTCTTTGGTAGTTGTCAATCAAACAGAAGAGCCATGTTCCTGCCCCACCTCATCCTACCACTTTTGGACTTTCCATCTCCATGCCATCTGCCCATCAAGTCAGGAAATCGCAATTGTCCTCAGTCAGCCCTCGAAGCCCCTTTCCCCCAACCCCATCTCTCCTCGCTGGCTTATAACATCTTCCCTCCCCAGCTCACCTCCTTGTTCCACTGCCCAGAAGCATGCTAGTATGTTTTACCAAAGTATCCCATCCCAGGGAGCTTTTTCAGCCATTAACTCTGAAGCAGATCTCCCAACCTCCCAGAACACCTCTCAGCCCCACGTCTCTGGCCCCATAGGGTCCCTACCACACCTCTGAGTCTCTGAGGGAAGCGGCAGTGGGAATACAAAAACTTGGACTAGTACTAGCAGTGTTAGGTCTTAGAGGTGTTGGGAAGGTCACAGTCTCCATCTCAGACTGAAAGACAAACAAGGATTTGAACCAGGTTGGTCTCTGGGGATACTCTGGGTCTAAGGCTCAAGGATTAGAGGACTTTAATAATGGCTCCATTAGTCTGGGCTTCACAATGAGAAGTCCAGAGAGAAAAAGATATGGCCACAAGGGCAGGACTCAGAACCCAAAGTCCCATAAGCTTCACATTTTGGGGACAAATCACAGCACTGGAAAGTGCCCGAGGGTAGTTTTGCCAGGAGATGCAAGTAGCATGCCAGAGTGAGAGAATCATAGCAAGTGGCACTTTTTCTGGAACAAGCAACATGTGGAGGCTTGCCACCAAGCCTCCCACCCCTTCCCTCCTTCCGTCCCCGCAGCGCACACACCAGCGCACACAGCAGGCAGGCTTATTATTATCCCCATTTTACAGATGAGGAAACGGGCTCAGGGCAGGCAAGCAATGCCCCCAAGGTCACAGAGCTGGCAAGCCGTAAAAGGCACTATTTAAACCAGGGTGAAGTCCTTGAGAGTCCACACTCTCGATGTCCCTGCCACCCTAGAGAAGACACTCTCTCAGGAAGTGAACTTCATATCAAAGAAGTGGTGGTCAGGAGGCATCGTTTCCATGCTGTGGATCACTGAGAATATAAAGTGTTTGAGATCTAGAGTCTGGTGGTGTCTAAGGGACAAGTCTCCATCCTGGAGGTAGACTCCAGTGCTTCCAGAATGGAGGCCAGAGGCCCCTGGCCGCACGGTCACGGTGAATACCAGTTCTCCAACACCCTCCTCTTTCTTTCTTCCCTAGTCCTTCCCAGAATGCCGTCCACCTCCTCAACTGGCACCTCTGTGACCCTACTACTGCCTTGCCTGGTAGGCAGAGAATTGGCCTTCGGAGTGAGCCTCATTGGATACCCTTCATTCTTTGGGCCTCTCTAAGCATAGTTTCTTTACGCCTAGAGGAAGATGCAATGCAACCTAATTAGGAGTCTGAGCCTGAGGAATCACATGGAACCAAAGCCAAGCATGTGGTGTGCTCTCAAGCTTCATCCCCCCTATGTGACAGGTTAGCAGAAAGAATTGGGGAATTGCGTGAGAAGCCACCTATGCTGTGCTCCATGTAAGTGTATATACAAAGTACTCCTGTGGCTGTCATCTCAGGCCCTGTGATGAAGCCACCTTCTCCTTAAGTGGAACCAGGGTTCCACCAGAGAAAGCCTTTTCTGGGCAGCACCAGGTGGCCAGCAGCCTGGGGAGTCCCTCGATTGGTCCGAAACCCATTTTCCACATCTCCTTGGGTCACCTTCCTGCCTCACCCTTCTGGTCACTTATTCCTGGTTTTATGGGAAAGTGCCCCCTGTGGATAAACTGAAACTCACACCTAGGGACACAGTCCAGAAGCCCCCCCTCCCCCAAGCCAGGCTCCTCCTCCTCCTCCTCCTCTGCCCACCTGTAAGGCCTATTTGCATATCTCCAACTCAAAGCCTGCTCCTCTCCCAGTGCCCTGCTGGAATTACATTACTTTCTCAATCAACAAGACCCCCCTGACCCACAAGGCGGATTAGAGCTGTGCTCTAGTTGGAACCACTATCATGAAGTCTTTCTTGATCATCTGGATGTATGACAGCCTCCCCAACCTGTTTCTGGGCTCCTTGAAGAGAAGCCACCCCAGGCCCTCCTCTGAGCCTACCCATAATCTAGCCCCAGAGGCCATGACACATGGTCTACCCAATCCATACTTGAAAATGAATGGGAAGGGATGGGATAGAGCTACAGGTGTGCTCTAGCCACACACACAAATTAGCAATCAGCTGGGAAACTTGGACTGGACATCCCCTACAGCAAGGACTCCTGGGCATGTGGATAGCACTTGAGCATTGCCATGACTGTCTTTCCTTTTCATTCTGGTCTCCAAGCCTCTTTTAAGATGGACCTATAAATAATACATATATATATTATATTATATATACTAATATACAGTATATAATATATATATATATATATATATATATATATATATATATATATATATATTGCTTAAGAGGCCAAGTAGGGCTTGTCTCTATCAATGCCTGCTGCTTAGGAGAACTGGAAATGACCCCACATGACATGGGACAGTATATGAAGACTGAGCCTTTGGCCTATGCTCTGTCTTCTCATCCCGAACCCACAGCGTCCCCTGGGTCAGGGCCTGAGGCAGCTGGGTCTTAGGGTGTAGGCACCATCCCACAGTTAGTGGGAGATTTCAAGAGAAGCCATCCCACTGATGATCCTTTGATTTGGCTGTGTTGTATAGGAGTGAGTAGGTGGCAGTTGGTGCTTTCCTGACAGAGTCTCCCCTGGCCACTTATGAAAGGGCACGCTATGGGCAGCATGGCACATCCTAGTGGGGAAGGGAAAGGTGAGAGCTTTGAGCAGTCTGCTCCAGAGCCAGCTTCTTAAGACTTTCAGGATTAGGATCTGCCCTCTGGTGAAAACACTGTCCAGGTAGAAACAAGCATAAAAAAAATAACTCTCAAAGAAGAGCTTCTAATTAGTGAAAACAAAATGTCTGACAAAAGTCCAACAGTCAAATAAATCACAGCAACTCTTCCAGGGTGGATAAGAAGTTATATTTATAATGCTATTTTGAAGAACCGCAATGTCATAAGGAAATACATCTGGTATTGCGGGGAAAGGCTTGGCCTTATACTATGTATGCAAGCATCTGTGAGCTTAGCTGGCCAAGTCTCCGGGTCAGGAAGAGAAACCAAGCAAAGTGCTATGCTGTCTCTGAACGGTAAGGTTTTGAGTCTGTTCTCTTCTGAGCACACACCTCCAAGTTCTCTGTACTCAGCACACGTCCTTCTCTCCGTACCATAGGAGACAAGGAGGGAAAGCAGGAGGGACAGAGGGTTCCTTGCCTCAGCTACCCTGGGAGGGACAAGCTACTGCTCCCTTAAGAGACTGAAGAGCTGAGGGCAAGGATTCACCAAGTCATGGTAAAGCATGGTGGCCTAGGATCCATCCCCAAGCTTAGAGAAGAGATAAGGGGGCTGGATTAAGGGGGAAGACTCTGGTCTCCACTACCATATCCTTTCTGTTCTATGTCAGGACAGGTAAGCCGCCTGCCGCCTGCCACCTGCAGCCAGTTGCCAGTGAGCAGAATATGTCCCGAAGTAGCAGCCCTGCCAGCTCTTCAGTCACTCAGGTACGGATGTGCAGATGGAACACAGGGCATCCATCTTGAAGGCTGTCCACTCAGACCTCACTCCTTCCCCGAAAAGGATGTTAAAAAAAAAAAAAAAAAAAAAAAAAAAAAAGATTGAAAGACTAGTTAGCCAATTAGCTGAACTGCTGCTGTCTGGCAAGTACCCTGCCTTCCTCCAGGAAGTTCCAGCCTCACCACCCCCTCAGTCCTGGATTTGGCTTCTCTTTTTATTCTACACTCAGATCTAGGGAGGCAAAGCAAGGCTCTCAGTTGCCCTTCATTCTCTGCAGCTTCCCTTCCAGCTCTTGCTTGCTTTCTTCCAGATTTTATATATATATGTATATATATATATACACACACACACACACACACACACACACACACACACACACACTCAGCACCACCTGCTGCCCTTCCTAGCTCCACATGGTGTATCCAGTGTGTGTCTTTGGAAAATAAGAACTGAAGAGTCAGACAGGCAGATTCTGTCTACAAAACCCACAGAAGGTGAAAACCGGAAAAGAGCTCCAAAGACACCTAAAGCTCCAAAGACACTCCAGAGACAGCTTGCATCTGTCTAGGCTCTGCTCTCCCAAGACCCTGAGGCAAAGAAATCCACTGCAACTCTCTCATCCAGCAAAACAAGATCCACATCCTCGGGGTTCAAACCTCCTCTCCATCTGATCCAAGGCCCAGAAATGCACCGGAAGGTTGGGGAAGGCCTACTATGCTCGAGTTTATGTGAGCAGTACCACAGAGACCAAAAAGATGTTCAGGAGTCCAGAGTTTAATCCTTAAGACACTCACTAAGGATACCTCCCATTTCTGTGTTTTAGGGCCACCTGGAAGCTCTTCTTTCTTCCCATTACCCTCATCCACTTGAGGCCCATAGCCCTCCCCAAAAGGATGAGAGACACTCTAATACAATGGACTCCCCGGTTTCCTGGGCTGCAGATACTTCACTGCAGGATCTTTAAAAACCCCAAACTCAAAACCATCGCAAATGATACAATTTAAGATTTAAGATGTGGAGCTGCCTGCCTGACCCTCAAGTCCTTTGTTCAAGAGGTTACTTGGAGTCCCAGCCAAAGAGGAAGAGCCCTAAAAGAGGAGGAAGGGGTATCATCCTCTCCACCGCATCTCCCCCACACATGGCCCTTATCTCTATCCAAGGGGGTATGTCCCTCTTGATCATCCTGTGCTTTGTTCCCCATGGCTCCCCAAGACAACATCCCTTTGATCTTAATTCAGCTGGGAAAGTGGGGGGGGGTGATAAGACAAGTTCCTGTTTCCCAGTCTCTCATGGGCACCATACACAAGCTCCAGCAAGGGTCTGAGCCAGGCTTTGCCACGGAGCCCTGGAAACCTGGGGTCTGAAGCTGGATGGCTGATGAGCAGGACAGGCCTCGGGGTGGGGGTGGGGGTGGGGGTCCATGAGTCCATTGGCTGCAGTGGGAAATATTCATCCTCAAAACCCAGGAGCATGAAGGGAGCTCCAGGTATGGGGACAAGGAAAATGAAAGAGGACGAAGACAAGCAAGAAGGAAAATATATCGAGCAGTTTGAAGTCGCTGTGCCAAAACTGTGCCGAGGACACGCCAGTTTCCTCCCCTCCCTACCCACCCTCAGGGAGGCAGCAGAATGGAAAACGGACCGCACTCTAGCATCAGGTGGAGCCAGGCTCCCATCCCGACTCCACTGCTCCCTAAGCTGTGTGATGCCCTGGGAAATCATATTTGCTGAGCCTCAGTTTTGCCAGCTCTAAGTGGGAAATACTGACACCTCAAAGTGTTTTGTGATGGCTGGGTGAGATGAGGTGCAAAGGTGTCAAAGACTTTGTCCTGGCCTGTGACAAATGTCCGATTCAAAGCAAAAGGCAGGTAGTTTTGCTGTCGCCGCAAACACTGCACCTTCTCCAGCCCCAGAACTCCTTAGTCAGTCGCTCCCTTAAACCAATCAAACAAAAGGTCCACCAGGCGTTATGAGGACAGTCCGCTCATTCATTCGTTCGTTCATTCATTCATCCATTCATTCACTTGTTCTTTGAGGCTCCTCATGTGTCATGGCAGGGACGTTATAACTGGAAACAAAACGGAATGACTGCTGACATTCTAATCACAGAGAAAACATAATTAATGGGTGACACCAAGCAATGGTTAAGTGCTGTTTCAGACAATGATAAAGAGGTAGAGCTTCTGAACTAGAAAGTACAGATGACAGGGCTAGCTTATCTTCCAAGACCTGGTGGGCTCTTGCTGAGCTCAGGAGACACAGGAGGGAAGCCTGTCTGTTCATATGCCCAACAGCTGGAGCAGTATGTCCAGGCCCACTAACATTTATAAACCCCAATTAACTACCAACTTCTGCCTTAAATTTTAATGATGTACATCATGATTATCAGGGACCATGTGATATAAAGGCCACCTTGGTCATAATGATCTTCCATATGCCCTTTTTCCCCTTATATATGGTTTGATGGCTCTAGTTATGACATCCTATCTTCCAGATTCCTTTCAGATAGTGACCCTCCAACCTATGAGCTCAGATGTGTCCATGCCCCCGCTCCCTCAGACTGCATGGGCTAAGATTTTTAATCCATGGATACAGGGTCTAAGTCCCCATCCAGCATGAAAGAAACTGCAGAAAACACAACTTTGGCCTTCATCCACCCCTAACATTAAAGGAAAAGTCTCAAAATGGGGGAAAAGAGAACAAAAAGACAAGGAAAATGGAGCAGGGAGAGACAGGAACCTCTCACCCTGGAGTCTGGTTAAACCCTCTCACCATCTGAGAATCCCAGTACAATTAACATCTTCTGTGAAGTTGTCCACAGACACGAGGTCAACGTTCCTCTCATGTACAGATGTTTTGTTAAAATAGCAGTGACCCAGGCTTAAGGCATGGGTGATTACAGCCTTTGGCAGGTCCTCTTCTTTTCCCCAGACATTATTTGAGAATTTCAAACAAGACTATTAACTTTGTTTACAGTAAAGATATCCATCTTCCCCAAATCTCTGTGACCTTATGGCCTATGGAACCACCAGGTGCCCCCGCTGAGGGCCATCCCGGGCTCTTACTTAGCTTTCTTAGAAAGCCTTTGAAGGCAATAGCTTTAAAACCAACAAAATGGCATTTTAGTATCTGTGGTAAAGGCAGTGAGGTGGGGCTCTTCTGAGGGCCTCTTTTTAACTTTAATGCGTGAGGTTTATATTAAGATATAACTTATTAACACCCAGTCCCAGGAAGAAAAATGGTAAAAATGAAGGATGGCGAGAAATGATTTTGATGGAGAGGTGACACTTCCAGACACCTGAAGAAGTGAAGCAGCCATCTTTGTGGTTATTTGGTGGGGACACTCCACAGGGGACAGGGAAACAAAGGCCCTGGTGACAGCCTGTCCCAATGAGGGCAGCAGACAACAGCTCCTGCCAGCCTCGGACATAAGAAGGAACACCTTCTCTGTGAAAGGATCACAAAGAACAGGCATGGAGACTGACCTCCAAGAATGGGTGGGTTTGGACCGTGTGGCAAGAGGAGGCAAATGGCTCCTCGAATGTGGCTCTGTGCTCGTGTTTCTGGAATCTACCTGACCCCACCTCTGCCTCTTGTTTAACTGAAAGAAGAAACAGAAGCCCAAAGTCGCACTAGCAGTTAACAGTGATGTTGGAGCTGGAACCTGCCCCCATAAGCTGGAGCAACGCCAGTGTTTAACAAGACCTGCCCTTTCTCTCAGCTCCCCAGGTAGACTGCCTCAGTATTCTCCAGAGGCTTCGGTAGCACCGCGGACAGAGTAGAATATGGCTAGTTCTTACTAAGACTTAAGCCCATGCCTCCAACAGAAGCACAGGGGCTCCCTCCACTTTCCTCTCTCACCAGACCCAGGCCTTCTCAGTGTCGGTCAAACTCCTGAACACAGGGCCACTTTGATGCAGGCACGATTCACCTGACCTACACCCAAGCACCAAACCTGGGAATTCTGTCCAAGTCTTGTCCATCTTCCTCAAGAGTCTGAGTATTCCAGCTGCTGGGCCACCGAGCACCTCATAATTCTGCAGAGTGCCACATGCGATGATTAACACCCTTTTCTCCTTGCAAGTAATTGTAATTAATGCCAAATCTCAAATCAGGAAATCAGCCATTATGAGGACGAATCAGCTATTTGTTTTTATTTTATCCTCTGCTTCTCCCTCCACACACGCCCCTACCCTCTACACCTCCACCCTGCCTACCCCGTCTCTCTTCCAGTTTTCCAAACTCAGCCCAGAGCTGGAGGAAAGGACCCACTAGGCCTAAACTTCCTTCCATTTTGTCCAAGCAAATGTCATAAGCACCTATTTCAAGCCCATGTTAGGCACTAAAGAGACAAAGAACACCCAGTTCCTGTCTCAGAGAATTTGTTAACTACTGGAAAGAAAAGAGCTAAACAGCTGCAGAAGAAGTTGGGAAGGGCTTCTCCTTGCTCTGTCTAGAAAGACTTGCAGAGGAAGCAGACTTTGAGCCAGACCTGGAAGGAGGCACAGTGGTTTTCCAGGTAGTTAAGATGGGGAAAAGGCATCCTATACAGAAGCCCAAATATAAGAGAAAATAACCAAACCACAAACGGTGCAGAGTGGGGAACAAGGACTGAGAAGGCTGGCCAGGGAGGTGGTAGCCTCTGAAGGTCGGGCTGCTGAAGGGAACACAAGAACAAACCCTAAGAAAACCCTGAGCAGAAAAGATCCCGGGTTTGGGCTGTGCCCAGGGAGAGTTCAGGAACCAAGTGTCTGGAGCAGAAGAGATGAAGACGAGACTGAGTGTTCAGGGCTATAGTAGGAGCATGCAAGAGACCCAGAGTAGAGCGACAGGAACCTGACACTAGTTTCTTCTCCTCCACTCCTTGCTCCTGAGGCTTGGGGAACCCAGCAGACTTCTTGCCTCGAGAGCAATAATTCAAGTTATTAGCATGGAAGCATGTAGTGGACTGAAAAATGAAGAAGAGTGGCTAGACTGTTAGTTCCCAGGAGATCGGCACCAGACGCCACCTGCGCATCCAGGGGACGGATGTGGCGACCAGATGACTGCTGTGTGAAGAGGGCGTGACCACAGATGGAGGCAATGTCGGAGTGAGACGTCTCTGGCAGACCGTATGCCCGGAGGCAGAGGAGGCCAGGTCCTAGAGGTCCAAGAAGAGATCCCAGGAGACCTGTTTAGTGGGAGCCTGGATCACCCCTGAACTAGAGAATTTGGTAAAGTATCTAAAGAGCCAGCAGAGAAATTCCACAAAACTAATCCAAGGGACTCCCAAAGCAGCTAGCATCCTCAGCCATGCTGCTTCATCCCAAGAAAGAGCCAACAGGGAGAGGCTCCTGGGGGACAGCTGCCTTCTGGAGGGGAACACAGAAGCACAGACATTCTCCCAGGCCAGTCATGCCAGGTGTGACACAGAGCTCACTGAATCCAACAGGAGGCTTCAGGCAGCCAAACTCGGATGCAGAAACAGTGCCTTGAGGATGAAAAAGCATGTTGCTGGTGACCTTAGAACTAAGCCTTGAAGAGCAAGTCTCTGTGGGCATCACATAGGGAAGTGTCCTCTATGCAGATGCTTTGGAAACCAAAGGCAGTCAGGCCCAAGCGACCTGAAGGGTTCCCCATGAATCCACAGAGTCCTAGCTCAACAGGCTAACATAGCATCCCCAAGGGATGCTGGACCAAAGGACTCTGAAGTTGCCCTCACTGCTGACGTCATTCCTTTAAGATACGTGTGCAAGGCCTGATTACAACATTTCCTGTCACTAAGACCGCATGGAATTTCCAACCCAGGACACATCTTAGGTGGGAATAGGACCCCTTCAACACAGGTACCAGGTAAACTGAGACCTATTCTAAGCCACCTTCTCCAAGTCTTGACCACAAGTTAAGCCCAAGAATTCAAGGGCTGCTTGACTCTCACAGCTCCAGTCACCAAGCATCTAAAACCTCAGCTTGCAAGGACCTTCCTCTGCTATGTAACATGAGTGTCCCTGTCTCTCCTATAAAGAAGCATGCTCGGAGAAGTGCAATGACCATCCAGTGTTAAATCACAGCACTCAGGGCCCTGCTCAGATCCAACCAGCTCTTCAAATACATACCTTTGATGGGTCCTGCCTACCTCAGTGACCCAAAACTGTATTCTGGGTGAAATACAGTCGGTTTTGAATTGACTAGAATTTTGCCCAATCAAAAAAGAAAAAGAAAAACTGAGCTTTGTGGGGTAACTACCAGATGCCAAGATTGTCTCCACTTTTCCATATGTTTCATTTTTCTTCTAGATCCTTCCACTGTCTCTGCCTACCATTAGAGATTATCCCATTTTGAACCCAAGTCTCTGCTCCTGTCCTTTCTCCCTCCCATGTCACATCTAGCATGTTCTGCCGCTGGGCCTGATGGGCTCTGAGAACTCCCTTCCCGTCACCCCCTGCTGGCTACATCTCCAGCTACAAAGAAAGTCTGCCTGGCCCAAGGAGAGCTGCATAGCACCTGCTGCATCCTGGCTTGTTCTCCTGATGATAATTCTCTCTCAGAAGTTAACTCTATCACCCTGGCAGTGGAGAAAAGACCATGATCTGAGTAGCAAGTATCAGACTGAAATCAGAAATGTAAATTATCACCTTTAACCCCAAAAGAAATCGATAGGGAAACTCTCCTACAAGCTCCCTCAAGCCCCCATTCTTGGGACCCCATTTGCCAAGACTAGTTGAACCCACTGATTAAAAGACTGTCCTCAACTGAGAGCTCTGAGTAAGCCAGGCTTCCTTGAAGAATGAACTCCTGGCTTGATAACTAAAGAGGTCCTATCTCAGCCTCAAGTGCTTTTGTGTCTACTGACTGGGGCATCTCACTGAGGTCCACAGAGCCTCAAATTCCATGTCTATCTACTGACACTAATCATCTGAGTCCTGCTTTCTCTTTTATTTTCAGGGTTCACCGAGAGCTCAGATACAAAAGTGCTTTGATATCAGGAGAAAACCGGAGGAGGAAAAAAAGTAGTGTATGAAAATCAGTGAGCTTGCTCCCGGCCCTGGGGGTCTCTCCGGTCCTGCCAGGGAGTATCCAACCTGGATCGTTCACCGCTAGTTGTGCTTGCAGCAAGATAAGCAGGGGGGTGAGGGCGGTAGAGTCCCAGACTACATGCTTAGATAGTGGAGCCTTTGTGAGCAAACAGAGTCAGCCGGCCCCTATGTACTACTACAGTAATGAGCAGCAGGGCTCCAAAGAGCATGGGCGCTGAAGACAAAGATTGACAACGACAAAGAGAGCCCTAGCTAGACCTCTTAGTTATACAACTTCTTTGAGCCTCTGTTTTCTCATGTGTAAAATGGGGACAAGCCCTCTAATTCACAGTAGGGTCGCAGATTCGTAAGGGTTATGTCACATAGCTTTTGGAAGGCTCCTCTTAACTCTTCTCATTAGTAATAATAATTCCCCCTTTGCCGCCACTTCATCCCCAAAGCTAAGGAGGCAGCATAGGACGCCTCTTAATGAGAAATGCACCATCCACCTTACAACAGGCAGCAGTGGGCCCTCAGCGAGCTCACCGAGCATGAAATTGAGGGAGAGCAGCTATGTGTCTACTTGCACGCTAATGAGGCTCTCAGTGTGGGAGGGGATGTCTGTGGTGTTCTGTGTTAGTGATGGGGAGGCCATGTATGAGAAGGCGGGGATATAGAAGCTGCAGCAGGCAAGGTGATACCCCACCTGAAAAAACAGCAGATTTTGCCTGGCCGTGGCCCTGACTTTAACACACAAACAAAGCCTTGCGCCCATTGGACACACCTTTCCAGCCCAGGACTAAATGCACAATAGTTCAGGCATAGTCCTTTTTCAAATAGGCAGCATCACAGCCATGGGTTCCCAGGTTTGGGGAATTGAGTAGTGACTGTATAAACTAACCACCACCTACACCTCCCTTCCCCACCCATTTTCAGTGGGAGAGCAAGGAAGCAATAGCATCAGTAACATTAGAACACATCCAAAGAGGGCCTCTGGGGGAAACATCACAGTGAAAGGAAGTAAAAGTAAAAAGGGAAGGGGGAAGGATAGTGTGTATTACAGTTGACTAGGAGAAACTGGGGGAAGTCGAGCAGGATCAGGACCAAGGGTGGATAGATCCCTGCTTGGAAACGAATGGGCGACAGAATCTGAACACTTCTTGAGCCCAGGTGCTTTATTCACGATGGACAGTTGGACCTTTGGTAAATGTCAGCCTGTGGAATCCTCCCAATGCCCCAGGAGACACAAGTATTTCATCATCTCCTAGGTGAACAAGATAAGGGCTTCCAGCCACTGCCTACCTACTCCACCAACTCTTCTATAAACATTTATCGTTGTGTTTAGACATCTTCTCCCCCGAGATGTTAATCTACAGCACAGGCTCTCCCTGATGTTCCAGACTTTCCATTTTACCCATGAATTTTCCACTTCTTGCTTGAAGAAGTCTTGTTAAAAGAGTTCAGTGCAAAAGCAGATATCACACAGCTTTTGTTTTTAAAGAATAAATGCCTGTGTTACCCAATTCAGTGCTGTCATCAAGAACCCGAAACTTTTCATCAGCTCACCCTGAATTTCAGTTTGGAGTCAGAGCCACTCACCACCAACTCTCTCTCTCTCTCTCTCTCTCTCTCTCTCTCTCTCTGTCTCCCTCCCTCACAGATACTGCTGTGATTAAACAGAGCAACACTGAGTCTAAAGAACCAGCCTAGCAAACACGGGGAGTCCTCATGCAAAGAGCAGCTGTCTGAGAGCAGAGAGGCTGTAACAACTGCCCGATGTCAGCAGATCATTGATGGAGAACAGTGGGAGGGGATCAGGATGGCATCTGAAGATGCAAGCCTGGAACTCAAACCAGCAGAGTTCTAGGGAGCAACAACGAAGCACCAAGCAGCTCTTGCCCTTGAAGCACCTGCACCAGAGAGTTTGCAAACCGTGAGACTGTATGCTCAAAAGCTGTCGAAGAGGTTAGAGCCAAAATTAACCCGACAGAGAAGATTCACTGCTGAACAGATGAAGATACTGAATGGAAAGCTCGATGCCATTCTGCATCACATGGGAGAGATCAAGCAAAAAGTGCCTACACTAACGTTGGCCCAGAGGCCCTCATGCCAAGGTCAATTTAATGCCTGCCCTCGAGCCCACTTCAGCCCAGTCAAAGCCTCCTGAGCCTGTGCACTTCGCATTAGCCACGGGACCTAGTGGTCACACGGACTTCTGGAGCCAGTTTGGAGTTAAAGGAGGCCAATTGTAAGGATTTGGCCTGTGTCAACCAAACCATGCAACTCATCTCAAAAGGAAGAGAAAAAAAAAGTCTCTCCCCCCACTTCTCCCCCCCCTCCCCCACCACAGCTGTTGAGTTTCCCCTGCTGAGACAGTCAAGTCCAGAGACAAAGCCTTAATCTGCCCTTAAGGCCCCATATTTTCAGAGCTGCTCCATTCTTTCCCCTCCAGACCAGAAGACAATAAGATTATGACTAAAGGAGGCAGCCGAAGTTCCTCTAGATTAGACATAGGCCCTGCTGCCAAGAAGCTAGCTCCCAGTCTACAAGAAAGCAAAGACAAGGAACAACTCATTGGACAGTCTGTCTCCCACACCAGCCAGGAGGGGGCATCTGCCAGTCGGCTTCTCTTCGTCTTCCTGCCTAGACACCATTCCTCTCTTGTAGATAGAGTTGTGCCAGGCAGGGCCTCTCAACCCCAGTCCCTCTCCCCCCACCCAACTGAGCTTCACAAAATGCTACCTTGTCCAAATGTCTTCCTGTTTCTTGTCTCCCCCCTACCCCAAATCTCAAGAACGCCGTGTCTCCTGGATTGCTTTGTCATTTGCAGAACTTTTTAGCAACTTTTGCCTTGAAGTTAACACAGTCGTTTGTTGTCTTTGCTTTCTTGCAGACTGAGAGTTAGCTAGCTCGAGTGCAGGACATACATCTAATCTAGAAGCATTTCAGTTATCCTCTTCAGACTCAGTATTTCTTTTTTTCTTTTTTATGTGGTGCTGAGGTGGGGGTTGTCCCCAGAGCCTCACACATGCTAGGCAAGCACTCTATCCCTGAGCTTTAACTCTAGCTAGCCCTTCAGACTCAGCCTTAAGTCCCTTTCAGCTTTCCTATATCCCAAGCACCTGCCTGGAGAAGAACTGCTCCCCTCATTATCATCAGCTGCTGAAAGAGGACCTGGGTCAGTGAACGCTCAAATACACACAAATGCTATGGATAGCATCTCCGGGTGGTTTTTCCCTCTCATGCACACCAGGTTTATCACCAGGCTTCCAGCAAGAAGTCTTTTCTTCACTGCAGACAAGCCAGCCTTTCCCATCCACTGTTAAGAGCCGGGTGCGTTCAGTGTCTACTTTTCTGCTGGCCTCTTGGTACCAGATACACAAATATGAAATAGGTTTGAACTTAAGGTCCTAGGCTCTTTGTGTGGGGTTAACAGATGTGAAGCCGCTGCTCAACTCCTTTTGTAAAGAAACGAAACCCTGTAATGGACACGGGAGTTCTTCACAGTCTTTTCTTGTAAATGCCTCGGCATGTCAGGTGCACACAAAGACAGAACATAGTTAAGGTATAAGTGAGTCCCCAAAACTGGTGGGAATGCTTATGGTTTCAAAGGGAATCTCAAAGGCGTCTCACCCAAAGTCAGACATAAATCACCTCGCCTGAAAGAAGCAAGCTCTGGAGCCGCCCTCAAGAGCAAGGTATAGTGCCCATTGCCTAGCGCACACACTTCTGGTGGGTGGCACTCACTGTCCACACCAGGCACTGTTAAGTCCTACGTGTCTCAAGTCAGTGCCAATGACACTGATTCATTCAAAACATTGTTTTGTGCGTTGTTCACCTCCTATCAAGCCAGACTCAGATGCAAATTCTTATTTGCTTAATCTCTCGTTTGTCTGCAACCCAACTCAGGCTGCGATGTGGCGAACGTGAGCATCGTTACAAACATCATAACAGAAAGCAAAAGCCCAAGGAAGCTGTTTAGTGCGGTTCCAACCACGAGTGTGAGTCTGACCCAGCTGGCCTCTTCACTAGTAGAGTGTGAGCTAATGCCGACAGAGAAGTGGATGTGACGGTCCCTCTAACACTTCGCTACTGAGAAGCACTGGTGTGTTTCACAACCACGGCATTTGGAAGAAGAAGACGGCAATCCCTCTTCCGAGGCACGCTAGTGCCTTCCTTTCCAATACATTTAGCACTCACTTGACCAATTTAAGGTACCCGTCAAGCAATTGGTTGCACACTTATGTGATACAGCGCACAACCCAGGTGCCAGGGATACCGTGAATGTGTGAAAGTCAGTGTGTGTGCTTTCTTGGCGCCCACTTCTATCAGGGAATATGGACAGTCATCAGGAAATATTCTCAGTGCTGTATGCTATTAAGATTACCGAGACCTGGGCAGTCTTGGAGCCTTGGTGCTGCAGCAGAGCTATGTTTGCTTTCTTTCTGGAAAAGCAACATTCGAACCAAGGTCTTCATGTTGGAAAAGATTCTGTCCAAAGGTCAGAGGAAAGAACATTCCAGACAGAAGAAAATAGCTAGGCAAGGTTATTCCCTAGGGAAAACGATGCATTTTGATGTATTGGGTGGATGGATGCAAGAAAGCAGGCAGACAGTGAAAGCAAAGAGATAGGCTGCGATGTGTTAACCATCTTTTAGGCTGTGGCAAGGAACTTGGATTTTATTGCAAGCCTAGAGAATCACCAGAAAATGCTTTGAAGGCGAGAACCCAAACGAATTTACCTTGCTTAAAGATGGCTCTAGATGTTTCTAAGGCAACCACAAAAGCAGTTGGGGGTAACGTCTAAGCTGCCTATGATGGCGACCTTGTCTAAGGATGGTCACAGCAGAGTTAATGAAGAGGAGACGAGTGGAGAATGCATTCAGAGGCAACACTAACAAGGCTGAAAGGTGAATTCAATGCGGGAGTGCAAAGAAAGACAAACAAAAAGGGTCCCAAATCAAGGGCTGTTCTAGTTTAGGCACTCTGAACAAATGAAGGTCCAATTGTGAAGTGGAGAAGATGCAGGTGGGAGCAACTTGAAGACAAGGCAGGAAGGACAGACACCCTGAGGACTGTGTGATACAGAGAGCCTGTGAAATGCCTGTCACGGCCAGGCAAGCCAGTGCATAGCCTAGACCTCATAGAGACCTGAGGTTGGTGACACGAACTTGAATTGAGTGGGAAGGGATCCTTAACATGTTTTAAAATCATGTGTCTAAGAGTAGGGGGGGATAGAGATGAGAACCAAAAGCCCCAGGATCTAGCCTATCCAGCAGAGGCCACCAAACAGTGATGCATGGGATCTAGTAGATACCACCCAAGCCTGCAGGAGGGTTCATCAACACCCTGTTCTACACACCAACAACAATTGAAGGCCGGGAGCTGCCTTAAAGTCATCGTGGCACGCATGGCACAGCCCTAATCCTCCAAGCTAAGGGAACTAAGGAGTAACTCTCAGAAAAAAATGAAACACGTGCGATTCAACTCTTGCTTCTCGGCAGTACGGATCCCCATCCACCCAGAGTAACACCAGAAAGGAGCTGGACATAGACCGATCAGACAAAGAAAGCTAAAGTTGCCAGAAAAATGGATGAAACACGTGGTCTATGTGAAGACCAGTAGATCTTTACTGTGCCTGGGCTGCGTGAGATACAGCCTACCTGCCAGCTTATTGAATGTGTACCCTTTTCAACCCCTAAGAGGCTCCAAGTCTTACAAGGGACTATCATTTGTTCACTGGCATTTAACAGGTCCATATAAACCACCCTGTATGTTGGGAGGAAAGGGGGGAGGAGGAGGAGAAAGAGATGAGTCACACTTGATGTTACACACAGGTGTCGCTCAGCACAAGAGCACAGTCAAATGTTATTACAACAAGCATATGAACAGCTTGTAGAGGCAAAGAGTCATATGAAAGGAGTAATACTTACTGGGACTGAATGAAGATAAGCATGACTGAGTTACCTTCACAGTAATGATAGGGGAAGGGGGAACAATGGCTTCTGGGTATATTTCTAATACAAGCCAGAGACCATTCATTCCCCTTTAATTCATCCTTTTTTTCTGCATTTTCCCTAGTCCCCTGGCCCTAAGCCACACCATCTCCCATGCCAGGAGGGCCAAAAGACCTATAGAAAACACCCAACCTTGTGCACCAACACTGCCACCAGCAAAGAGGCATCCATTAAAAACAAACTATGTGAACAAATGTTCTGGACTTCTGATTCTGAAAAGTAGTATCTCACCAAAATAGAAGTGAGAGAATCATTCAAACCACAGGCAAGGGAAGAGGGAAGCAGATGATTGGCATCTTCCTTCCTGCTGCCATGTTGAATATATTAGCCAGAAAGAAATAAGTAATGGAGAATTAAGAGTTAGGACAGCAGTTCTCATCCTGTGGGTCATGAGCCTTTTGGGGAGGGGGTGTCGAAGAACCCATTCACAGGGGTAACTGCTCCTCTATCTCCAGGATGGTCCGCCCACATGCGGATTCTCCCGCATAGGTGCACCCGGCACGATGACCTCATCGCCCCAACCCCAGCACATATACCCCATACATATGCAGGCGTATGTGACAGGGTTGGCACCATAACGTACCTGCGTGGACCAGTCACGTGTGTAAAGAACTGCCACTGTGTTGAAGGCAGCAGCATTGGAGGTAAAATGACACTTTATGAATTATAATTTCTGGGTAAATGTAAAATCATGTACTGTAAAATCAAGTACTGCCAAAAAAAAAAATCTGTACTATGAGGACTTAATCTGGATGCTGGTGTTTCTTTTTATATTCAGCTGTGGTTGATGTGAATACTGCCCCCTTGTGATAGTACGAGGTATGAAAAAAAACACAGAATGGTAAATCCTGGAATTTTATGAACTGTGTTGACCGAAGGCTATGCTATGCCACGTATCATCTTTTGTATTATGAAAGCTATTGTCATATGCTATTTTCATTAGGAAACCACCCCATAATAATGGATCATGTAGCAAAGAATATTAAGAAAATATGAGGACTTTTTTTCACACCACGGTTTTACCTCAATAACTACAACAGGAATTGAGAAACTGCAATGTGTCATTTGTTGTGAAGTTCTATCAGATAAATCCACGAAGCCAAATAAACTAAAGTCCCATTTTGACAGCAGACATCCCAGCTTTGCCAGCAAGGATACCGACTGTTTTAGAAGCAAAGCTGGTGGGCTCCAGAAAGCCAGACGTGACACTGGTGGCAGGAACAGCAGACAACGAAGCAGACACCGAAGCGTCATCCTTGTTTGGCACTCAGAATCGCCAGAGCTACGAAACCTCACGCCATTGCTGTCACCACACACTGTTGCCAGTGGCCAAAGACACTGCGCAAGGTATGGTCAGAGACGAATTTGTTATGAAACTGAGTGTAATTTCATTTTTCATGCCTTTACAAATCATCTGTAATCTGCCTCCCAGATGACTGGGTAACCTGTTTTTAACTTGCTTGTCTCCTGTAGCCTTGGTTAAAGGCCGACTTGTTCTCCATTTTATGAACCCATGCTTAACTCTAACTTCTATTAATCCATGATTAACCTGCCATCCCCTTTCAGACTATGTTTGGCAAAAAAAAAAAAAAAAAGAAACCTCATAGTGCTCCCGTCACAGATCGCTCCAAAATGGTCCTTTCCCCCTTACTCCCTAGTTGTCCCACAGGACCTGGACAGCAAGTGGAATAGCTTGCTCTTCCCAACCTTGACCCATGTTCCAACCTTTTGAGGTGACCAATGATGATGCCCCATATCAGCAGGAAGTAGTCATAGATGATTGCATCATCCTCTTATCCCATTTATCCCCGGCAAAAGGTTAGAACTCAGGGTCTTAAGCTCACAGACGCCAGATTCCACAGTACAATTTCCTTCTAGTAATCAGTAATCCAAGACAAAGAAATGATCATAACAGGAATGATGTTTGCGCAGGTTCAAGCCTCAGCCCTCAGAGGGCAAAAGGAAGGAGATAACTTCCGTCTGGAGACGCTGCTGATTTCAACTTTTAGACTTTATTATATGGCTTTGTTAACTGCGTTCCAATGGGTTTTATCTGTACTTGCTCTGCCTACCCGAAATTAGTATAAAAGAGGATCAAGCATTTTCATGGGTGCAAAATCTCTTTTCGGAGAAGGGTGGCCCGGCTGTCATTAAATTCCTTATCTTATGCCACAACCTCGTGGCATATTTTTTTTTTAATCTCATCATTTCACTTATCTAAAATACTGTCCAAAGAAGAACAGATGACATGCCTGCTGATATTCTTGATCAGGTAATCCAGAAAATTAAATCTGTTCCACTCCCAATATTTAGTATCCAGCTTGACGAATCTACAGACATTACAAACCGTTCAGTTATTGGTTTACATGAGGTATATTAATGATGGTGACTTTAAAGATGAGTTTTTTTCCAAACCCCTTCAAACAACAACTACTGCGTGTGATATATTTGACACGGTATTTCTGAAAGCACATTAGATCTTTTGGGGAACGGTTTATGGTGTTTGCACAGATGGTGTTCCAGCTATGCCAGGGTGTCGATCTGGATCTCAATGTCTGGTACAGATTGAGTCACCAAAAGTCATAGGAACTCACTGTCTGATTCATTAGCAAATATTAGCAATGAAAACACTGCCACAAGAGTTACAAGAAGTAATGGGAAGTGTCACAAGTTCTGCCAGTTTTGTAAAGGCGGACACTTTAAACAGTTGACTGTTTGTGCAATTGTGTGAAGAACTGGATGCACGGAACAATGCCCTGCTAAGTGAGATGGTTGTCGAAAAGTTTTAAAACATGTTTTTGAGTTTTGTGGTGAGCTCAAAATGTTTTTTAATCAGAAAGCAAGACTGCAGCTTGAAGCATTTCAGCGATAAAAGTGAACTGCAGAAAATAGCTTACTTGGTTGACATCTTTGCCATCTTGAATGAGTTAAATTTATCACTGCAAGGACCAAATGCAACATGCCTTGATTTGTCTGAAAAGATCCGATCATTCCAAATAAAACATCAGCATTAGCAAAAATTTTAAAAAATGGATGAAAATAAAATTTACATGTTGCCTACCTTATCTGCTTTCTTCAAGGAACATGACATGACATTGAACCAGACAAAAGGATTATGATGATAATTTCTATGAAAGAACACTTGCATGTGCTTGCAGACAAAACTTCATGGTACTTTCCAAATCTACCTGACACCCCATTTGCACTTGCCAGAAGCCCACTCGCAGTCAAAGTTGGAGATGTTCCTGAGACAGCACAAGAGGAGTTCGCTGAACTTACTAACAGTGATACAGTGAGAACTGATTTCTCTACAATGTCAGATACAAAATTCTGCATCAAGTGTTCATAGTCACATCCTGTTCTATCTGAGACTGTGTTGTGCCTTCTATTTCCAACAACATATCTGTGTGAACCAGGGTTTTCCAGTTTGTTGGCTATCAAATCTAAATACAGAAGTAGACTTGTTGTAGAAGATGATCTTCTTTGGGCTCTTGCAAAGACTGCCCCAAAGTTTCTGATCAACTTTTGCACTGCTGTTGACTTTTTGTGTTAAGAAAGAAGCTTGCTGTTGTTAAATTAAGGCAGTTACCAGTCAGTCCAGGCAGCGGTGGCACACACCTGTGATCCCAGCATTGAGGGGGCAGGAGAAGATAGATCTCTGAGTTCGAGGCCAGCCTGGATTACAGAGTTAGTTCCAGGACAGCAAGGGCTACACAGAGAAACCCTGTCTTGAACTCCTCACAAAAAAAAAGACTGTTACCCATGTTACACCATGCTTCAAGACAAAATTTCATTTATTTGTAATTAGAAATAAATGTCTCACGATAGATTATTACATATTGTTTTGTGATTAATCACTATATTTTAATTATGTTCAATTTGTAATGCTGAGAATACATCCTGCATATCAGATATTTACATTACAATTCATAACAGTAGTAAAATTACAGCTATGAAGTAGCAATGCAAATAACTGTATGACTGGGGGTCAATACAACGTAAGGAACTGTATTAAAGAGTCACAGCCTCGGGAAGGTTGGAAACCACTGAGTTAGGGAGCGGAGGATGTACTGTATCAGGGAATAGAAGGACAGAAAAGGAGTGGGAGGGGAGGAAGACAATTATGTTTAAGAACATGCATATGCCAGGAGAGGATTCTTTTTAAGAGATTGCTTTTGTGTCAGGGATTTCTGTATTACTGCTCCTTTCTCCAGTTTCCACCTGGTAATCTTGGGCTTTCAAATCTTCGGCTTCACAGCTGTTGTCTTCTCTTGGAGAAAAGAGAAGCCCCCTCAAAGGAATTCCTGTTGCAGGGAGGGAAGGTGGGGAACCAACTCTTTTAAGACCATCTGCTGCTTCAAGGGAGAGGGGAAGGCCTAGGAAGGGACATTGTCTAATGTCCTGAAAACAAAGAGGGACTGGACTAGGCCCCGCTCCCCAGGAAGACACTAGGAGAGTACCGAAAGCTGAGCTAAGAGATCTATTTTCCCCTTCCCTCCCCCTCCCTCTCTCTCCTCACTCCTCCCCCTTCCCTTCCTTTCCCTTCCCCTCCTCTCCCCTCCGCCCTTCATTTTCTTTCCCTCCCCAACCAGAACTATAAGAAAAGCCACTGTTCCTGACCCTAAGCTGATGAGGCGAAAGCTTCTCTATGCTTTGACCTGCTCATCCCTAGGGCCTGGGCGGAAGTGAGAACCACAAGGATGACTGAAGATTGAGTTCAGAAGTGAACCGCGGGACATCCCTCTACTCAGACGACCTGAGGGACCAGTTAAGGAGCATCCTGATGAGAAAGGACTCCCACTGAGCTTTACAAACTACAATTACAGCCCAAACCAACTACAGCCTCTATTCAAAGCTTCATTGCTCTCATGGAGCATCTGTCAACGGGTGAACAAGCTAGTTAATGCACTGAGCCCTTTTTCATCTTCTCCTAGGAATCTTGGAGGGAAATGAATAAATGATAAAAGACGCCAGTAGACAATAAGACTTCTCTGTTGGCCCCACTCCAATATTACCACTCTTCTATCCTTACCCCACTCTAGTGGCTTCTGCCCCATACTGACCCCGAGCCGTTACATGTCAAGAGTGCACCAGCAAAGGTGATTTGACCGTTTCCTCAAGCATGCTCCAAGGACAAGGATCCCATTTACCAAATCTTTCAGGAACTGACATCATAACTCATCTGCAACTTAATTCCTTTACATTTGGGTATTGGTTCAACCCAAGCCACCTCCATAGGGCACATTCTTCTTGGCCCAGCAATATGATGAAGACACCAGAATACAATCTTGCCTGGTAAACACAGAATCAGAAAAGAGAAAGTAGTGGCTTGCCCAGAAGATATTAGCATCAAACATCAGATAAAGAATGTTAGGACGTACGTCTGTCCATGTCCAATTATCCTATACTGGGTCATCTTACACCCATCAAGTCACCTGTTTTGATTGGGTGACGAAGAAAAGGAAGTCACAGGCTTGTGACTTGCCTCATAATATTCATGCCCAACGGGAGTGTGCACAGGATGGTGGAATACTAGGTGAACCGTGGCTGTGTGATTCACCCTGGCCATATTCCATCGGGCTCCAGGCCATTCAGAGCTGTTTACATGATGGAAAACAGGACATCAAGGTAGCATCTCTCACTGTATGCTAATAGCAGAAAATAGAGAACTGCAATTCATGTCTCTTGGTCAGAATCATGTCTCAGAATGCGTCTGAGAAGCCTGTGAAGCAGCAGGACTGGGATTTACTAAAGACACTCCCGTACATCCTGCTCTTCCGTCACTTTCTCTGAGAATGGAGTGGACAGCCTTGCTCCATAACAGGTCAGATTTCGAGAAACAGACAAATGCCAGATGACTGAGTTGTTCTCTGTCTACACCTTCCCTGGACCGTGTTAACTAAATTATAATGCCCACGGGATGAATGGTTTCACTCTACATACTGTTGGGACATTGATGGCTTCTTGCAAGCCCAAAGAAAGGTAAGCAATGGTGGGAAGGTTCAAACACACCCGGTGGGGAACGGTGGGGTGGTAGCTGGAGGAGCCAAGGAGTTACAGTTAATTCCAGGAGCTGTTGGCTTGCTTTGCATATTTTTATGTAGAGGGGAAATTTTGGACTTTAGCAGGGTACTGAATACTGAACCAGAACCCAAAAAACCTAGTTATAAGGAAGTTAGGTTTCAGTTCAGTAAAAGACACCACAACATCAAGAACTCTCAATGACAAATGCCCTGACACCCACGATCTGCCCCCTGCCAAGAGGCAGTATGAAAGTCCCCCTATGACAGATAGCTCAGAGACCAGGCAGCCAGTTTCTTAACAACTCTAAGAACTATCCAGTGCAGCTGGGCCAAGTCAGCTTTGCTGGGGGTTCTGCTGTGGCAAGGGAACAGGGGCTCCAGCTTCTGAGCCCTGGGCATTGTTCCCAACAGTCATTTCCACAATGACTGATTCTGATAGACGAAGCCTTCAAAGTGTGAGCTGATTACCTCTTCATCCTGTCCCCTATTTCTAGAACTAGAGCCTCACTCCGCACCTCAGGGTCTACAAGCAGGTCTTCGGGGCCAAGCCCCAACCCACAGACATTACGCAGATGCCAATCTGGACTGCTGTCTCTTGCATGTTGCCATCAGACCTGACGCCAGGCTTCCCCATTAATTTTAAGGCAGTTTGACAAAACACCGTGCCATCGGTTCCTGGCGAGTTAGACTTTAAGTGGTTTCCTGCATATCAGGCACTGAGGACACACACACAAAAAAGTAAAAATAGAAACCCTGACCCCCAAAGAGTTCCCAGTTTAGCAGAGAAGTCATCACATCAGTACACCACTCAAAGTGTGTGAGTGAGAAATTAGAATACAAAAGCGCGGCTGGGACACAGAGGAGACGATCTCATTTGAACTTCCTTCCTGCTGCGGAGATATGAGAATCTCAAAATGGGACATGAGGCTGAAGCACTTGAGCTGGGTTTTGAAGGATGAGTAGAATTTAGTCACTTGTAAACTGAGAGGGAGGGAGAGATGTGGAAGGCATACGTGTTATATATGTATATATATATATTTTTTAAAAACCAAACAGTAATAGGCACTTGGCTCTAGGGCACAGCTGGGAGACTGGGACTAACTGGTCTGGTGTGACTTAGATGCAGGTGGCCACTGCCGACATCTCTCCCACACACCGGGTGACAAGGTCGGAGCCACTGCTGTTGTCAAAGCAAAGGCAGGGCAGCAGGATGGAACGAGATTCCTCAGACTCCGGAAGGAATTCTAAAAACGCCTTATGCTCTGAGATCACACCCTTGGAGGTTGAATTCTAGGACTGCTTCTCCAGGGCCAGTTACAACAATGACTCCCAAGAATTACTTTTGAGGTTACACCCTTTCTATTTTGGCAGAGTTAAATTTTTTCTTTTACAAAATGATAGTGACTGGGCATCACATTTAGAGGTGTCAACGTTCCAGCCTAAAAGAAAAAAAGCCTGCCTCCCAAAATTTGAAAAGCAGACTTTACTGTTTGTGAACCCCAACCTATGCCAGGAGAGCAGACCTTTGAAGTACCTCCAACACTTAGTTTCAAAGAACGGGAACCCTCATTGCGGACTGTTCTCCAGAGGTCAGATCAAGAATTTACAAGTCAGCTCCCCGCTTTCTCTTGCTGTCATGATGGCAGCATCATGGCAACAATGTGCTACTCTGGTGGATGCACAGCAGCTTCAAACGTTGATTTCCTGATGAGTTCGGGGGCCTCCTAATGACATCTACAACATGTAACGACTCTGCTCTCAGGAAAATGATCAAGAAGAGATTCTACAAGTGTTGAATCTCACTGGGTCCCACAGGCACCCGCTGGCTCGCATTTGGGTCAGAACTCTTTGACAGGGTGTGAACAGTTAACCCAATCTCATCCTTGAAACAGGCCGCCCTCCTTGGAGCCCCACAGTTTCGACCTCCCACTCACATCACGAGGAGATTCATCCTCTCCCTCATCCTCCTAAGTCCTGGCAATGGTGATCTCTTACCACGACCTGCGTTTCTGGCAGGGGGAGGCAGGGACTCTCCTTCTTGCCAGATCTACAACTCACAGGAAAGACTTAAGACTTAAGAACTTTCTGAGGAAGAAGTATGGGTTCTGAGACGGCACGGCCGCTGCCCTGGGCTGCCTGCTCCTTTGATGCTCTTCACCCGGCCCTCTTCCCCCTCCGTTTACTCTGCCCCTTCCCACATCCTTTCTACCACCACTCTGTGTTCACTCTGCTTCTCTCCATGGACCATCTCCTGCTCAGCCCTCTACATTTATGGTCTTTCTTTCCTCTATTGAAGCCAACTTTGTGTATTTACCCACATGGAAATTCAACAAATAATTTCGTTCCATACAATGAATCCATATTTATTGAGCCCTTACCATGTGCCAGCTGGAAGAGTCCGCTCCATTCACTCATGGAAGAAACCACCCTCTACCTAGCCCTGGCTCAAAAGTTATCTCCGTCTTCTGGCCCTCTTTGCCCTCTCTGAGCCCCACAGGTGAGGAGCAGGTGAGCAAGGCTCTCTGCCCAAAGGGCCTGGGAGCTTGTACGAGGTGGCTGTGCATAGTTCCCTATGCTGTTACTTGGAGCTGCTGAAGGCCTTTGAGGCCCTATAGAGGTAGCTGTGTATTAGAAGCAGCTCTCTTGACTCATCACGGCAGTCAGCCTTTCAGTGAGATCATTTTCTCTGTCTCCTTCAGCTCGTCCCATTTTTCTCCCCTTCAGGAAGAAGATGATCACAAAGCACATCCTGGGGAAAATACGCAGGGGAGGGAGGTTGCCTTCAGCACCAACCCTAAGAGGAAGCATGAGGTCCACCTTGGCCATCAGACCCTATACATCTTGCCTCTCCACCGCATTTTAAAAGAGGCCATCCCTGTGCCTGAACATTCTGCATAGGCAATCTGTGGAGGAATGGCTCAGCCCCACCCCTGTCATCTAGTCTTCCACAATGTCCCCGCTCATGACCTCGCAGAACTACCCACCAGGGCCTGTAAATACCCTAGAATGTAACCTTGCATTCTTCTGCCTGCCAGAGAAGAAGACTAGCCTCTCTTCTTCCAGCCACTCTCAGCTTGGTCCTCATTTTCCACTAGTGTAATTTGAGTCAAACTTGAGCAGAATTGGAAGAGTCATGCCCTAAAGCTCATAACTGTCAAGGAAAAGCACCCCCCTCCCCTGGGGTGGGGAGCCTCTCACTACCAACCTGCCTTTGTTTTGCCAAACTCCCCAGAGTTCTTTTGATATCAGCCATCTGGAGAGCTAGCTACAGAGAGAAACCAGATCGGGTAGCACCCATAGTGGGAAGGGGCTTGAAAAGGACGGCTTGGTCACCCCTTCTGTCTCAGAGAATGGAGAGCCAGAACATATGTATTCTGAACACTGGCTGCCTCAACCTCCTCATGATTAGAATACCTGTTTCACCAGCTATGGCATGAATCGCAACAGGTCCTGTCTCGATACAGACCCAGGGCCCAGTGAAGATGCCACATATAAAGGATGAGATTTAAGTGGCACAAAGGAACAGAACTGTCTCCCCAGCTCCCACCTCCTGTCACTTTCCTGCCCCTGCCCCACACCTGTGCCTGTTCTGCTATGTAAGTAGATCTGACTGTTTCCTGTCTTCCTATTCTTTATTGGCCCCTGACCTCAGCCCTCTTTTCACTCCAGCCCTCTGCCTTTTGCGGCCCCCTCTCCTGGATGATCAGGGTGGAGTCTTCCTCTGTTATGTGGCAGCCCAAGAGGAAAAGAAGGCATCTGGCAGGAACTCTCCCTCTCCATACCCAACAGAGCCTCCACATTCCCTAAGTGGATCAGAAATCAGGACTAAGACTAAGCTTAGTCCTGCTTCTGTGCAGGTAAGGACTCTCTCCAAGCAAAGAGTAACACACATCGCCGCCCGCCCCACAATACTGCAACAGCAATTTTTCCTGGAATGCTCTAATAACCAGGGCTCAGACAAACTGTGTCTAATGGCACACGAGAGCATCATAAAAGGGAAAGGTTGTCACCTTTTCTTACATTCTCTATTCCTCTCTACAAGCCTATCTCTCACACTTGCTCTTTCTTTGGACGTGTCTCCACCCCTCCCCACCCCCAGGAAATCTTGGAGAGCCCAGGAAATGGAAAAAAACACTGGGGATTCTGAAGAGCCCTATCAACCCCTCAGCCTTAGGTGGCCACGCCGAGCCCTACAAGTGGCAATAAGACAATCCCTGGTACTTCCTACCATTGCATTGATCTACCCACTGGGTGCGTCCCTGCCCATTGGCCATAGGGAGACCACATATACCACTCAGCCACTCCAGAAAGTGTCCTGCCAGGCCTTTGTACAAGGATCCTTCAACCACTCTCCTGACCAGCTCAAAAGACCTGCTGGATCCTGGTCCAGCAGCAAAACACCTTAGTCTCCAGCCTGTTCTGCTCTAGCAAGGCTTCCGTCTGCAATTCCAGACTCAATGTTTCCTTCTATTTCATACTTCAGTTGCATACTATTCTAATGTATGCTTCTCCACAAAGCATGCTCTTCCTTACCATCATCCCTTCACCCAATTGTCAGAAGAACAAAGGGATAAGAGAGAAAAGCTGAGAACTCTGGAGAACTAGGAAAAGCCAGGAATGAAATGCAGGAAGTACCTCCTTGCTCTGACCTTACAAGGGATCAAGGGGTGACAGTGTTTCTCACTCAATTCACCCAGTAAGTCTATGGGTATGAGGAACTCGATGCATTGCTTTAGAAAATGACTCCAACCCACCACCCCAACTCTCGTCCCGCCAGTCCTCATGGACTCCAGGAGCAAGCTCCTTGACCTGCCACCTGCCCCACAGTACTACAGCAGCGGGCCAAGCTGTGAGCCCAGAGCGCCAACCCCAGAGCTCCTGCTACCAAGCTTGGCACAAAAAGCCACTTCAGGAGACAAGTACACTCTTCTCTAGCCTTCTCCTCTTCACTTCCTTTGAAGCACATCTCCTAACTGAGGCAGGACCTTCAGTGTGTCTCTGAAGCCTCTCCCTCAGGCTGACTGACTCCCCCCAACCCCCAAGCAGCTCGCCCTGGAGTCACACAGAACTTGAGCTCTGTCACACACATTCTTCACCTACTGTGGTAAAAAACACACCCTGAAGCCAAGGCCGTGTGCCACAAGGCTGCCACAGGTCCCAGAGACATCCCACCCACCACAGACCACTAAGCCCTGAGCTTGCTGACAGAGCCTCACCCTGCCCTGACACTCTTCCTCCTGGCCTACCTATCACTTCAGCACAGGCCTAAGTTCATTCTCTGCCTAAACAACAGTTGTGTTTAGGTTGAAGGTTCAGCGTGTACAAGCTTTGGGCTCTGTAAAGAAATGAACCTTTTCTTTGGGAGAAAGGTTCCTTTCACAGTATTCAACATTAATCTTGGAAAACTGTGAAGACTGGATTCTGTAACCATGAAGACAGAGATGGGGGAGGGAGGATTCTTACAAGTCTTCAGATAAAGGTGCCCGACAAGCCTAGGGCAGGACTCTTTCCTTTGCTAACTCGACGTCCCTGTTCTGCCATATTGTAGCTTAGTGCCTCTCTACGGTCCCAAAGGGCCCGCATGCAGGTGAGAGCTAGCACACCCCATGGCTCAAATTACCTCAGTCAACCCAGTGAAGAGGCCTACAGTAGAGTGTGTGTGGCCAGGACAGAAGGCTGTCCAAACGACAGAGAAACCAGGAGGTGAGATGGACAGAGAGGAGGAACTTAACAACAGACTGGGGTAGACCGCCTCGCTCTTCCCCCCCGCCAGGAGGAAGGAGATGCCCCAGGGTGAAGGAGAAATCCATTAGCACAAGACCAAGGTGGCCCCTCACGCTGCTGACGAGGCAAAAAAATGCCAGCGAGATAAGAAACCTGAATACTGCTATCTAAGACATATTCTAAAAAAAGAAAAAAAACTTTTGTTTTTGATAAGGGTGCTCTTTGAGAAACTCTCGCCTTGTGGTGGGCTGCTGTGGCTAAAGGGGAATGTGCTCCCACCCCATGGCACATGGCTTTGCAACACCCCCCCACCCCCCGTGGGGCTTCCCGGGTCCTCCAAAGAGGGTTCGCAAGAGGAGCGCTGAGGCGGGGAAGGGTGATTCTGTGAGTGCCCCCAAGAATGGGGAGTCTGTTTCCTTTGAGTCTTAAAAAGATGTCATTCTTTCCTTCTTGAACACAAGAAAACAATTCACCTGAAACATCACTCCTGAATTTTAAGCAGCCCCAAAGTGCCAATTACTATGAAGATAAAGAAATGACGGCCAGCGGTGCTCAGAGATCAGAGTCTCAGCTCTTCCAAAATTTATGTCATTACCACGAGACTCATCACCTCCCCTCTCTCAACCAGACCATTTCAGACTGAAGTGACTCACTCCTTCCTGCCTTCACAGAGGCAAGGTCACAATTGCATAGGTCTGTCCTCCTGCCTTAACTAGGCCTTCATTGCTCCATAGTTGCCCATGCGGAAAAGAAGTGGGCAACTGTTAGGGCTTGTCTCCCAAGGATGCCCTGCCTTGTCTAGGAACTAGTGCACTGTCTATGAGTCACTTCAGCTCCTATTCAGCTGAGGGACTTGACTTTAGCAAGTAGGCCCCCAGTATACATTGAGCAAAATCAGCTCAGGAAGTCAGGTGACTGGAGCAGAGGGCTCTGAATCCTTTATGGAACCGGTAAATGGCCCCTGAGATTGAGCGGAACCAGAGACTATGACAAGATGCGGAAGACAGAGTTAGGTAGGGTCACCTCTGCAGAGGTCCTGTCTTTCCATCTCTGTGTTTGACCTTGCCTTGGCTCAAGCAATGCCTCCATCCCTAGCTCTCCTGCCTTTACACACACGCGCACACACACACACACACACACACGCACGCACGCACACGCATGCCCTACTCTTCACTCTGCTATAAGACAGATGATGCCAGCCACAGAGGACTGAGGAAGGTGAGATCAAGTCTCATAGGACGTGACCTAGGACAAAGAGAAGACCCCAAAGGATTTGTGTGCCACTTGATCTTCTGCCACAGGCGGGGCTTCTCCCTTCAGAATAAAGTTCCCTCCGCCTCCCTCCTGGCTCCTCAGGACCTCATGGCTATCACTACTTCCAGCTGTGGGATGGGAGAAATTGGCTTAGTGGGATATGGAAAGAGCAGAGAGAGAGAGAGAGAAAGAGAGAGAGATCTGGGTTGGCTTCAAGAATCAGCTTGCTAACCATCTTGCTCACCTCTCCCACAGTCCGTTTCCTCTTCTCCAGCTCTGACTCTGCCCAAGCATTTCTCTATCCTGATCAATCTCCCTCTAAGTAGGGAGAAATGCAAATCCACTCGTTTTAGCAACATTTGGCTTCCGGGCCCTGTTCAGTAGCTGTGCCCCTCTAGCCCGACCCTATTTCCCTTGCCTTTTGTCTATTGGGGGGAATTTCTAGTCACCAACTGTGAGTAAAATCAGCAGCTCAGCATCATCCTAAACCAGGTTGAATGGAGGGCCAGTCTTCAGCTCACTCCTCCCACCTGCACGGCCACCACACGCTCCACTGTGAGGCCACACCCTCCAATTCAACACTTCTGGTTACTGTTTTACCGCCCCAAGAGGGACGCCGCCATCCAGCCGCTTTCCCAGTCTCATCCTACTGTCATCCCAAGTGCTTGTTCAGTGCTTCATCTATGGAGATGGAAAGGGAGAGCAGCTTCCAGAAGCTGACCTCTTAGCTCAGGCGTTCCCAAGTTCTATCTCTCTCCTCCCCTCCCGCTTTCTGCTTCCCGCCTTACCCGGCTCTGAACCCCACAAGCACACAACCTCTGAGGTTCTGCTCTGGAGCGTCCTTAAAAAATTTTGGAAAAGGTTCATGGAAAATGGAAAATGGAAATAATAAATGCAACGCTTCCTGGAAGCTCTGAAGACTAGGAACTTTATACGTCTTTGTAAAAATGGGTTAGAACCACAGTCAGCAGAAATGGAAATAGAAAAACTCGGAAGGCTTAGCAAATACGTGTGCTGGCTCGTTCCAGAGCTGTCTCCTTCCGTTCTCTGTCCCTCCTTAGGCCTTGCTGCCACAGCTCTCCATCACGCATGTGCATCTCTCCCTGTCCACCTCTCTCTCATCTCTTCTTGCCTGCCTGCTGTCTCCCTATATCATAGACCAGAGTTCCTTAGCTTGGGTCGGCTAATCCGGTGGCTTTTCACTTCAATTGTTGCAAAAGATGCCTTTTGTGGTTCCCTCAGCCCTCAGTGATTCCATATTTACAGTTTTGAGGTTCAACACTATTTTATTTCAACATCAACACCACGCGACTTCTCTTTGCTGCCTCAAGAGCAGCCCACCCTACATTCCCCCGGACCCAACAGATGCCTCAGATTCAATGACTTGATAAAAGGGAACACATGGTAGTGGGTGTAGGAAAGGCCAAGAGAAATAGAGATGACATGGGAACTTCATTCAGAACCTTAGGAAATGGACTGTACTATTTCTTCTGTATTCTGGAGCCTTCCTGTCAAATAGAAAATCCGTCTCTGGGTCTCTTGGGGGGAACTTTTCCTATCAGATCACAAAGATTGGCAGTCCTTAAGTAAGTTGTCACTTTAGAGAGTGATGTGTGGGACATCTTCTAGTAAACATACTCAACTTCTTTTGACCAGAAGAAACGAGTAGGTGAGTTCCTGCCCACACCCAGCAACCACAACGGCTATTGTGTATAGGAAGACCCGGTTCTGCCTACACCTGCCCACATCCCATCCATCCCATCCCATCCTCCAGCTCTGCAAGGAACCTTCCTCTTCTTTCGCCTCACTGCTAACAGGCCCCATTTAGAGGGTAGGCCCTCCCCTCACCCCCACCATTTGGCTGCTCAGCTACCAGGCTCTAGAAGCCCCAGCACACACCAACACCCTTACTCTTTAGTTCAGCCTTTCCCTCTCACCCCCTATCGGGGATCACCTCTACAACTCAAAGAAGCCCAGGAGAGACAAAAAAAGGCAACTGTAATGGCCTATTGTCCTGGCTCTCTCTTTTAACGTCTCTGCTCAGTTCCTATTTTTCATCTGAACTACTAGACATGAGTAGACCCTCCACCACCCCTCCGAGAGGGGTGATAATAGCTAGCACTTACTGAGTGACAGCTAGGTGCCAAGCATGCGTTTTTCCCAGGGCTTCTGGAAACCCAAGCTCAAAATTCCTATTGTAGCCAAGCCTTCCTTTCTAATATTTTTTCACTGATCACTGTCTTGTCTCATCTCACTTCATCTCTAATTCCTTCTTCTAAAAATAAATGGACGGTCCTCCACTGCTGTTCTTTCAAACGCCACATCTTCTGTGGCCAGACTTTTCAAAGACTGGGACACTCCATATCTGTCCAGCCATGTCTCTTCTTTCTTCCCTGGTTAGGCCAAGATTCCTTGCACACTGTCCTGCTTAGTAGCCATTTGGCACTCGGTGTCTGTGGGGCTCAAAGTCCCATCACGTTTCCCTCCAGCCTCAGACCTATCAGACCCCAAGAATTACTGTCTACAACAGCTGTGATGAACGCCTTCAACTCCAGCCTGGTGAGGGCGGCCCAAGTCCTCTGTCCCCACTCACAGGCCACCAACCACTTACACCCTCATTCGGCCTACCAATATCTCAGCACAGCAACACTCTGTGAAGTGGCTCGTTCAATATGACATCCTGTATTTTCTTGGAGAGTTCATTTGTACTTTTTAAGCTACCATGTGTGTTCCTTTTGGGGGGAGACCAAAGTACCTTCTACTCTTTACTAAAGAACTGGGTTTTGACTTTTGAAAAGAAACGGCTGAAGCGATACTTCCCGAAAGACTCGTTGCTCTAAAGTCTCGCGATGAAAAAAAAAAAAAAAACCATCAGCCGGTAACTGCCCCGGGTGAGAGTTGGGATGGGGGGAGGGGGGGAGACGGGCTTCTAAGACTCATCACTCATTGGGCTATTTACCTGTCAATCACTTCTGCTAGGCTAATAGAAGGTGGGACCTCAGTCAACAGTTTGGAGCAGTTGTTTGCACAGTCGGGAGTTGTGTGGCTTGGGCAGGAGGGTGTAGTACTACAGTCAGCTGGATTCACGTGCAGTTTTGGGACTTTGCAGGGGTCGAGAATCATCGCATATTATAATAATGTTAGGAGGATTGACCTGGCTAGATTCTACCCATGCCCTTCACAATTATCCCTTCACTGTGTGACTCTCCTAGAGTTTATCTCTTCCTCAACCTGGATTCATTTTTTTCCAACAAAGAGGGCTGCTTCCCCTACAACCTATCAACCCCCTAGTTCTGTTATTTTGGAAGATATGGCTCAAACAAACAACCCCACTTAACCACAGGCTAGTTAATTGCCAACATAAACATAAGGCCTCATGCAGAAGCCTCCGTGGGATGCAGGGTCGAGAGAAGGAGCAAAGGATGGAGGTCTTCTACCATAACGACACTTGTGCCAGGGAGTGAGGGCCACCCACCGGAAGGGACACTTAAGTGTGAACTCAAAAAAGGCAAAGGAAACATTTTGACCCAGTATCTACCCAAACATTAAGGAACTAAAAGTGAATGCACAGTGATTGAAGAATCTCAAACCCCAGTCAGGAGCTGTACTGCTGCTTTCTATTAAATTCTGGTTTTGGTTTTTGGTTTTTAAATTTATCTTTCAGACAGGAACTTACTTTGTAGCCCTGGCTAGCCCAGAACTTGTTATGTAGTTAAGGCTCCCCTCAAACATACGGAGGTCCACCTGCCTCTGCCTCCTCAGTGCGTCAGCTGTGGTGCGGAGTCTGCCAGGACCCTCAGCACCTCTTGCTATTTGAGTGCCTACCCAGAAGTTTCAGGGTTTCAAACCATGATCTGCCTTGACTGCCCGCATCTCCTGCCTCTCTTCACTCACTCTCCAGTGTCTTTCTGGATAGACTTTCTCTGTTTTCTTTGGGTGTGAGTGTGTATGGTGTACACGCGTGTGTGTAGAGGCTGAGGGTTTTATCACTGGGTATCCTCGTCAGTTTTCCCGCTGCCTTTTGGCTTTTTGTTTTGTTTTTGTTTTGAGACAGGGTCTCTCACTAAACCTGGAGCTCCCAGGTTAGGCAAGAATGGCTGACTACCAAACCCAGGGATCTTTGCTCTCTCCCAGTGCTGAGATTACTCCTGTTTTTTTTTTATTTTTAATAGCGTTTTTTATTCTTTGCAGATTTTAAACATAGTTATGATGTATTTTGGATACTATCTACCTCCACTCCCTTGTGTCAATCCCGCCCCCCCCAACACATCTTATTCCTGATTTCATGGTTTATAGTTAAAATGATAGAATCGCTGATCCCAATTAGTCGTGTGTTTGATCCATATACATCAGTCACATTCCTAAAGAAAAGTGACTTGTTTAGCTACTCTCCCACACACACACCAAAAACAAAAAAACAAAAAAGAAAAAAACATTGATTTACTGTTAGGACGGACAAATAAAATGAAAGCCACTTAGAAATTTGACTACTAAAAAAAAAAACCATTTCAAATTTTACAGAATGTTAGTCAAAGATACACAGAAAAAAATTATAGGCAAACAAAACTGATTATAAAGTAAGAAATAAAAACAAAATAAAGCTTTCAACCCAAGAGGGGGAAAAAAAAACCCTTTGGTCACCTGCAGAAGATCAAACAGTCAAGCAGGCAGCACTAGCTACACTTACTGGGATAACAGAGACATGGAGGTGGGAAGTGACCCCCGGAAGAGTGGCGAGCGGGAAGGATTCAGGGTGGGTGTGATCAAGGCATATTGTATATATGTATGAAATTGTCAGGGTATAAAAAATTAACAACCAAAAACTCCTCAATTATGTTCAAAGTCATATCTTATAACTTATGACTCCATTTTTAAATTTTTCCACATAGTATATTCTTATCAGTTCCCATCCCTTGGATCCTCCAAGTTCATCCCCACCTCCCTACTCATCCAAACCCACGCCTTCTCTCTCTCTCTCTCTCTCTTTAGACAACAGATAGGCCAATACAGAAGCAAACCAGAATAAAACAAAGCAAATAGAGAAAAGAAAAAGCACAAACAACACAGATGTACACACACAAAACCCAGAAAAACCACAAAATTAGAAACCATAATAGATAAACAAAACAAAAGGCTTAAAATAAAAAGCTCAAACAAAGCATTGTGTTACAAAACATCTCAAAAAAACCCACCACCGAACCATTGAGTTCATTTTGTGTTGGTCATCTTCTGCTGGGCGTGAGGCTTACCCTTAAGTGTGGTGCCTATACCTGGTGAGACTCCACTGGAGAAAGCTACTTTTTCCTTCGTGAGCAGTTGTAAACTGGAGATAGTTTTTGGATTAGAGATGGAGGCGCATGTCCAGGTTCCCTCTCGGTTCTTGGATCCCATCTGGCTTGGACCTGTGCAAACTGTGTGCACTCTGCCACAGTCTCCGTGAGTTCATTTGTGTGTCGATCCTGTTGTGTCTAGAAGGCCTTGTTTCCTTGATGTCTTCCATCCCCCTCTAGCTTTCACATGTTCCACTCCTCTTCCCCATACTTCCCTTAGCCTTCAGGAGAGAGGTTTGATGAAGACATCCCATCAGTGTCTTAAAGTATCTCTCTACACTTTGTCCAGTTGTGGGTGTCTGTCTTAGTTCCCATCTCCTGTGAGAGAGAGCTTCTCTGATGCTGGCTAAGCAAGACACTGATCTATGGGCAGAGCAGAATGCCATTAAGAGTCATTTTATCGCTATGTACCTTTAGTAGAATAATTGTATTGGTTCCATCTCATGGAGCAGCCTTAAATCCAATCAGATAGTGGCTGGTTGCTACCACAACCTCCGTGTCACTGTTGTACCAGTGTATCATACAGATAGGTCACCATTGCAGAGCAAAGAGTTGGTACCTGAGTTGATGTTTAACTTTCTCCTCTCTGTATAAGAGAATACATACCATACTCGTCTTTTGGGGTCTGGGTTACCTCATTTGGGATTTTTTTTCCTAACTCCAAATACCTGCAAATTTCATGGTTTCTTCTTTTTTTAACATCTGAGTAATACCCCATTGTGTGAATATAAATTTTCATTATCTATTCATCTGCTAATGGACATCTAGACTGTTTCACATTTCTGACTAGAATATTACGAATAGAGCAGCTATGAACACGGTTGAGCAAGAGTCTCTGTGGTAGCATGTGGAGTCCTTTGGGTATATGCCCAAGAGTGGTATTGCTGGATCTTGAAGTAGATCAATTCCCATCTTCCTGAGGAAACACCACACTGATTTCCATAGTGGTTGTAAAAGTTGGCACTCCCACCAGCATTGGATAGGCGTTCCCCTTGACTCCAAATCCTTCCCAGCATGAGCTGTCATTTGTTTTGTTGATCTTGGCCATTCTATTACTGGTGTAAGATAAAATCTCAAAGTAGTTTTGATTTGCATTTCCCTGATAGCTAAAGATGTCGAACATTTCTTTAAGTGTTTTGTCAGTCATTTGTGTTTCATCTTTTGAGAACTATTTAGTTCCAAACTCCACTTTTTAATAGGCGCTCTGCTTGCTTTGTGTCCAGATTTTTTTAATTCTTTATATTTCAAATATTAGCCCCCTATCGGATGCTTAATTGATAAAGATCGTTTCCCATTCTATAGGCTGACAATTTGTATGTCCTTTGACATACAGAAGCTTTGCTGTTTTCCTGAGGTCTCATTAATTATTCTTAATGTCTGTGCTATCAGTGCTCTGTTCAAAAAGTCTTTTCCTGAAACAAATAGTTCAAGGCTATTTCCCACTGTCTCTTCTGTCAGATTCAAGATATCCAGCCTTAAATTGAGGTCCTTAATCCATTTGCAGTTGAGTTTTGTTCAGGGTTGTAAGTACAGATCTACCTGGATTCTTCTACATGCAGACATCCAGTTTGGCCAGCATCATTTGTTGAAGATGATGTCTTTTTCCAGTGCATATTTCTGACTTCTCTGCCAAAAATCAAGTGTCCATATTATGTGGACTTATGTCTGGGTCTTCAATTGGATTTCATTGATGTGTCTGCTTTCATGCCAATACCATGCTGTTTTTATTACTAACTCTGTAGTGCAGTTTTAGTTTGGGGATGGTGATGCCTCCAGCAGTTCTTTTCTTATTCATGCTTGTTTTAGCTCTCCTGGTTTTTGGTGTGTGTGTACACATGCATGGGTACATTTCCATATAAAGCTGAAAATTGTCAAGAGCTTTGAAGAATTGTGTTGGAATTTCATGGGGATTGCATTGAATCTGTAGATGGCTTTTGACAGGGTGGCCATTTTCATTGTATTCTGCTGATCCGTGAGCATGGGAGATCTTTCCACCTTCTGAGATCATCTTCAATTTCTTCAATGTCTTAAAGTTTTCATCATACAAGTCTGTCACTTGCTTGGTTAGAGTCACCACAGATACTTTGGAGACTATCGCAAAAGCTGTTGTTTCTCTATTATTGTTGTTTCTCTGTTATTTGTATATAGGAGAGCTCTCTGGGTTTTGTGTAAGATACTAAATTTTGTGTGTTAATTTTGTATCCTGCTACTTTGCTAAAAGTGTTTACCAGCTTTAGGAGGTCCCTGGTGGGATTTCCAGGGTCATTTTTGTAAAACGAATCTGCAAATAAAGACACTTTGACTTCTTCCTTTCCTTTGCATCTTTTTGTTTCCTTCTGTCGTCTTATTGCTCTAGCTAAGACTTAAAGTACTATATTAGATAGGTATATGACATCCTGCTCTTATTCTTGATTTTAGTGGAAATGCTTTAAGCTTCTCTCTGTTTATATTGGCTCTGGACTTGCTGTAAATCACCTTTAGTATGTAGAGGTATATATGTCCTTTGTGTCCCCAGTCTCTCCAGGACTTTCATCATGAAGGGGTGTTAAATTTTATCATTGTCACGAGCTGATCACATGGGTTTTGTCTTTCAGTTTGTTTATACGGTGGATTACATTTATTGACTTACATATGTTGAACCATCTCTGCATCTCTGGGATGAGCCTACTCGATCATGATGGATGATCTTTCGATGTATCCTTGAATTCAGTTTGCAAGTGTTTTGCTGAGAATTCTTGTATCTGTGCTCACAGGGATATTGGTCTATAATTATCTTTGTTGGTTAGGGTACCAGGGTGATTGTGGTCTCATAAAAAACCAAGAAATGTTCCTTGTTGCTATTTTGTGACATAATTTGAGGAGTATTGGCATTCTTCTTTGAAGGTCCATTAGAATTCTATGCTGAATCCATCTGGTCTTGGGCTTTTTTTTGGTTGGGAGATTTTTAATTACTGCTTCAACTTCACTAGATACTGTGGATCTATTTAAATTGCATATCTGATATTGATTTAGCTTTGGTAAGTCAGATATCTCAAGAAAATTATCCATTTCCTTTGGATCTTTCCAATTTGGTGAAGTAGAGTGCCACGCAAACTCCAGTAGAGTCTGTGTGACCTGTTCACAGGCTGAGGCGTTCGACTTCAAAGGAAGCAGGTCTCCTGGAGTGGGACGTGGAACTCCTGCCCTAAGCAGAATGTTTAGCCATAATCTCATGGCAATTACTTTATCTGTTCTATTCTTTTTCATGTTCACGACATGCTCCTGATAGTCCACGCAGCTCTCAAGCGGGGAATCAGATGAGAAAGCACCCCCTGAGACGGAGTCAACTAGCTGTGATTTGATCCAGGGGAAGCCAGCCAGTGCTTCATTTCATGAATCATTTATGATATGAGAAATAAATAAATAAATATATATATATATATATATATATATATATATATATATATAAGATAAAAGCTCTACAAACTTCATATGGCTATGCGTGTGTTATCGAAAGTGTAGATTTTGGCAAATAAGAAAGCATTAACTAAAAAAGCATTAAAATAGCTTAAAATCATACCTTGAAGAGTCACAGAGACTTAGGTACTAGATGTTAGATACTAACTGACCGCAGGAGTTTATTAATCTGATCTTGGAAGTATGCCATTAACTTAGGATGACTCTGAGCTTTGCTGTGCCAAGTAATAAAAATAATGATGTTACTTGTTCTGTTTATGATCGCTTCACTAAACACGTCTTCTAAGACTTGTAATACTTGTTTTAATGTGTATTCCTGCCTCAAAGCAGCAAAATCCACTCAGATTCAAACTGCCTCTGTGTTTGTTTCTGTTTGTCACCGCCGAATCCTTACCCACCTGGTCTCCGAGGACCCTCACCCCAGGGACCCCCATACCCGGCTGGGGTGGTCCATGGCAGTATAGAGATTTAAAGTATGTCCTTATGACTCTGTAGATTCTCTGTGTGTCTGTTGTGATGCCCTCCCTTTTCATCTCTTATGGGTCCGCATTCCCTGGTCCCCTCCCCTGGGATAGCAAAGCCTCTGTGCACTGGCTCAGCCTCAAGGAAGAAAGCACAGGCAGGGACCTGTCCAGGGTTCAAAGGTCTTGAATGGAGACTTGTGAGCAAGTGAGAAACAGACTTCCCAGGAGGCAGTGTCAATGTGAACAGCTCAGTTTATTGAAGCAAGGGGAGCGAAATATATAGAGTAGGGGGTGCCTTGTGTGGTGGTAAGTCATTGGCTGAGGCAGTGACACTAGGAGAGCTCTATTTGCATGTGAAGGGCTCATAACCAGATACGGTTGGTCAAGTGTTATCGGCTAGGGCCAAAAGTTTTTAAGAACCTTCCTTTGCATAAGCAGAGGTCTCACGGGTCAGGAGGCCATATAAGGGAGAGAGGAATTCCAGCTGGGGTCTTCCAGCTGCAGTATTTTATCAGTGACTAGTGACCTAAGGCATGTCAGCACCTAAGGGAGCTTTGCTAGCTGTTAGAGTAAGAAAAAGGGGAGCAGCCAAACACCACCTGCTCTCAGGATGAGAAAATCTGAGGCTCAAAACACACTTCAACCCTCTCTTAGCTCTAAGCCAGCCCCACAATCTCACGATCTCTAATTTTATTAATTTGGATCTTTTTTTTTTTTTTTTGAGTTAATTTAGCCAAAGGTTAATCAATCTTGATTTTCTCAAAGAACCAACTCTTCATTTCAGTGATTCTTTGTAATTTTGTTTGTTTCTTTTTTATTTCTTGTCATCTACTCCTTTTGGAGATTATTTCTTACTCTTTTTTATTCTAGAGCTTTCAGGTGTGCGTTAAGGAGCTAGTATGAGACCTCTCCACATTTCACGCTATGAACTTGTCTCTTAAAACCACTCATTGTGCCCCAGAGGTTTGCGAATGTAGTGCTTTCATTTGCATTCAATTCTAAAAAAAAAAAAAAAATGTAATATCCTTAATTTCATTCTTGACCCACTTTTCTAAGTAGTGAGTTGTTCAGTTTCCATTAGTTTTTTAAGGTTTCTGTTGTTGTTGATATCCATTTTTAACAGGTAAGATGCAGGGCACTGTTTCTATTCTCTTGTATCTTTTGAGAATTGCTTTATCTCCAAGTATGTGGTCAGTTTGGGAAAAAGTCCCATGAGTTTCTGAGAAGGTATATTGTCTTGTGTTTGGGTGAAATGCTTTGTAAAAATCTGCTGGGTATATTTGATTTATGACACTGGACTCCAACATTTCTCTGTAGTTTTTCTTTGGATGACCGGTCCATTGCACGGGTGGGGAAGTCAACCACTACCACTGTGTGAAGGTCAACATATTATTTTAGCTGTAGTGGTGGTTTTCTCTGTTTGCTTGTTTGTTTGTTTAATGTACTTGCCCTTATGTTTATTTATGCAAACGATTAGAATTACAATATCCTCTTGGTGCATTTTTCCTCTGATGAGTATGTATTGTCTTTCCCTATATCTTCTGATTAGTTTTGGTTTAAGTCTATTTCATCAACTATTAGAATGGCTATACCAGTTTGCTTCTTGGGACCATTTGCTTGGAATATCTTTTTTCATTCTTTTACTCTGAAGCGATGTCTATCTTTGACGGTAAGATATGTTTCTTGGATTTAGCAAATGATGGATCCTGCTTTCACGCCCATTCTGTTAGTGTATATCTTTTTATTTTGGAATTGAGGCCATTAATATTGAGAGTTATCAATAAGCAGTGTCTATTGGTTTCCATTTTGTTATGATGGTGTGAGTTCCTCCAGCCCCACTCTTTCAATTTGCTGGTATATGATTACTTATTTCTTGTGTTTTCTTGGGTCTGCCCAACCTCTTCAGACAAAAGCTTTCCTTCTAGCACCTTCTGTAGAGTTGGATTTGTGGATAGATACTGCTTAAATTTAGTTTCACCATGAAATGTTTTTCTTTTCCCCTCTATTGTGAATGATAGTTTTTCTGAGTATAGAATCCAGGCTGACACATGTGGTCTCTTAGAATCTGTAGAACATCTGCCGGGGCCCTTCTGGCTCTTATGGTCTCCATAAGAAGTCAGGTGTTATTCTAATGGTCTGCCTTTATATGTTACTTTGTCTTTTTCCCTTGCAGCTTTTAATAGTCTTTATTTGTTCTGTACATTTACTGTTTTGATTATTATATGTACAAGAAATTTCTTTCTGGTATTTGGTATTCCGTATGCTTCTTGTACCTCGATAAGTACCTCCTCCTTTAGGTTTAAGAATTTCCTTCAGTGGTTTTGTTGAAAACAGCTTCTGTTCCTTTGACCTTAGTTTCTTCTCCTTCCGCTATTTCTATTATTCATAGATTTAGTCTTTTCATAGCGTGCCAGATTTCTTGGATATTTTGTGACTGGAGTTTTTCCTGTGACTGAGGTATTGATTTCTTCTACCTTGTCTTAAACACCCAAGATCCTCTCCTCCACGTCTTGTCCTCTGCTGGCGAGGCTTACCTCTGAGATTGTTTTGCTCTCTGAATTTTCATTTCCAGTTTTATCTCTGGGTTTTCCTCAACGACCCTATTTCTTTATTATAGCCTTCTTTCACGTCACGATTTGCTTTCATTATTTCATTCAACTGTGCTTTCACAGACTTAAGGGATTTATTCCTACCTTCTCGAAGGTCCTTGAACACATACATAATAGCTATTTTGAAGTTCTTGTCTTATGCTTCAGCTATACTGCATTTCTCGGGGCCTGCTGTAGTAGAGTTACTGGACTCTGGTGGAGGCATACTGACTGTCCTGACTGCTAATGATTATGTTTTTGCACTGGTGTCTATGCATCCGGGTTGGGAGGATTAAGGTGATTCTAGGCACTGACTTTGTTGAGTGGGTATTTTATTGCCTGGTTACCATTGGCCTCTCTAGATATTAGGAAGGTATGGCGACTGTGGGTTTCCTGGTAAGGAGTGTTTGTGCAGCTACGCGGGTGGCAGAGAGGAATATCTCCTAGAATCTCTAGGAGAAAAGATTAAGAGAGGTTTCAGGAACGAGCTAAGGGGGTCCTGTTCACATCTGATTGTCAGGTACACAGGGAGTTGGAGTGGTGGGAAGGGAGGATCCAAAACGTAGGTTACAATAAGGCATCCCATCTGGAGGGACTGGGATGAAAGGGCTAGGGGATCCCTGAATCTGAAACAAGATTGGAGTCTCCGGTGAATGAAGCTAAAGTGGGAGAAGGAACACTTGTAAGCCTGCTGTTACTAGGCTGAGGCTGAGTGGAGAGATTGTTTGGTTTTGGTTTTGTTTTGGGGTTTGTTCTGGGTTTTGGTTTTGGTTTTGGGTTGGATTTTGTTTTTTGTTTGTTTTTTTTTTTTTTGAGACAAGGTTTCTCTTTGTAGCACTGGCTGTCCTGGAACTTGCTCTGTAGACCAGAGTGGCTTTGAATTTGGAGATCTGCCTGCCTCTGCCTCCCAAGAGCTGGGATTAAAGGTGTACCACCACCAACAGGAGAGAATGGAGAGGTTGTAATAGAGAACAGGAAGGATAACGTGACTCACCCACTTGAGTCACTGCCAGGTATGGGGTCCCAGGTAGAAAGTGTATCTAGGTATTGGGGGGATGACTTGAAGGAGTGGGAACAGGCAGGGGGCTAAGGAGTCCACAGGAAGCAGGAAAGCTGGGTCCACTCCGAGGGTAGAGTCCCCTGGGAGTAGAGGTAGGACAGGAAGACAGGTACCTGCAAGAAGGCTGCTTCAGGGCTAGTGGTGAGACTAGAGCTGTTGTACTGGGGGACTGGAAACAGAGAACCATCTACCTGAGTCCCAGCCAAGTTGGCCACCCCACACTGGGTGTTTCTAGGTATAGGCAGCTGGCGCAAAGTGATGGGAAGCCGGAGGATGGCTACATCCTCTGTGAGGCTTGGTGGAGCTCACGAAGATTGGAGAAAGAGTAGGAGGACAGGTCCCTGGAAGCAGGCTGGTACAGGACTGAGGGTGAAAATGGAGAAACTAACAGCAGACGAGAGAGTAAAAATGTCTTGATTCCTAGAAACTGGGTTCCCAGGTAGAGAACCTTGCTGGTATACACGACTGGCACAAAGGATGGGCAAGAGAGTAAAGCTGGGTCCAAAGCAAGGTTTGTCAGAGTCCCTGGGGAAGGGGGCAGGGTGCTCCTGGCTATTTTACACAGGGTCTGGGGTCAAACTGGGTCCTCATGCTTATACAATGAACACTTTACGGAGCCAGCTCTCCAGCCTGAGCTTCCTTTTTCGTTTGGGGATGTATTTTGTGTGTTGGAGACAGTTTTTGTTTTGTTTTTTTTTTGTATGTGTGCATATGTGTTTTCTCAAACAGAACCACCCCCACCACCCCCCACCACCCCATACCCCCTTCGTGCACGGGGTGGGGGGGGGAAGGGCAGGGATGGTAAAGGTAAGCGCAGAGGGGAGCCTTAGGCTGTGCAACATCAGAAGCATACATCCTCCTGCTCTGCCGACTGAGTGCTGCACACACGTGACCTGAGTCTCCAAATGCGTCCCTAGTTGCCCGAACACCAGGCTTGCACTCTGGGCCACTAGAGCTATATGAGCGTGCATGCGCGCGCACACACACTGTGGGTAAAGGTGGAAGACCTCACATTCCGAGTTCTGAATTTGACCCCCTGAACACATGCTGGAAGAGATCTGTCTCCCACAAGTTGTCCTGACCTCCACTCACGCACCATAACAGGAGCCCACACATTAAACAAGAATGTAATGTAAAAATGTATGTTTTTAAAGTTTTAATTGTTATATATACATAGAAAGAGCATCTGTGTGTCTAAAGTGCTATATTGTTTCAAAATGTAGCATCAGATTTCCTCCCTGCTGCTGCTCTTCCTGCTGAATCTTTTCTCAAACTACCATGGGCCTGGCGGGAGAGGCCTAAGCGGACTGTATACACCCATCACTGGTTACTGTAATTACTACACTGAAATGCCTAAAGAAAGCAGCTTTATAGGAAAAGGTTTATTTAGCTCACAGCTTTGGAGGCTCAAAGTTCAGAGTTGGGCGGGTGGCACTGTCGGGCCACTCCGGGAGAGAGTGTGGTGGCAGGGGGCATGGTGGTGGGAACTCTTCTAAAAGTAACAGGAAGCCAGAGAGCAGAGCACAGCCTTCTGTAACATCCCTCTGGTAAGAACCAACCGGGGGTACCCTGTGAACCACAGCAACCCCTTCTGAGGGAAGAGCCTCAGAGATCTGTGGGGGTCCCTGCAAGCTCTGTGGCCATCAGAGAGGCAAGAAGAAAACCCAGTTCAGCATGACTTGGGACTTGGTCAGACAGGCTGATTCAAACTTCTGGAGTCTGACGCCATTTGGTTTGTTTTTTACATATTTAAACACAGTAACACTTTGGGGCGATGTTTCCTTGTGACAGTTATCACCACAAAGCTGGAGGCCCGACTACATCAAAAGTTCCTGGCAGAGTGTATGTCTTTTACAAAGCACCTGTGGCCTCTTCCACAAGACCGGGTTTTACTGAGTGAGAAACAATGCTCAGGAAAAGAGGCTTTCGGGTGAGGGCTCGCTCCACAGAACAGCAAAGATCACCAGGTCATTAAACAACAGCCACTACAGCCTTCCAGGTGAGCAGGTGTCAATTTCTCCCATTAAAGGAAAAAGCCCACCTGTTTAACAATTCTGGTTTCCCTGGCGCTCATATGCGAGCACGAGGGCCTCCTGTCCTTCCGCAGTGACCAACCCAAGCACCTCCCACTGGACTCTCACATCAGGTCACTGAGGCAAGGGCTCAGACACATGAACCCCTAGGGGACAGACCCCACCAAGCAACTGCAAAGGTAACACTAGGTAAAGGCTGACAATGGCTGTTTCTCAGAGAGTGACAATGAGTTACACTGTATGCTCATGAGCAACATTTTGGGAAACTCTAATATTGCTGTCTCCCTAGCTAAGAAACTGGTGACCCTGAGCCCGGGACACACACTAGAGGGAAACGCTGCAACCTCAACTTACATATAAGGTTCTGTGTGTTCACGATAAGTTCTATTTGGGTGAACCAGCATGCAGTTGTAACACTCGAGAGCCAGCCAGGTGTGGTGGCACATGCCTTTAGTCTCAGCACTTGGAAAGCAGAGGCAAGTGGATCTTGAGTTTGAGGCCAACCTGGTCTAAAGAGCGAGTTCTAGGACAGCCAGGACTACACAGAGGAAAACCCCTATCTCAGTGCCCCCACCACACACACACACACACACACACACACGCAACAACAACAAAACACTTGAGGGGCTGGAGAGGTGACTCAGCTATCAGGAGTATTTCCTGCTCTTCCAAAGGACCTGAGTTCAGGTTCCAGTACCCAAGTCTGATGGCTCACAACCACCTGTTACTCCAGCTCCAGAGGATAAGATGCCCTCTTCTGGCCTCCACGGGCACCTGCACACACACACACACACACACACACACACATTTGAGAATTATGAGTATGTACATGTGTGTGCCTGTTCATGTGTGGTCAGTGCTTATGTTGGGGCTGTGCATGCCCACATTTTTTTTTTAATTTGAGGCTTTCTCACTGGTCTGAAAGTTGCCAAGCAGGCTGGACTGGCTGGCCAAAGAGCCCCAAGGACACCCCTGCCTCTGCCTCTCTAGCACTGGAATTATGTGCACATGGGCTCTGGGGACTGAACTCACAAAGCACCTTACCAATTAAGCCATCGCCCCAGCCTGAAGATTGTTTTAAGACAGGAAGAAAAGCATATTCCAAAATCTCCTTGCAACGTGTTCATAATCTTGTTGTTGCAACGACAACAAAAAGTTAGCTCTCAGCTGATAAAGATGTTTGCTGCCAATCCTGATCACATGAGTTTGATCCTTAGTACCACACAGCAGGAGAGCACAGACTCCCACAGAGGTTATCCTCTGACCACCACACACACCATGGCACACATGTCCATGCACATGCACGCACGCGCACACACACACACACACACACACCATTTTTTAAATGGTTGCTTCATCTCTAGCTGAGACTTGAGAATGAAGAGGGAAACTAACCTCACCGTGGGAGAGCAGCTGAGGCCAGTGGTCTGGGACACTGACCTGGTGGCCTTGGGGCCAGAAGGCCATCCTGGAAACCAAATCTTATAGTTCAGACGTTTGTCAGAAGGAGACAAGTTCTAATTTACCTGGGGCTCTGCCTGAGAAGACAAGGCAGCTCGGCTCTTCCTGTTTCATTTTCTTTGCGTTTTCCTAACATTCACTCTAAAAGTGAGGCATCTGAGTTCAAATCCCAGCCCTAGCTCTCCTAGGCAGGTGAGTGGTCAACTGACCCTTGGTGCTTAACGTAACCTGCAGAGTCGAAGCTAATGTGAGAAGCTTGACCCAAGGACCTCTGCAGGTTTCTATGAACTTTCTGGGATGCCAGTCACATGGTTAGGTCCTTGACCATTATTAGCTCACAACTCAAACTCCTTACCAATCCCCTCCCTCGCTGCAGGCCCCCTCCATGATGCTTCCGTATTTCGTGTGTGCAGAGCACTGGTCCTTCACTAAAACAATGCTGCACCTGCCTCATTATTGCAACTTAGAAATCAGACTCGGTGAAGTGTGGTGATCTTGTGTCCTGAGCACTGTCATCTAAAACACTGCCCGTTGCTAATTCAATGAGTCACCGCCACACATTCTCACCTTACCTTGCCTGCCCAAAGAAGTCCGCGCGCTTTGCATAGGAGGTGTTGGTATCAGATGAGTAGAGGGAGTCAGAACGAAATCTAATTCCAAACCAATTTCCACTTAGACGCTTCCACTCCTGGTACAGGGGCAAGAGGCCTGTTTTAGAGAGGAATGAAAAGTCCAAGGGCAGGAGGGCAGACATGAGAGACCAATCTGTAAGCCAGAAGGCCAATAAAAAGGCAAAATTAGGTATGGGGAGGAAGTGGAGGTGGGGTTCCAGGAGTGGTAACAATTCTGAATCTTGAGGCCATTTAACTTTAAATTTTAAAATTATTGGGGTGGGGGGGAGGCAACGTCCATGCCTTGGCTTTGGTGTGGAGGTCAGAGGACAACTGAAAAGGAGTCTATTCTCTCCTACCATGTGGATTCAGGACATCCAACTCCGGATGTGGGATTTAGCAGCAAGCAACCTGCTGAGTCATACCACTGGTCCTCGAGGCCATTTTCTAAGTGGCTGCAAAGCACATTGTAGTTTTTATTCATTCCACAAATAGAAGTTAAACATCTCCTGCGAGGTCTGGGTGATTTAGAACACGCCCGACTTGGGTAGTCCTGACCCTGGTTGACGCGTAGTGTGTGCTCCAGGTGAGTCAGGACGATCCAGCCTGGCAGACTCTCCAGCCTCCTTGTGCTCTCTGAGTCTGGGTAGCAGGGGTTACCTGCCCAGAGCAGAGACAGATGGGAAATTTCTGTCATCATTAAGGTTTATTGACCAGCGCGGCTGTAATTTCCCAGAGAGAGGAATTAATCTCGCTGCCGACTGAGAGCAGACATCCTGCTGGGAGTAGTTACATAAATTCTGTTGCTCAAATTAATTAGGATTGTGATTCATTTGTTTAATGAAGAATCTGATGGCGAGAGGCAAGGCAGCCTAGCCTTGCATAGCTCAGCCAATCCTGAGTGACAGTGCAGCAGATGGGGTGGGACCAGGCCTGGAACTGGCCGCTGATGGGCAGAGTCAGCCAACCAGAACGCGGAGCTGGGGGAGAAGCCAGTGGGAGCCAATGCTGTCCCCTAAAGCTGGTGGCTGGGATTCTCACCTCCCAGCTTAGAAAGCTTTGCCAGCTTCGCCCAGAGGCTTCCGGCCTCCTGGTTCCCCTGTGCCGGACAACTGTGAACAGCTGAACGTGTCTCATTAGCACTCCCGACTGGTCCACCCCTTTCCTCTTGCCACCCCAAACGCCAGACGTTAAGCTTCTTGCAACAACACAACGTAGGAACAGCGCAGGCTTCCTCCCACCTGCTTATGGAGAGACTCTTCCCTTGTCTGCCTGTGGAAGGGCAGCCCACCCCACAGGCGCCTCTGGAAGCACCTTCTCCTGGCTGTGAGCCTGGCTCTCAGCAACGGTTATAGAGGTAAGAGACAGGAAAGGTAGGCCTGGATAAGGATAGAAGTGGAAACCGCACACAACCCCAAGACCCCAGTGATCGATCGATGTCCATGTGGGTAACACTTTGGGATAAGATAGAAAAAGTGCTTCCCTAGAGAAAAGAGATTCAGCTCAGATATTTTGATCGAGTTCAAAGGATTTGTTGGAGTGGATGCTGGGGAAGAGGCGAGGGAATCAGGTAAGCTTTGGGACTTTATCCATGTGTGCCTCATCTGTAGGAGTTCTTCTGGAAGCCTTTTTTTTTCTTTCTAGATGTCCCCACCTCTTACTAAAACTGACCAGGACGGCCACAAGTTGAGCGCAAGAGGACCTTTCATGAGTCCTCGGGAATATTGCAAGGGCGTGTGTCCTACCATCTCCCCCACACTACCTAGAAGCCTCTCCTGACACTCAGCTATAACTCACTTAAAAAGAAGCGTGGACCTGAGAACCAGAATCCAAGACGTAATGAACTATGATACGAATGCTTGGCCCTCTGGACTTCAGATTCCCTGTCCCAGAAAGGTGCCTGCTGTCCCCTGCCTCCTTTCACTGGCTGGGCAGGGGAGAATCTTCTCTCAAGCGTGAATTTTGTTACTCTCTGTGCTTTAACTCTCTGAAAGACTTCCCAACACATACATCAGTAAAACCTTCCAGGCTGAGATAGGGTGATCCGCCACAGTTTCCTCTAATTACATGCTACCCTCTCCCCAACCCTTGCCAATTGTCCTCTGTCTACCCCAGTGTTCCTTTCCCCCCACGAAGTGGTCCAACCCCTCTGTAAAGCCCTGGGCACTGGCTTCTCTCTCCTCTCCTGTGTGTTGGTTGGGTTATGGGTGTATTACAGAGGTCTGGGTGTTGGAGACAGGAATTGGTGGGACTTTTAAGAAATGAGGCTTATTGGAAGGCCTGTAGGTCATCTGGTTGCCAAGGGATAAGGCAGTTCTCATGAGAGGGCTGTTACAAGAGAGCCGGGCTGCTGTGTCATCCTGTCTCGCACTATGGTCCTCTCAGACACATCCTTTCCCTGAGGGGCCGTCTACAAGGAAGTCTTCACCAGCGCCAGCCCCATCCTAGTGCCGTGTCCTTGAACGTTCCGAACTATGAGCTGCACAAAACTATAAAGTTACCCAGCCCTGAGTATTTTGTTACAGTGCTATAAAGTGAACTAACACCACATACAACATTACGGACTAGGGACACAAAGAAGAAAGACAGATTCCAACATCAAGGCTGGCCAGAGCGCTAAGCAAGGCTTTTAAGCAGGAGTGACAAGATCAGATCTGAAATTATGAATTTGCACGGAGACTTGAGGCTAGAGAGGGTTAGGAAACTGTTAGAATAATCCTACAGTACGTGGCATTTTAGATATAACAAAATACCTCAGAATTACAAATCAAGGACTCTGCTTCCAAAAGTCACCTTCTATCCAGAGTGGACAAATAATTGCCCCTCACATGAAAAAACATCTCTCTGAAACGTGTGTGTATGTGTGCCTTGTCACAAAACTAGTGTGGTAGTTATTCTGACATCTAGAATCACCTGGGAAACAGGAGTCTGGGCATGCCTTATGGGGAAAGTATCTTAATGGAGTTAATTGATATGGGAAGACCACTGTGGGTGGCAACATTCCCTGGGCTGGGGTCCCAGACTGTATAAAAGGGATGTGAGCTGAATAAAAGCATTCACGATTGTGTCTCTTGACGGCGGTGGAGTGTGACCAGCTGCCTGAAGCGCCTGACCTCTCCACTGTAGTAGACTCTGCGAAACAAAATAAACCCTTACATCGCTTTTATCAGGGAACCTAGGCTACAGAAAAGTAGTTAAGACAATTAGGGATCTCAGTTAAAGAGCACGAAACTTAAGAGGAGGGGGAAACTGCCAAGGGCTGAGATCCTGCACCGGACCCAGTGTCACAGGATAACCAGGCCTCGGATCCTGAGAAGTGGCCAGTTCCTTGCGATGCCCCTCCAGAATGTGGAAAATTTCAGAGTCGGAAAGAACCTTCAGTCCCCCATTCATCAATGTCTCAGCAGGAAACAGGACTTTGTTTAATAGATGAACTGAAGACACTCTAATGAACTATTTACAGAGCGGTGCAGGATTAAAGATACCAAGGAGGATGCTGGGAAAGCTGAAGACTGCAGACTGCTGAAGCCACCATGGTTTGCAGGAGTGTTGCTGAACCTGGAGAAGGCTAGGGGTGGGCGGAAGAGCTGTAAGCAGGAACTTAAGCCAAATAGAGGGGGCAAAGAGTATTATGGTCTCTTTCTCCTCCCTCCTCCAGCCTCCTGCCAGTGCCTCCCGTTGGCCAAGCCACACTGGAGCCAAGCAGCACAGGGAGCTTCTTGATTATTCTACAAGGTCAGCTTTCTGAGGCATGGGGCAGGGTAAAGGAGAGGAAGTCTTGGCCTGCAAAAGACCGAAGGCAACAGGCTGCAGGATTTGTGTCCAGACCACTGTTTTGTTTTGTTCCTAAAGGAATCTCAGAGTGGAGGCAATTTGCCTCTTGCTGTGGGACAAGTCAGGAAAAGGCCCTTAGTCCCTCTTTCTTGGGGTGAAGTGTCATAGAACTCAAGGTCTGGCCTGGAACCACAGCTGCAGGACCAATGTAGGCAGAGGGAGGCGGCACCAGAGAAGATGCCTTCCAAGGGCTGCATCAGGAAGGTGATGGTGCTTCTTCCCTGTCTCTTCATGGTCTACTTGATGTCTGCTTCTGCCCCATTTCCCCAGGCATGGTGACAAGAACACAGACCTGAGGCTGGCAGAGACAGGACGGGGAGACTGTTTGCCTGGTAGCCAGCCCTGCTCATCGATCCCCTGGGGCTGCTTACTGATGGCACAAGATGGCGTAATTGAAGTCCTTACAATAAGTGGTACAGAAAAAGCCATACCCTTAGCCTGCCAGAGCCTCAAAGAAACAGGAGATGGAGCTGGGAAACCCAGCAAGTGCATTTAGATGAGAGCTGTTGGAAATGGCTGAGATGGAGAAGCCACGGAATCACGGGTTCAGTCGAGTCCCTACCTTTGCGAGCTGCTCTGTCCTTGTCAAGGTCTAGGGAGAGCCTGGACCACGCCTGCATCTCCTGCCCCACTCCGGTGCATCACACTCCATTCTGCTGCAGTCTCCCCAGCAGTCGCTCTGCCAGGCCACATGGCAATGCACACTCCACGCTGCCCTCTCCTCCTGGAATGCCCTCCACTCCTCTGCCACACTCCACCCTTCATTGTTCCTAAGCCCCTTTGAGCCATCTCCCTCCAGAAGACTTCTCTGGCCCAGTCTCCCTCCCTTGAGTGTCCCAGCGTGATGGCCACCTGGCCCCCTTCTCTCGCTGCCATGCCCGACCGTCTCCCTTTCTCCTCCTGGCTCAGCTTCTCTTGTAGACACAAGGCAGGAACGGCATTTTCTCTTTCTCACCTTCGCTTGCCTAACAGGCCTCACTGTGATCAGGTTATGAGAGGGAGCAGCAGGGTGAAGAGAGGGAACTCGGGCCCAGAGGTGGGCACAGGCAGGCACGGCAGGCACTGATCAGATGCCAGCTCCTGTGCAACCCTGAGCTCCCTCCCTGCTAATTGGGATGGAGCATCCGTCATACATGTGTATCTTTAGCATGGGACACAGCCTCCCCTGTGACTGGGCCCAGCTGGCTCTCTGCTCAGACTCATAAACTTGCAACTAAACTCGGTAGCAGAGGACATAGGAGCCGTGCGGTGAAATCATAAAAATGCGAGCAACAGAAGGAATCTTGTCATTCAGAAAGAGTGCGGTCTCTGTGCTCCCAATCTAAGACACGAGACTCAGGGCAGCTATCTTGGCACGTTCATCTCAGAACCCAAGTGTCACATGATGAGAAACCCAGGCCATGGGAGAAGCTGCGTCTAGGTACTTGGGGTGACAGCATCAGCTTCCAGTCTTCTATTGCAAAGAGGACCAGCTTGGACATCCAGCCAGTGAAGCCTTCAGATGACTCCAGATCTAGTCCTCACCTGGCACAACCACACAGCAGACACAGAACCTCACAGCTAAGTTCAGCCAACCCGTGGAACTGTGAAGGATATTTTACACTCCTAGAAACTCCCTGCATATAGGTGTCACCTTACTAATAAGCAGCTGCCACCAGAACCATGATGTGACTTACTGAAAGCCTTGAGGTGATAAGAGGCAGAGTCTGGTGCATTTAATTGCTGTCACCTTATCCCACCACCAGAAAAGGTAGAGAAGCAAGCTGTCCAGAACAGAAGAGGAGGAGCAGAAAACATCCTAAATTCCATTTATGAAGGAAACTGTGCTCTATGCATGTGATTTTTGTCCCCAATCTTCGGAATAGTGTTGACTGCCTTTTTCGGGGAGGCAGTGACCTCAAAGGAAGAGAAAGGAGTCCCTATGGGAACTTGCATTTTCTGAAAAATCCATCAAAATAGCTACAGAGTGACAGAGCCCTCCACTGCTTCCAGCAGTGCTGGAAAAACCTTGATCAGAAGCAACCCCATGCCCACAGCAAAAGCAGATGCCCTTTTCCAGTTTGATGCCAGGCATGCAGCTGAACCACACAGTCAAAGGGAAAGTCCTGGATTTGCCTGGTTTTTCCAGACCCTTAAGTGGAAGCAACATGAATTTTTCAAGGCCTGACCTGCTCAGTAGGCTTCATTGAGGAATTCCGGGAAAAGAACATGTTACTGCATGATGAGCTAGAGGCCAGGCTTCCCTTGAATTTCACTTTGAGCTGATGTGAAAGGCATCAGCTAACATGTGGATAGTCCCTGGTTTTTATCTGGGCCCCAGATCCTCTCTGTGTCTGTCATGGAGCACCAGACAAGCCGCCATCTTCTTGGCATGTTCCAGGAGCTCCATCTACTTGCATTTGGTCCTCCCCGTGACCTTCAGAGGGAATTATTAGCTCACTTTAAGATGAGGAAATCCAGGGCCCTGGTTCCCTGGAAGCATCCATGACCCATATATCTGGAAGGTCCTACTGATCCAGCTGTGCTCACTGACCATCTATTGGTTCAGGTTGACCTCAGCTGCCCCACACGGCTGTCATCCTCCATCAGGCCAACCCAGGTGTGTTCTCATGACAACAGCTAGGGTGCACAAGAGAAAGCAAGCATGCTGGTTGCACAAGAGTTTTTGTTGTTGTTCAAGCTCTTGCTTATATGTCTTCATCATTATTCCTTTTACCAGAGAAAGCTACATGGCCAAGCCCAAAATCAAAGCCAGAAGATGTTGGAAGCCCAGGGTGACGGGGTGTGGTGATGGAACTGGGTGGGGCTCAGTGGTAAAGCACCTGACCTGGACTCAATTCCCAGCACTGGACTGCATATATTAGGGACCAGTTTTTGCCACCTACTTCATCACCTAGGCAAATTCCAGTCCCTACTCAGAACCTCTGTGCCTGCATGTCTTAATACATGACCATATCTACGTTGTAAGGTAGCTGAGGTCATTGCTAAGCAAGTCAAGAGTGCTCTTTCTGTGGGTGTGTTTCATAAGCGTGTGTGTGTGTGTGTGTGTGTGTGTGTGTGTGTGCACAACACAGAAGAAACACACGACAAATTCGTACCCTATTTCCAGGATCTTGAAAATTTCACACAAGCCCTTGGAGGTGAGCCAACCCAGTCACTGACATGATAAACAAGAATCCAGGAAGAGAATAGATCAAGGCAGAAACAGAGAGTCCATGATGAAATTAAAGTTACTGTGGAAGAACTCATGAAGGAGGGAATGAGTCAGCCACAAGCGTAAGCGATGAATCAGGGAGTGTCGTATTGTAGGATTCTTGGCTATTTCCAGAAAGCCTTCTGTCCCAGTTAAAAAAGCACCTTGAGCCTCAACATCTGGAACGCTCAACATCTGGAAAGAAACACTCCTGTCATTCTGATGCCTCTTCTGTTACCACCACGGGCAGTGGGAGCAGCGCCAGAAAAAGGCAGAGAGTCAACACTGAAATCTCTCAAGGGAGAAATGGATAGATACAGCATTGCTCAAAAGTGCTCAGGGGGATTTTAGTTTCGTTGAGTGGATTTGAACTATCAATTTTTAGGATACATGGGTAACTGAAAACATAGCCACCACAAATATACACAGACCAAAAGTCAGATATTCAAACCACATATTCTATGTAAATTCAGATAAAGTGTGTGTGTGTGCACACATGTGTGTGTGTGTGTGCATGTGTGTGTGTACATGCATGTGAGAGCTGGAGACACAGCCTTAGGTGTCATTCTTCAGGTACCATCCACCTTTTTTGTTAAGATTTATTTTCATATGTATTTGTGATTGCCTGAATGTCTGTTTGTGCATCCCTTACATGCCTGTTGCCCATGAAAGCCAGAAGAGGGTGCCAGATATCCTGGAACTGGAGTATCACATAGTTATAAGTACCCATGACGGTTCTGGGAACCAAACCTGAATCCTTTGTAAGAGCAGCAAATGCTCCAGCCCCATCTACCTTTAATTTAAAAACAAAAAACAAAAAACAAACCAGAATCTCTCACTGGAGGTCACCAAGTAGGAAAGGCTGGCTAGCCACTGAACCCTCAAGAAACCTGTCTCCACTTCCCTAATGCTGGAATCACAAGTATATGCCATTACACTTGGCTTTTTTATGTAGGTTCTATGAACGGGACTCAAGTCATCATGACAGCAGGGCAAGCACTTTACTGAGAATGTAGGTAAGTTTATGAAGAAAAAACAGAAATGTCTTAAAATGTAAAACAGCACATTAGAACAGAGCAGATTTCAAGTGAGAGTCACAAGCCTAACAGATGGATTTCTAGGAGATTCAGAAACTTCTATCTAGGCTAAATATGGGAGGCCTGGAAGGAAAATTGACCCGCCATGCACAGAGGCAGGGTTTGGTCAGGCAGTGTCCCTGAAACCATGGAAGAACAACATCAGTGGGAGACAAGAACTAATATCCAGAAGTACCAGAAACACAGATGCACAGGTCAGCCAGGACCCTCCTAATGCCCAGGTTCCTTTCCCCAGCTTCATTGAGGTGTCATCAACAAACTATGCTATCCAATGTGATGTGTTGGTATGTGTACATACTGTGAAACATTTGCCAGAGTCTGAGGAGTTATAATCTGGCACTTCACACCATTGTTCATGTGTATGTGGTACATCCATAAGAGTGTGTGTATTTTTTAATGTAAGTGAACAGATGTGTACGTAGAAGCCCAAGGTTGATATTAGGAATCATCCTGGATCATTAAGGTCTCTCAATCAAACCAGAGCTCGTTGATAGGGCTAGGCTTGGCAGCCAGCTTGCTCTGAGGATTGCCCATCTCCACCTCCTGAACTAGAATTACAAGCAGGCCACCAAGTTCACTGGGCATTTACATGAGTTTCTGGGTTCCCGACTCCATTCCTTAAATTCTCAAAACAAGTGCTTAGACTGCTGAGCTGTCTCCCGAGCCCCTCTCATACTTTCAGTTCTTTTTTTTCTGGTTTTTCGAGACAGGATTTCTCTGCTGTAACTCTGGCTGTCCCGGAACTCACTCTGTAGATCAGGCTGGCCTTGAACTCACAGAGATCCACCTGCCTCAGCTGGAATTAAAGGGGTGCACCATCATAACCCAGCCACTTAATGATTCTTTTAAGATTTAATTTTGTGTGTGTGTGTGTGTGTGTGTGTGTGTGTGTGAATGATGCCATGTGTTGTCTGTGGTCCCATAGAAGCCAGAAGAGGGAGACAAATCCCTGGAGCTGGAATTACTGACAACTGTAAGCCCTTAGATGGTGGTGCTGGGCCCTAGTTGCTCTTTTTCAAACTGACAGACAGCCATATTCCCACTATTGGTAAATGCTTTAAAATCTTAAGTGTGTAAGAAATAACACTTGACATTACTATGTTTTGACCTATGCCACCAAACATTCATGCGTGAAACATAAATCCCCAATCATACGCTAACAATACTCAGAGGTAAGACCTTCGGAAGTTACTGGGACTAGGTGAAGTGGTGAAGGTGAGCTCCCCACCAAGGCCCATGTCCTTATGATAAAAAGAGGAGAGGCCTGAGCTGGCACAATAGCACTTTCTCACCAAGGGAAGACCTCTCACGGTGTGGCAACGTGGTAAGCAGAGGTTGCCTGTTCAGTCCATATAATGCTACTTGTATGTTTTCAATGCTGGCCATTGGGCACTGGACAACTCCTTGGCGTGCCCTTCCCCTCTCGGCACTCCTCAGTAGCCTGCAGCATTTTATGTAGGGTCTAAGCCCCCTGGGCTTCTCTCCATCCACTTTTGCACGTCCATCGATGTCAGCCTCGTTCAGTTCGTGTTCGGGCAGTCACGCTGGCAGACTTTAGAGGTGTAGCTTCTGAGAACTCTCAGAATATTACAATCTAACAGCAGACCACCCATTGTCTTCCCAACCACAATGTTTCCTGAGCCTTAAGTACAGGAATGTTTTGTAGATGAATCCTTTAGAACTAGTCTCCACAACTCTGTATTTTGATTGGTTGTGGTCTCTGTCCATTGCAAAGAGAAGCTTCCTTGATGAGGGGTGAAAACTATACTTACCTGTGGGTATAAAGACAAATGCTTGTAGACCGTTGTTAGAGATTATGCTAGTTTAGCAAATTAGTGGTTGTAGGCTCCCCAATAACCATGACTTTACTGGCAGTGAGTGGTTAGCTAGTTTTTCAGTACCAGGTGTGGTTTCCACCCTGTTGAACAGGCCTTAAGTCCAATTGGAGAGCTGTCAGTTACTGCCAAGGTACGCATGCCACCACTATACCCTCAGGGTTGTTGTGCCATGCTGGACATTGATGTGGGTAAGACTGTTGGTTGCTTCCGTCTTTTGGAAGCTCGCATGGTGTCTTCTGGTACCATGAAAGCTAGTTCTCAGGGAGGGAACATTCATATCAGCTGCAGCTCAGGATTTTCTGGGCCCTCTTTCTAAAGTTCATAGTGTCTTAAGCAATAGGGACTCACATTTCACCTCTGGAGGGAATAACCAAGGGCAACAGCAACATACTGTCCAACAACTCAAAAGAGGGCTTCTCATGGCTGGTATTGATGTTTTTGTTAGGTGGTCTTTGGCTCTTGGAAGAAGCACCATCAGCCAAGATGAGAAAAGTCCATTAGAGCTATATATGTGTGTACATACGTGGAATTATGTGGGGTTTTAGGTTTTTCTTTTTAGGTAAATAGTTAATTAGTTAATAGTATTTCTGTGACCTTTTTAAGATACCTTTATTGTTATTTTGCTCACCTCCCTCCTCCTTCTGCATTTACCTCTTTCCCCCTCCCTTCTTCCATTTTCCTGACCAGATCACTTGTACCCTGCTATTCCCCTCTCCATAGCTCCCCAAAATCCTAAAAAAAAAATAATAATAAACCACTTTTAAGAGCTATGCTAAGGATGTGGCTCAGTTGGTAGAGAGCCTGCCCAGCATGTAAGAACCAGGTGGTAGACCCTTGTAACAGAGGTTACAACCTCATAATTCAAGAAATAGAAGTAGGAAAATTAAAATTTCAAGGTTGTCAGCTACATAATACTCAAGACCAGCCTGGGATACATGACAGAGCTACCCCTGTCAAAAGGAGGCCAGGGCTTGAGAGACAGCTCAGCAGCTAAGAACTTATCTTGCTCCTCCACTGTTTGGTTTCCAGGACACTTCAGGCAGCTCTAGGGGATCTGACGCCCTCTGCTGGACTCCACTCACACCCACACGGGCACAAAAACACACACATACACATAATTTTAAAATGACTTAAGGGTGGGAGAGACGGAGGGAGAGGATGGGAAGAATTCTTTTGCACGAACTAAGATGACTGACTCCTTCCATTTTACAGGTAAGGGAGCCCAGGGCTCTAAACCACTTGCCCACTTGATGAAAATCACATGATTTCATGTGGCAAGTCGGGATTCACACTCAGGACCCATTCTGTGCCAAATGCCACTCAATATTCTTGCCCCGCACGGCCCCAACCCGCCGTAATTCACAGCTCATGCTCTGACCGTGTTATGTGCTCCACTCTATTGCCCTTCCACCGCCTCTAACGGACACGTGCAGGGCTGAGGGGCAAGCGTTTGTTGGTTCAGGGAACCTGAGCCATGACCCTGAGCTGCTGACAGAATGTCTGGTATTTATAGCAACTCAGAATCAAGTACCACAGAAACAGAAAGTGTGTTCTAGGCTGTTGCCAGTGTCCTCAGGGGAAAAGAAAAACATCTCTGTGAAAAACTGTGTGGGATGCTGAACTGATGGTGTATCAAACAGGAGAGGACAGCCCAGTGGGTGTGCATTCCAGCTTAAGAAAATAATGGAAGAGTAATCAGCCAGCCTTTACTGACAGCACTCTTCAAACACTGTGGATATAGCCACTTGAGAGGCCCCAGCACCAGATGAATTTACAAACAGCCACCTTACACTCAAATTTTATTTATGCATTTATCTATTGATTTAGGTCTGTCTTGCTTCATCACGGATTTGAAGCCGATCCTTTAATTGTGAGGATGATACCGGATTAATCATATTAGTGGCCACGTTTTTTATGCCTCCCTATGTCCTTGCCATTCCGTAGTGTCCTCCCACACTGGCTCTGGGACAGACACGGTGGCTCACCTTGGCCAGTAGGACAGCAGTCAACCTGAGGCGAACACAACTTGAAAACCACACAGTGGAGAAGTACACTGTCCTAACCAAGACTGACCTAGAGCAGCCAGACTTTGGCCAATCTTCCAGGAACTACAAGACCCCATTGGAGCAGCAGGGTCTGGCCCAGATCAGCAGAATCACCCACCCACAGACCCCTGAAAAATAGTAGACTGTCTTCAAAGTGACTGTTTGGGGGGGTTGTGTGTTATATATTAATAACTAACATAGAACATGCGTTGTATTTGTGTGTGTGTTTGAGAGAGAGAGAGATCATGTGTGTGCATGTTTATGTGTGTGTGTGTGTTGCTGGGTGAGCATATGTAGGAGTACACGTGCGTGGGGAGCACATGTGTGTGTGTGTGTTGAAGATCAACTGTCAAATGTCTTTATCAGTTTCCAACTTATTTTTTTGAGATAGGGTTTCTCACTAACACTGGAGCCCATCACTAAGCTAGATACAACCCAAGGATCTCCCTGACTCTACTTCCTCAGCACTGAAGTGCCAGGTACATGCTACCAAACCAGCTTTTACATGAGTACTAGGGGGCCAAACTAGAATTGTTTTCCTTACGCTAGAAGTACTTTACCCATTGAGCCATCTCCCCAACCCCAAGAGATTCGCATCCTAAATAGAGTTAACAGGTGTCTATGGCGTGTGAGTTCTGGAAAGGAAAACACATATTAACATGTGCTCCCCACCACCCACGCAGAGATATTTACAGTGTTCCCTGACTTACAGCAGGCTTAGTACCACATACACCCAACGTAAGTTGAAAATACCCTAAGTCCAAATGTACTTAGTATGTCTACACTGCCAAACACCATAGCTTAGCCCAGGCTACCCTAAACGTGCCCCTGGTACTTACATGAGCTGACAGTTGGGCAACACCATCTAATGGAAAGCCTTTTTGCTTCACAACAGTGTTGCATGTCACGTGTGATTTATCAAATACTACACTGAAAGGAAAAAGAATGGTTATGTAGGTGCATTTTTACACCATGTAAAGTTGAAAAAAAAATATTTAAACCAAATCACTGATGCTAAATACCTGTGACAAGATGAAGTAAAACTTCTGCCGAAGACATGAGCCGTGTGGACATTGTTTACAGCCTCTCCCTCTACAAGGCTGAGCTCAGATGCCCTCTTCTCTCAGAATGCTCCCTCCTTCATCTTGGAGACAAGCTAGACTGTTAACCTCTGCTCCCCCCACTCTTCCCCCTTGGGATACCTGAGACATATATGTAAAGCTCTCCCATAATGCCTTTGGTGTTGTGCTTGGGGTTATGGTGGGATGAAAGGATGCCTGTTTCCTCCACTGATTGCAAAATTCCTTGATACTCACGCTCCTGCTTGGTTCTGTGTGGACCTCCATACCCAGCAGGGTGACTTGCACAAATATAAATGTGGGTTTAAGTAAATGTGTTCGAAGAAAGCTCAAAGAGCTGTGAGAAAGGTCTTAAAAGAGGTCACAGTTACCGTCTCACAGAAGCCAGGTGTTATGTAGCAGTTTCCTCCAGGATTAACACCTTGTTATCTTGGATGGAAGCTTACTAAGACACAGGATGCCAACAGAGCCAACAGAGCTGGTGAAACAAGAGGCCGTGAAGCGTTCTCTCCTACAGGGGAGCCCACTAAGCTCAGGAAACAAACAACTCAAAGGCTTCAGGAAGTCCCCGAAACTGACAAAATTCACTAGGCCCTTCTCTCCCCAGGTAGATGTAAACTTAAGAACTGCTGAAAGACATTCTTAGACCTGATACAACACACACACACACACACACACACACACACACACCCCCAAACAAAAACTCTTATGGGGAGGAAGGATTGATTCTTAAATTCACAATTTGCGATTACCGTGCACAGTCCCTGACTTCACTAATTCAGAGCCCGTGGTGAGGCAGAATATTGTGGTGGTGGGAGCTTATGGAGAAGTCTGTTCACCTCACTGCAGCAAAGAGCAGGAAGAGAGACAGTGACAGAGAGGAACCAGGAACCGGATTCAGTCTCCAGGTGTGTTACAGGAAGTAATGGCTTTGGAGGCCATGGAAAACAGCCCCCCACCTGTTTCCTGGGTAACACTGGGAAGGTAAACATCAGCTTTTCCACTCGTTAGGATTAAATCACAGTATTAAAAGGTGGAGGTGAGCCAGAGAAATGGTTCAGCAGGTGAAGGCTCTCACACTGCCAAGCCTGAGGCTCTTGAGTTCAGTCTCCAGATCCCACATGGTGGAAGAGGAGAAAATACTCCTGAAGGTTGTCCTCTAACTTACCCCGTTTGTTTCATGGCACACATGTCCACACACAAACAGACAAATAATTGAAATTTTAAAATGGTTTTAAATGTGAAGGTGTTTGGGCTTTGGGGGCATGAAGGTAAAGCCATTTTTCCCCTGTCCAAAAGAAGAGATTATAAATTCTACCTCTATCCTTGGGTAGAGGCCTGTTATGGTCTCCTCCTTTAGGAAGTTAATACAGCTTTGTCTGTTAATCACATGATCCGGTCCACCCTCCCCCACCCCAACCTCCAGAAAGCTGGTTCACTTGAAGCCACACTAAGGAGATAAAGGGAGAGACCTAGTGGTGGCAGCACTGACCGCGCCTCTCTGCTTACCTGCCTCGTGTAGGACCTCAGAGATCCAAACTGGGACCCCCCGGGCCCAAACCGGAACGCCGCACCCCCACAGAGACTCACAGACGGGATATCGATGCAAATAGCAAGAGGATTTATTCCAGTATACTGGGGCCGTTCTAACACGCAGGATAGAAGCGACCCCCAGGGGCAGAAAGCAAGCCTTTTTATTTACTGTCCAAGTGGTTGCTAGGGGGCTGTATAGTTGCTAGGCACAGACCAAGTTGGTAAAAGTTGATTGGTACCCAAATTGCTTTCCCATTTTGATAGGTAGGGGCCAGTTAACCTCTAAACTGATTGGCGCTAGCATATAGCAAGGTCGCGGGCTCCTAAAAAGAATACATGCTCAAGGTTCCGGGCAACTGGGTGGAGGAAACTCTTTTGCCCAAGGCCATGGGCGGTCTACGGGGGAAGGGGGAGCTCTCTAGCCCAAGGCCGTCTCATTTGTCTAAGAAAAGGTTTTTTCTTTAACTCTGGGAGCTCTCCAGGGTCACGGTGCACCTGGCTTGGGCCTATACAATTTTGGTGCTCTTAGAAGCCTGACTAAAGTTTCTTAGGCCTGGGCGAGGGTCTCGACCCCCACACTTGCTTACCCAGAAGCCCTTTGTTTCGACTCGACATTTGAGCTAATTCGGTATTCAGGTCCTACCAATCAGAGGGATCCCCTAGATACTGCCTGTTTCCTTTAAAAAGCCCACACAGTGTCATCTGGAGGTTGCCATCTTGAAAAGTGTCTGACCCCTACATGAAGGTTTGCTCTGCAGAATAAAAGTGCTCTTGCTTTCTACATATGTGGTATTGGTGATCTTTATGGGGTGATTCTCAGACTGAATACTTCCTAAGACTTACCTTCCCAGAAACCTCTCTGGGCAGAGGCTTGCATGGCTTCTGTCATGAGGCACCACAGAGCCTGCCTGCTTTTCTGAGTCACCCAGAAGAGTATGACATTTTTCTCTTTCAGTGCTGCTCAAAGCCTGAGCATGCTTTCCTGACACTCTGGGTTCTCTTGCTAGCTCTCTGAAGCTCTCCCCATTCCCATTGTTGTTATGTGGCTGCATGCTGACCCCCATCCACCCCACTCACTCCACCCACTCCCTGTGACCTAACCCAAACAGCATGGCTGTCTCTCTCCCTCTTCTCCACCTCCCTTCTCCTAGCAGTAGCCAAAGTAGAAAAATATTTTCTGCCTTGTTGTTTTTCTCTTAATAAATAGTCCCTATTTCTCTAATAAAATTGTCCTTGAGCTTCCTTGCAAGTCTGTTCTAAAGTCTTTTGTTAATGAGACTAAGATTTCTAAAGGGAACCTCAGTTTCCCTGGAACACAGACATGCCCCCAGTGACCAGCTTCCTCCAGCTAAAGTTTTTAGAACCTCCCAAGACAGCACCACCAACTCAGACCACAAGCCTGTTGGGGGATAATCCAGTTTCAAACCATAACACTGTCCATGATAACCACAGAATAAAAATATAACATACATTTTTCTATCACATGTAACATTGCAGATGTATCAAAATACCATGTAGGATCATCGGTGCTTTGAAATTAGGGAGGTTTTTGCCTGCGGTAATACAGATGAACACTATTCCAGTATCACAAATATGGTTTTCTAATATTTTAGTAAGTACTTTCAACTGCTTTCCTTCACAATCCTAAGTATTTTGTGTTATTGTTTTAAAATCTTTCCTGTTTTTTGGTTTTGTTTTCTGCTTGTTTTGTTTTAAGGGGAGTGTCTGTCAGCTTCAGCAGACCACTGAAAGCTGCCTGTGGCTCAAAAGCAGCTAAGACTCCTCCCTACCTTGGAGAACAGACAGACTGTGAGGACACAGATAACCACAGTAGAGAACAGATCAGGATGGAGGGGGTGCTGGCATGTGCGCCCCGACCTGCCCTTGAGCAGAGTGTTGAGCAAGGCGGCATGGCTGTGTCAGCATAAAGAGATATCAGTGAGGCGCAGGAGGGGCTGTGTCTTAGTCCTGACCTAAGAGTCCCAGGCTCTCATCCACCTCTCCCTGCAGGGTGGATCAGAGCTCTGAGAGGAGGGCTGGACCTGGGAACTCGGTGGGACAGATGGGTGTGTCCTCTAGGGGTGCAGTGAGGGGCCATCGCTGCTGTGGCTGGGCTGGGGGGGACAATGCTCTGTGCTGTTTTGGGTTCTCAGGGAATATCTGATTGGTTAACACTGAGCCTCTTTGTGGCTGTTGTTTTTTTTATTTTTGTGTTTGTCTTGTTTTTATAAGACAGGATCTGATGTAGCTCAAGCTGACCTCAAACTTCCTATGTAGTTTGAATTTCTGATGCTCCTGCCTTTACCTCCTATTGCAGGAATCTCTCTGGAATAAGCTTTGGTGGCCAGGCTGTTAAGAGCAACAACCCACTGTGGTCAGCTGTTTCTCCAGGTCATTCTGTGCCAGGTAGCAAGTGAGGTCCCGCTTGGGAATGAGCAGTACAAGCAGTGCTCCACGTAAATCAACAAATCAGGATCTAATAATTAATCTCTTCTACCTCATTCTACTTCCTCCCAAGTGCTGGGGTTACAGGCCTGCACCACTGCACTGGGCTCTGGGTAACACTAAGACTCTTTTAGAAAGATGTGATGGTGACAATGTCCCCTCCAAACATTCCAAGAACAACAGGGGAGTGACCACATGCCTAGGGCCAGCGGAGGCCACACTGATGAGATCAGAGGGGGTGGGGTGGCTCTCGTAAAGTGTGGTGGGGAGATAGTAATGGAGAAAGGAGGACAGGGCACTCCAGAGCTTCAGTTGCCACCGACAAGTTGAAGAGTTAGAAGACAGTCCAGGGGGCAGATGGCCCCACTATCTTAGAGGTGATGTGAAGTCAAGATATCCCAGGGAGCATAGCCTGCCTGTCCCCTGGAGAACTCCAAGTGGATACGGAGATGAGAATCACAGAGGGAGTGACCCACACAGATGATCAGACAGGGCCACGAAGTCTTTTGAAATCACAAAAGAAGGGCCAGCAAGATGAGGATGTGGCTCATCTGGTGAAGCCACTTGCTGCCAAGCCTGAAGACCTAAATTTGGTTCGTAGGACTGATATGATAGAGAGAACTGACTCTTGCAAGCTGTGCTCTCATATCATGCACTCCGTATCATTTGTGTGCCCATACTTATGCATACATACACAATAGATAGACAGACAGACAGACAGACAGACAGACAGGCAGATAGATGATAGAGTAAAGAATATTATTTTCAAAACAAAAGCAATGAAGTAAAATAAAAGGACAAACGGTGACGATTGGGAAGGAATTTGTTTTGTTGCTTTGTGTACAGGTGTGTGTGCGTACATGTGTGTGTATCCACAGGTGTGTGGGTGCGCACACACAGTGTTCGCATGTGTGCAGAGGCCGAAGGTCAGCCTCAAGTGCCATTTGTTCTTCAGGAGCTGTCCACTGTATTCTTTCAGACTGGGTCTCTCACTGAGCCCTGGGCCTCCCCACTTAAGTCTGGGCTGCCTGTCCAATGTGCCCAGGATTCTCCTGTCTCTGCCTCCTCAACACTAGGGTTACAAATGCTTACCACAATGCCAGGTCCTCCTGTGAGAGCTGGGGCTCAGACTCGGGTCTCGGGGTCAGCATCTCCCCGGCAGCCATCTCAGCAGCCAGCAGTTCTGTTTTGTTTTGTCTGTTTTGTTTTATAGTAACAATAAAGTGGGGCTCCTTTATGACCCAAAGCCAAGGTAGGATGACATTGCAAGGAGGCTTAAATTTGGCTTGAAGAAGGAAACAGCACCAGGCCCCTAGCTGAGGCCTCTGGGGGGCTGGTGAATTCTAAGCAAGCAGTTCCCACAGAGGAGTGTGGATGGAGGCCAGATGAAGGCTGCTGGGTAGTGAGTGGGTGAAGCAGCCGGAGGCAGGGAGGGCTGGGGCCCTGCAGCCTGCAGAGGGAAGGAAGAGGCAGATTTTCAGGGCAACAGCATCCAATTCAATGTTTTCTTTCCAAGACCATCCAGTTTTGAATTAAAGAAAGAGGGAAACTGCAAATCTAAAGTATTTAAAGGGCGTGTGAAAATCCTGGAGTCCTCAAGTTCAATCTGTTCCCACCTCAATAGCATTTGTGTGGAAACCAGGCAAGGCCACTGAGTGCCTCTCAGCACAGATCCTAAAATGCAGCTGCTCACGTGGCCCTTGAAAATGTACAGATGTGGCACTCCCTGAGAACCCGTCAGCCAGTTAGGGAGGCGGGCAGGCTAACTGCAGATCTTCACCCCTTCCTCCCCAGCTCTGTAGCAAACCACGTGCTGCACCTTCTTCACCCATCACCCTCCAGCCCGCATCTCCTGTGGATCACACAGATCTTCCTCTCCAAACTTCCTTCCCCCAGTCCAGCAGGCATTCCCCGAGAACCCATAGGGCCACTCGAGGCAGGGAAGAGGGTTGCTTCTCTCTTTTCTCTTGGAAATCCAATCCCATCTCTGCGGTGGCCCACCTGCTGTGACCTTCCCTCCTCCTCTGCCCCAATCTCCAGTTGGATCACACACAGTTCTCCTCCAATCTCCTCCTCACTCACCCTGTTTTACCAATCCCCAATTCCAGCAGATATTCCCTGGGAAGCCAGCAGTCAAGCTTGCCAGAGAAGCAAGTGAGAGAGGTTCAAATCTTCATTTTCTCTACTATCTTCCGCATCCAATCCTGAGTCTCATCCCCAGCTCTATAGCAGACTGCCTGGGGCGGCTCTCCTCACTCTGCCACCACTCCCCAGAGACTAAACAGATCCCCGTGGAACTCCCTGCCTTCCTCCGTTCTGGGGACCTCCTCAGCACCACCCATCCTAACCCATCTCCATTCTCAAGTGTCGTCTCCCAATACCTAACATTTACTGTGGAACCCCTAGTGGCCACGCCTATCAGGATCCCAGAAGAATTTCCTACCAGGAAACACAAAGCCACCACACCCTCCTAAGAACCTAGATGCCGTTGTAAAAATGCAATCTGTAACAGTCAGGATACTATGTCTCCACTAGAGCAAAACAACCCTACCGAGTAAGCCCTGAGAACTCCACCATAGCTGAAGCACGAGACAGAGACATTAAAGTAGTGTCTATGGATGTGATAGAGGTCCTTAAGGGGGAAATAAATAATTCCCGGAGGAAATCTATGAAAACACAAACAAATGGAAGAAAATGAATAAAGCAGTTCAAGACCTGAAAGTGTAAACAGAGTCAATCTAGAAAACCCAAACAGGGAAATCTGGAAATGAAATATTTAGAACTCAAGCAAAGAACCTCAGAAGCAAGTCTCCCAACAGAATGCCGAGATGGAAGAGAGTTTCAGGCATTGAAGAGCTGATAAAAGAAATGGATACCTTGGTCAAAGAAAATATTAAATCTAAAAAAAAAAAAAAAAAATCCTAGCACAAAACATCCAGTAAATCTAAGACTCTGTGAAAAGACCAAATCTAAAAATAGAAGAAATAGAAGAGAAGACACCAGGTCAAAGGCACAGAATATTTTCAACAAAAGAATAGGAGAAAAATTTCCCAACCTGAAGAAGGAGGTACCTATCAAGAGACAAGAAGCATACAGAACACCAAATAGACAGGACCAGAAAAGAAACTCCCCTTGGCACATAATAATCAAAACATTAGACCAGTCGTTCTCAGCGTTCCCAATGCTGCGACTCTTTAAAACAAGTCCTCATGCTGTGGCGACTCCCAGCCAAAAGATAATTTTGTTGCTGCTTCATAACTGTAATGTTGCTACTGTAATGAGAAGTAATATAAATCCCTGATATGAGGATGGTCTTAGGCAAGCCCTGTGAAAGGATCATTCTACCCCCAAAGGGGTCACGACCCACGGGTTGAGAGCAGCTGCGCTAAATATACAGAACAAAAAAAAAAAAAAAAAAAAGATATGGAAAGCTGCAAAAGAAACCAGTCAAGTAACATATAAAGGCAGACCTATATATAAAAGACCGAACTTCTCAATGAGACTCTAAAGCCACAAGGGCCTGAACAGATGTTGTACAGACTCTAAGACACCAGTCCAGACTACCACACTCAGCAAAATTTTCAATCACAATAGCTGGAGAAAATAAGACATTCCATGATAAAACCAAATTTAAGCAATATCTACCTACAAATCTATCTCTGCAGGAGTGGATAGAAGGAAAACCCAACCCAAACAGGTTGACCCCACACTAGAAAACATGGGGAATAAATAATCCCAGCGAGGAGAAGCACACACACACACACACACACACACACACACATCTCACAATGGCAAAATAGCATAAACCAACACATATACTATTCATTGACATCTCTCAACATCAATTGTCTTGATTCCCCGATAAAAAGACACACACTAACAGAATAGATCAGAATAGATGCAAAAACAGGACCCATCCTTCTTCCGCACATCACCAAAGATGGAAATGGATATTCTAAGCAATAGACCAAGAAACAAGCTTGTGTAGCAATTTTAATATCTAACAAAATAGGCCTCAAACCAAAAGTAATCAGAAGAGATAGGGAAGGACATTACATACTCATCAAAGGAAAATTTCATCACCAAACACCAGGGCATCCATGTTCATGAAAGAAACGACTACATCTTAAATTACATATTGACCCTCACACACTGATAGTGGAAGACTTAAAATACCCCATCCTCACCCACAGCCAGGTCATCCAGACAAAAACTAAACAGAGACACGCTGGAGCTAACTGACCTATCATATACTTACAGAACATTTAACCCAAACATAAAAGACTATAACTTCCTCTCAGCCCCTCATGGAACTTTCTCCAAAACGGACCACATACTAGGGCACAAAGCAAGTCTCAACAGATACAAGAAAACTGAAATAACGCCCTGCATCCTATCCGACCACCGCAGATGAAAGCCAGGTAGCAACAACAACAGACAGCTTACAACACTTCACTAGTAAACAAAAAAATGGGTCAAATAAGAAACTGATGTCCTCCTAGACCTGAATGAATATGAATATGCACCATACCCAAACTTATGGAACACAATGAAAGTGGTTCTAAGAGGCAAGTTCATAGCTCTAAATTCCTACATTACAAACCTGGAGAGATCTCATACTAGTAACTTAACAGCACAACTGAAATCTCTAGACAAAAAGAAGAAATCAGACATAAAATGAGTAGATGGCAAGAAATGATCAAACTTGGGGCTGAGATCAATAAAATAGAAACAAAGAGAACAATACAAAAAATTCAGTGAAGCAAAGAGTTGGTTTTTTGAGAAAATGAAATTGACAAAACCTTGTCCAAATTAACTAAAAGGCAGAAAGAGAATATCCAAATTAACAAAATTAAGACCCAGAGAATCATTAGGTCACGCTTTAAAACCTGTGCTCCTCTGAATTGGAAAATCTAAAAGAAATGGATAATTTTCTCGATACATATCACTTACCAAAGTTACATCGAGATCAGATAAGCAATTTAAACAGACCTATAACTCCTAGTGAAATAGAAGCTGTAATGAAAAGTTTACCAACCAAAAACAAGCCCAGGGCCAGGCGGTTTTAGTGCAGAATTCTACCACACTTCCAAAGAATCAATGCCAATACTCCTCAAATTATTCCACAGAATAAAAACAGTAGGAATATTGCCTAATTTATTTTACAAGGCCAGTTACCCTGATATCCAAGCCACATAAAGACCCAACAAAGAAAGGAACCAATATCTCTTATGAACCCAGATACAAAAATTCTCAACACTTGCAAACTGAATTCAAGAACACATCCAAAATATCATCCATCATAATCAAGTAGGCTTCCTCCCAGAGATGAAGGGATGGTTCAACAAATGTAAATCAACAAATGTAATCTACCATATAAACAAACTGAAAGACAAAACCACGTGATCATCTCATTAGATGCAGATAAGGCCTTTGGCAAAATTCAACATCCCTTCATGATGGAGGGACGAGGGACACAAGAGACGTACCTCTACATAATAAAGGTGACTTACATCAAGCCCAGAGCCAACATCAACCTAAACAGAGGGAAACTCACAGCATTTCCACCAAAGTCAGGAACAAGACCAGGCTGTTCACTCTCTATATACCTATTCAATATAGTACTTACAGTCTTAGCTACAGCAACGAGACAACTGAAGGAAATCAAGGAAAGGAAGAAGTCAAAGTATTTTTACTTGTAGATGATATAATAGCATACATAAGTGACCCTACAAATTCTTCTGGGATTCCTACATCTGATAAATACCATCAGCTAAATAGCTGGATATAAAATTAAGTCACAAAAATCAGTAGTCCTTCTATATACAAATGACAGACTGAGAAAGAAATCAGAGAAATAACACCTTTCACAATAGCCTCAAATAATATAAAATATCTTGGGGTAACTCTAACCAAGCAGATTTGTATGATAAAAAAAAAATATGATATTGACAAAAGAAATTGAAGAAGATATCAGAAGATGGAGAGATCTCTGATGCTCATTGATTGGTAGAATTAATATAGTAAAAATGGCGATCCTCCCAAACGTCATCTACAGATTCAGTGCACTCCCCATCAAAATTCCAACACAATTCTTCACAGATCTTGAAAGGACAACTTTCAGCTTCATATGGGAACATACACGCACATGCGTGCACGCACACACACATACACACACACACAAACAGGATAGCTAAAACAATTCTGAACAATAAAAGAACTGCTGGAGGTATCACCATCCTCAACCTCAAATTGTATTATAGAGCTATAGTAATAAAAGCAGCATGGTATTGGCACAAAAACAGACAATTTGATCAATGAAATCAAAATGAAGACTCAAATATAAATCCACACACCTATGAATACCTGATTTTTTTATAAAGAAGCCAGAAATACACACTGGAAAAAAGACAGCATCTTCAACAAACGATTCTAGTCAAACTGGATGCCTGCATGTAGAAGAATCCGAATAGATCCATACTTATCACCCTGCACAAAACTCAACTCCAGATGGATCAAAGACCCCAACATAGAACCAGAAACACTGAATCTGATAGAAGAGAAAGTGGGAAATATCTCTGAACTAATTGCCATAGGAAAAGGTTTTCTGTACAGAGCACCATTAGCACATGCACTAAAGTCAAGAATTAATAAATGGGATCTCATGAAATTGGAAAGCTTCTGTACAGCAAAGGACACTACTATTAGGACAAAGCAGCAGCCTAAAGAATAGGAAAATATTTTTACCAACTACGCATCCAATAGAGGACTAGTATCCAAAATACATTAAGAACCGAAAAATCTAGATATCAAGAAAACAACCCAATGTGCCAGGCAGTGGTGGCGCACGCCTTTAATCCCAGCACTTGGGAGGCAGAGGCAGGTGGATTTCTATGAGTTCAAGACCAACCTGGTCTACAGAGTGAGTCCCAGGACAGCCAGAGTTACAACAGAGAAACCTTATCTTGAAAAAGAAAGAAGAAGGAGGAGGAGGAGGAGGGGGAGGAGGAGGAGGGGGAGGAGAAAAGAAAGAAAAGAAAACAAAAAAGAAAAAGAAAACAATCCAATTGAAAAACAAGGTATAGATCTAAACAGAAAATCACAGAGGTTGAATATGCAGTAAGGGACTAGAGGGAATATGGATAAAGATAGCTAAAATTAAGGGCCATTTGAGGATAGTACGGAAATTCAATACAGCAGAAGCTTTGTAAAATATTTCCATATATGAATGTGATCTATATGAAATCACCAAATAATAGGGGAGACAGAGTCCCAATCGGTCATCTCTTGTCATCAGATGAAGCTTCCAGTACTAGAATTAGGTTACGTCTAGGTGAGTTGTTGGCCAAGGGAGTTCAAATGGGACCCCCAAACAACCCAGGCTGTTACCAGGACTATAGGTTGCTCTCCACAAACCGACTGTAAGGCTCCATTACTGAGGACAATAGCTACACAACTCATTGAACATGGAGAAGTTAAGTTGGTGCCTACATATAGCCTTCAACCCTACATGTTAGAATCTTTGGTATAGAAAGGTACTCTGCATGCTACCAAAGGAGAAATGTAAACACCAACCAAGCCACAAAACCTTTGCTCTACAATGGTGTATGCAAGATACGCTGGTGCAATGGTGGCACAGAGCTTGTGGAAGTACCAACCAAAACTGATTTGACTTAAGGCCCACTCCTTAAGATGGAATCCGTATTTGGGTGATAAAGAACCTGAGACCAGATAGCCCAGGGACCTAGGATAAAACCAAAACCAAATACTACTGTTTAAAAAAAAAAAAAAGTGGCAATTCCACAGAAGGTTCCCTGCTTGGGCCAGAGGCAGTTCCAGCTACCACAACTCCAGGTAGGCTGCCTACTCTTCCACTGAGTCCCTCCAAGCTCTCGGTGCCCTCCCTCCCTCCCTCTGATCCTTCTTCCCTTCCTTGTTGCCACTTTATCCCACCGCCCAATCCAACTGGATGCTCCCTCCTGGAACAGAAACCAAGCCAGCCTTCAGAACTCCAGGTGAGACTCACTGTGGGACTGACACACCCTCCTAGATCCCATCCACCGACTCCAGTGGAAATCCCAAGCCCTACCCCAAGCCACACTGACCAGAAGACCAGAGAAGAAACAAAACTCAAGGAACTAAACTCTCATCCAATAAAGAAAAACTCAGGAATTTGCACCTAAAACTATAATCAACCCAAGCCCAGATGCATAAACGCCAGCTTAAGAACACAATCAACAACAATCAGGGCAATATGGCACCACCAGAACTCAACTGTACTTCTAGAAAAACCCCTACACACTCTGACACAGGAGAAGCAGAAGAAAAAGACTTTAAAACCAACTTTACGAAGATATTAGAAGTCCTTAAAGAGGAAATAAACCCCTCAAAGAAATCAATGAAAAGGCAAACAATTGGAGGAACTGAGTAAGCTCATCAAAGAAACACAGAAAAACAAAAACAACTAGAAGAAATGAATAAATCCCTGAAAGAAAGCCAAGAAAAAACAAACACACAAATGAAAGAAATGAACAAAACTATCCAAGACCTGAAAATGGAAATAGAAGCCATAAAGAAGACCCAACCGAGGGAATGTTGAAAAGGAAAAACCTAGAAAAGCGATCAGGAACCAGAGAGGCAAGCTACAGCAACAGAACACAAGACATGGAAGAGAGAATCTCAGGAGTTGAAGCTACTATCAATGATAGATACATCGGTAAAAGACAATATTAAATACAGACAATTCCTGACACAAAACATCCAGGAACTCTGGGGCACTATGAAAAGACCAAACTGAGAACAGGAGAGAGGAAGGAGAGATTCCCAGCTCAAAGGCCCAGAAAATATTTTTGAAAAATCACTGAAGAAAAAATTTTCCAAACCTAAAGAAAGAGATACTTATAAAGGTATAAGAAGCTTATAGAACGCCAAAAAGATGGGACCAGAAAAGAAAGTCCCCTTGCCACGTAATAATCAAAACACTAAATATACAGAACGAAGAAAGAATACTCGAAGCTGCAAGAGAAAAACAAGTAACATACAAAGTTAAAACTATTAGAAATATTGTACCTGACTTCTCAACAGTGACCCTAAGAGCCAGAAGGGTCTGGACATGATGTACTATAGACTCTAGAAGAACACAGATGCCAGCCAAGACTACTATATCCAGCAAATGTTTCTATACCATAGACAAAAAAATATTTCATGATAAATCCAAATTCAAGCAATTATCTATGAATCCTGCCCTACAGAAGGTACTAGAAGGAAACTTCCAACCCAAGGAAGTTAACCACACTCAGGAAAACACAGGAAATAAATCTCATATCATCATAATCAATATAAGGGACACGCACACGCACATGGACACAGACACAACCACAGCCAACAGCAACTACAAAATAACAGGACCTAACAATCACGGGTTGTTGATATGACTCAACGTTAATGGTCCCAATTCCCCAATAAAAAGACACAGACTAACAGAATGGATGAAAAAGCAATCCATCCCTCCGCTGCATACAAGAAACACACCTCAACCTCAAAGACGAACATTATCCTAAAGTAAAGGGTTGGGGAAAGATTTACCAAGCAAATGGTCCAGAAACCAAGCCAGTGTAGCCATGCTAATATCCAACAAAACGGACTTCGCACCTAAAAGAGATGCTGAAGGACACTTCAGACACATCAAAGGAAAAATCCACCAAAATGACATGTCAATTCTTAACATTTTTTGCCCTTAACACAAGGGCTCCCACGTTTGTAAAAGAAACATTACTGAAGCTGAAAATGCACGTTGACCCCACGCCCACCAACTGACAGATCGTGCAGACAAAAACTTAACAGAGGAATACTGGAGCTAGCAGATGTTATAAACCAAATGGACCTAATGGATATTTACAGAACATTTCACACACACAAGAATATACGTTTTCCTCACCACTTCATGGAACCTTCTCCAAAACTGACCACACGCTTGGCCGCATATAACACATATAGCAAGTCTCAGCAAATACAAGAAAGTTGAAATAACCCTTGGCATCCTATCAGAGCACCGTGGACTAAATCTGTACTTCAACAATAACAACAGGCCTACAGACTCATGGAAACGGAACCACTCTCTACGGAATGACGACTGAAAGAAATTAAAGACTTTCTAGAATTCAATGAACATGAATCCACAAAACACCCCAAACCTATGAGACACAAAGAAAGTGGTGCTAAGAGAAAAATTCATAGCACAAAGTGCCTACCAAAAAGGGTGGAGACGTCACATACGAGCAAATCAGGAGCACATCTGAGAGCCCTAGAAAAAGGAAGCACACCTGTTGCTTGTACCCATCCACGGGACCCTTCAGGCGGGGGTAGAGCTGGCGCAGAACCAAGACACACAGGCTCTGGGAGTCAGGTAAGCGGCAAAAGGCAGCCTCAGTTTATTGTAGGAAGGGGAAGCCTCTTTATACCCTCCACCGGACCCATCGGCCCGTTGGCCGCCAGACTGCAGTTGCTGCTCCCCGGGCATGTCCAGGTGGGTCCATCTCTGGCCATGCCTGGACAGGTCTGTCTCTGGGTACATCCACGCAGGTCTCAGACCTCGTACTGCTCAGTGGCAAGTCCAGTTTTCTCCTACACACACCCAAGAGAAGCAGATGACGAGAAATAATCAAACTGAGGGCTGAAATCAATAAAACAGAAGCAAAGAGAACAATTCAAAGAATCAATGAAACGAAGAGTTGATTCTATCAGACATTCAAAGAAGTACTCCTCAAAAACTCCTCTATTCCACAAAATAGAAGCAGAAGGAACACTGCCAAACTCACTCTATCAGGCCACAGTCACACTGATTACCAACCCACACAAAGATTCAACAAAGAGAATTACAGAGCAGTTTCCCTTATGAACACAGATGCAAAAATACTCTATAAAATTCTCGCAAACGGAATCCAAAGAACACATCAAAAAGATCATCCACCATGATCAAGTAGGCTTCACTCCAGAGAAGCAGGGATGGTTCAACATAGGAAAATCAATAAACGTAATCCACCACAAAACAAACTAAAAAAACAACAAAAAACAAACAAACAAAAAACACATGATCATCTCACTAGATGCTGAGAAAGCTTTTGACAAAATCCAACACCCCTTCATGATGAAAGTACTGGAGAGACTGGGGATACCAGGGACACACCTAAACATAATAAAGGCAATTTACAGCAAGCCCACAGACAACATCAAATTAAATGGAAAGAAACTCAAAGCAATTCCACTAAAATCAGGAACAAGGCAAGGTTGTCCCCTCTCTCCACGCCTATTCAATATAATACTTGAAGTTCTAGCTAGAGAAATAGGACAACAGAAGGAGGTCAAGGGGATATGAATTGGAAAGGAAGAAATCAAAGTATCCTTATTTGCAGATGATATGACAGTATACAGAAGCGACCCCAAAAACTCGACCAGGGAACTTCTACAACTGATAAACAACTTCAATAAATTGGCTGGCTACAAGATCAACTCAAAAAAAATCAGTAGCCCTCCTATATACAAAGGACAAATGGACTAAGAAAGAAATCGGGGAAACACCACCTTTCAAAATAGCCACAAATAATATAAAATACCTTGCGGTGACTCTATCCAAGGAAGTGAAAGACTTATATGACAAAAACTTCAAATCTTTGAAGAATGAAATTGAAGAAGATATCAGAAGATGGAAAGATCTCCCGTGTTCATGGATCAGGAGAATTAACACAGTAAAAATGGCCATCTTACCAAAAGATTTCTAATGATGTCATGCTCTGTTCATAGATTGATGTCTTGCCCAGTCTTCATCAGAGAGATCCCCTCAAGCAGCTGATGGGAGCATATGCAGAGGCCCAGGGCCAAACATCGTGCATAGCTTGGGGAACCCCACAGAAGGGTGGGGGAGGGATTACAGGTACCAGAGGGTTGGAAGACACCAGGAGAACAAACCCCACAGAGCCAACTGACCAGCTCTCTTAGGGGCTCACAGAGCCTGAAGCATCAGATATGGAACCTGCTGGATCCCCAAAATATGTCTTGAGATTGCCTGGCTTGGTGCTGTTGCAGAGCTCCTACAGACTGGAGTGTGTGCTGGAGGGTGGTGTCTCTTAACCTTTTGACCGCCTTTGGGACCCTTCCCCCATGATGGGTTTCCTAAACCACTCTTGAAGTAGAGAATTGTGCCTGACCTGTTCCGTCCTGTTGTGCCATGCGTGAGCAGTTAGCCTGGGTGGACTACTCTTTCTTGGGGAGAGGCAGGGGGAGGGATGGGAGGTTGGTGGGGTAAATCTAGGAGAGAGGGATAACAGGAGGAGCTGGGAGGAATGGAGAGAGGCGAGGAAGGACTTTGGGATATATTATGTGAGAGAAGAAAAAAATTTTTTTAATTTTAAAAGTAGCAATAAAATGACTCCTAATGACATTGTTATACTTATAGATCAGTGCCTTGCTCAGCTGTCGTCAGAGAAGCTTCCTCCTGTAGCAGATGGGAACAAATAGAGACCCACAGACGGACATCATGCAGAGAGTGAGAGACTTTGAAACACTCAGCCTTAAGTGGAGTGTCTCCATCAAATCCCACCCCTCAGAGCTCAGGAGACCCATGCGGAAGAGGAGTGTTTTTGCGGGATTCCCGGGCATGGGAATGAGTGAATCTCTGCATCTGTATCTGTTTCTTGTGCCTTTCCTTGGGCTTGTTTCCTTCTGTTTGTTCATTTTGTATTAGTTTTTGTTATATCTTACTATATTTTATTTTGTTTTATTATTATCCCATAGAAGCCTGTTTGTTTGCCAATGAGAAACAGAAAAAGAGTAGATCCAGATGAAAGAAGAGATGGGAAGGAAGTGGAGGAGTAGAGGGAGGGGAATCCTTAATCAGGATATAGTATGTGAAGTAAAAAGGTATTTTCAATAAAAGGGGGGGGGGGCACAGACTCACAGGCCCAAACACAGCCAAGTATCCAGAGGCTTCTCAGGCAGAGGCTTTAGCTTTCCAGAAGGTTCCCAGAAAGGAAGCAAAAGGACAGGAAGTTAGAATGTGGAATCAGCTAGGCGACGGTGCTGGCACATGCTTTTAATCCCAGCACTTGGGAGGCAGAAGCTGGCGGATTTCTGAGTTCCAGGCCAGCCTGGTCTACAGAGTGAGTTCCAGGACAGCCAGTTACAACAGAGAAACTCTGTCTCAAAAAGCCAAAAAGAAAGGAAGAAAGAAAGAAAGGGAGGGAAGGGAGGGAGGAAAGAATGAACAAAGGACGGAGTCCATCGAGGGAAGAGCAGCTGAATCCTTGCTGAAAAGCTCGCGGTTTCCCCAGCACCCACAGCACCCAAGCCTGCTTACAATCCTCAGATCAACATGAGCAGCCAGTACTTTCTACGCTGCACAGACAGGTAAGCCCATCTCTAAGTTCTGTTGTGTTCCCACAGCCTGTGGCCTCAAGCAAACTCATCAATCTCCAACTCAGAAATGTCATTACTGTCTGTCACAGCTTATGGAAAACAAATATCCCTTTGTGTTATCCTGGCCTCACCAGTTTGGCCAATTTAAGAGTGTTTTATCTTGATTTTTGAGACAAGGTCTCAAGTAGCATAGGCTAGCCTCAAACTCACTGTGTATCTTAGGTTAACCTTGAACTCCTAATCCCCCTGCCTCTGCTTCCCAGATACTGCAGTTGAGGAATGGACCACCACACCTGGTTAAGTTTTTGCTCTTTTGATACTTTTAAATTCAACCATCACTTGTTCCAGTTACACGAGATGCATGGCTCTGAGTCCTTGTTGGGGACATGGCTTCGGTGTATAACAGAAGGGTTGGGGTCCTGGGGGGATATTGGTAAATCTTTCATTCACAGGGAATGGGACGTGAGCTCAAATTACCCACCCCCCATTTATCTATTTGCTTGTATGGGTGTGTGTACCACAGGGCACATGTGGAAGTCAGCAGACAACGTGTTTCTCCTCTCCATGCGGGTCCTGGGAATTGAACTCAGATAGGCGGGCTTGGAGGTAAGAGCTTTTACCCACCAAGCCATCTCCCCAGTCCCCTCAATCCACTTTCCGTAAATGAGCTTTGTTTTCACCTAAGTATTATCCGGAACCCATTTGAATAGCGGTAACAGTCATCCCTCAGTACCCTCTCATAAGCTCGAAGGTCCCTGCGAATTCCAAATCTGAGGAGCCCGAGTCCTTCCAGCAACACGTCGTCATATTTGCATATAACCTTCAACCTCTCGTGCTTCAATCATCTCACAATTGCTTCTATATGTAATACGATGTAAATGCTATGCAAATAATTCCTATATTGTATTTTTTAAAGGATAATAAGGTTTTTTTTAAGCCTGCCCATGTTCATTGCATACGCTCGTTCTCTCTCTCAAACATTTCCAACCTGCAATTGATTAACTCCAGGGAGCAGGAGCCTGGTGGCTGGAAATAGCAGGTGCAGTCACCCCCTGCCATGGCTTCCTTCACCTTGTGCTTCAGCTGGCTTGTCCCAGTCTCAGGGACACCTTGCTCTGGGGCCCTCCTACATCTTCTTCTTAACCTGGAGCAGGGCCTCTTATCCCATCGATCCTCTCCCCACGCGCTCCCCAAATAACTGCTTCTCCATTTTCTAAAGCTTTACTGTGCTTTTCACTCTTGTCACAACTTAAATATGGTTTATTCCTGGGCTAAGGGGTAGGTCGTTCTGTTTCTTTTTTGCTTTTCTTGTGAAATTATTGTTGTCATTTTTTTTTCACCAGCTTGGTTTTGTTTATTTGCGTTTCTCTTTTTTAGACAATTGACAAAATCCTTCCAAGCCCTCAGTATAATTTTCCACATGACCGAATCTGTCCTGTAATTCGCCAAGCCCATTTATTTTCCTGGGGACAAATTCCCTGGCTCTAAGAGCCTCTGGCTTCCTGCTCTCCTGGGCAAGGCCCCTGCTATCTCCCTGGTCTCCCTGAGCCATTACTTAAGGAATTCTTTGCCTTCTCTTCCTTGTCGGAGCCCTATTTCTGACCCAACTTCTTTTCATCTCACTGCTTGTATTACATGTGCGTCTGTCTGTCTGTCTGTCTGTCTGTAAGTATGAGGGTATATGCATGTATATAAGTATGTGTGTGTGTGATATATGTACACGTGTGAGACTCCAGCACTTGTGAGGAATCTACACTTTTATCATTTTTATCATTCTTCACTTTATTTGAGACAGAGTTTCTCACAGAACCTAGAGCTAGACTGTGAGCCAGCAAATCCCTATGATCTTCCTGTTTTCATCGGCTACAGTCCTGGAATCTGAACCCAGGCCCTCCTGCCTGCTCAGCAAATACTCTCACCCACTGATTCGTCTCCCCAACCCTTTTATGAGTGTTTTAATGTATGTATGCTTGCCCACGCGTATGTGTATGTTTGTGTGCCTGTGTGCACGTGGGGATAGAAGGCAGAGAGCAATTTCAGATGTCATTCTCAGGAATGCCAGCCACACCCTTGGAGGCCTGGAGCTCACTAATTAGGTTCGCTGGGCTGGCAGGCACGACCTTCCAACCCACGGGAGCTGGGGTACAAGCATCACTCAGCACCCCCAGCTTTTCAGGAGGTGCTCTGATCCGGTCAGGTCCCCAGCCTTGCTGTGCAAGCACTTTACCGAGCTACATCCCAGCCCCGAACTTTAACTTTAAATAAAGGCAGAGGCCAACCCTGCAGCTGCACGACTCGGGCTCACCCGCCTAGTCCCAGCCCTGATGAATCTTGCTTTGGGTAAATTCTTTTCTAACGCTTTATTACTTTGAGATCCTTTTCATTATTTTTAGATGGTTTTGTGCTCCACTAAAATTGCACATAGAGGGCAGGAACATGCCTTTAATCTCAGCACTTAGGAGGCAGAGACAAGCAGATCTCTGTGAGTTGAAGGCCAGCCTGGTCTACAGAAAACCAATTAATTAATTAATTAATTAATTAATTAATTAATTAATAATTTTTGCACATAGGCAGATGACTCCTTTACCTCACCCAAGCCCCACCCATTCACCCCAGATACTACAGAACCACTCTTGACCCACTGCTGAAGTGTCGCAGCCCAGACCTTGGGTCTAGGTGTTCTTTTCCTTGACTAAGTTGGAAGTGAACTTACCATCAGGAGACCCTGCCCTTTAATTCTGGGAAGTTTTCTTGCTCTGTTTCTTTGACAACTTCATGTTCTCCTCTCTCTGTTTCTGGAACTTCCATTAGTTGAATGTTGGACTTCTTGGGTGGACACCTTGATTTCATATGCCTTCGTCTCGTTTCTCCTCTCTACCAGACCACCCAACCACACACACACTTACCACATATACACACATACCCCTACTCATCCTGACCAGCCTCCCACACACCTTAAACACACACACACACACACACACACACACACTCGCTCTGACCATTCCCTACAGGCACCCTATCCCCCTACATAAACCCTGACAACCCCACACACTCCACACACCCTGATGACCCATATACATCCTGATCACCCCTCACACACATCCCCCCCCCCGTCGTGTTTCCTGAAAAAGTTCCTTGACTTTATCTTCTAACTCTTCTCCTCTCCCAGTTGAATTTCTTCTAAAGTTCTTTCTCACTCTCTTCTTGACTCCTTTCTTGCTGTGCTCTTGCCTTCTCATGGGGATTCTTCAAGTTTTCTTTCTATTACTGTTTTAAAACACTAACCAAAACCAATTTGGCTGGACGAGGGTGTTCTGTCTTGTTTTGTTCTGTTGACTTTCAGGTTAAAGGCCACATGGAGGGAGGGCAGGGCAGGAACCCAGAGGCAGGAACTGAAGCAGAGACCGTGGAGGAACTCTGCTTACTGACATGGTCCTCCTGGCTTGTCCAGCTTGCTTTCTCATATAGCCAAGGCACACTTGCCCAGGGATAGCACCGTAGGCTAAACACCTTCACGCATCAGCTATCAATCAAGAACAGATGTGCCCACTGGTCATTCTGTTGGAGATAATTCCTTAGTTGAGGATGTCTCTTCCCATGTGTGTCAAGTCGACAGCAAAACTATGACAGGGACAATATGTTTTTAGAGATTTATTTATATTATTTTTAAAGTGTGTGTGTGTATGAGTGTGTGTGTGTGTGTGTGTGTGTGTGTGTGTGTGTGTTTGCACATAAGTGCAGAAGAGTCCAGAAAAGATATCAGATCCCCCTGGAGCTGGAGTTGCTGGAGGCTATAAACTACTTGACATGAATTCTGGAAACCAAACCCACATGGTTTACAAGAGAACCAAGTGGAAACCCTTGTCTTCCACCAGCTTGGAAGATAAAAAAATGAAAGTTCAAAAAGACAGGACCAGACCCTAGTTGATGAGGCTGGGGAAGTCCTATCTTGGCAGAAAGAACAGGGTGAATGCAGACAAAGCAGAAATGAGCAAACTGCTTACAGCTTTGCAAGTCTGGAAGCCTAGATCCTAAATCTTGAGAGGCAGTCAGTGACCAGAGTCACATCTGCAGCTGTGGCAGATGTGCTGGGGACAGGAAGCACCTGAAAGGAGCACCAACCCCAGAGGGACATGACTATGGTCTCTAAGTGAGCGATGGTTGGGGTAAACTGGACAGCCGACTGGGATGCTAAGGGACACCTGAATGAAAGGTCAGAGATGGGATCAACTGGATTTGCGACTAGCAGGCTAACAGAGCCTGAGGGAGGAGGAGGAGCCTAGTCTGAACCTCAAGTTTCGGGTGCACACAACAAGCTAGAGTCAAAGAGGTTCACCGAGGTAGGGTGAGCAGGTGTGGGAAGCATTTATATAGTGTATCAATTACTTTTCTATGGCTGTGATAAAACACCATGACCGAGACAGCTTATAGAAGAAGGAGTTTACTTGGGCTTACAGTTCCAGAGGCTTAAGAGTCCCTCATGACAGGGAAGTGTGGCAGCAAGCGGCAGGCATGGCCACAGAAGCAGAAGAAGGGCTCACATCTCCAACCACAAGCAGCAGAGAGAAAACTAGAAATATTTGGAGTCCTTAAACTCTCAAAGCCTGCCCCCTAGTGGCGTACTTACTCCAGCAAGGCCATACCTCCTAAGCCTCCTCAAACAGTGCCACCCACTGGGGACTATGGGAGACATTTATCATAGAACCACAGTGCTCTTGGCACAGGTCTCTGCCTCCTCCAGGTGTGCATCCCTATGCGCCAGGTCAGAACCTGCTCCACCACCTAAAGTGTGTGCACTGAAGAAAAATGCTTAGCTACATCACCCCTCTACATCATGGACACACCCAACTCCCCTGAGAACCCTGTGAACTTTCTTCCCCTGCTGGTTACCAGGTAGCAGTGACTCTTTGAGACTTGGGAGGAGCACAGCCTGGCCTCCTTTGATTGGGCCTCCTCCACTCCACACAGTTGGGAAGAGTAGACTCATTGGTTGTTATGGCAACAGGGCCTCCCAAGATGGAAGGAAGGGAAGGCCTTGCTCCAGGGTTACCATGGCAACCTGGATCCTCAAGGCCAGCTTTGAAGACAAAAACCACACACACACACACATGCTCCAACTTAACAAAGAAGGTGCCCAGGCTTTCAGGATTCTTCATGGCTCAGAGAGCAACACAGGATGTGGGAAGCATTTCGCGTCGAGATGTCCAGTCTTACAGCTGACTTCACAGACTTTTCAAGAGCAGGGCATGTTCTGCTTTTCTGGGAAAGCAGCCAAGGCTTTGGAAACCAAAGACATACTGAGCAAGCATTTTACTGAGCCTACTGTGTGCCCAGAGTATAGTGACAGAGGAAGACTTCCTCGTGTTCTCACACTGTGGAAACAGTCCAGTGTTTTCTGAAGACCATCTGGCCGTGAGCATTTCAGTGACCCAGCAATTCCTTGCCTCAGACTCTGCCTGCAGAACTGTTCCCAGGGGGTGGCGGTCATCATTGTGCTATTTATAGAAGTAAAATAATGAGAAAGAACTTACAAGCTAGGCCTGGCGGAATGGCTCTGTGGATGAGAGTGACTGCTAGGCAAACACGAGGATCTAAATTCGAGTCCCTGGTGTAGGGGTGTAGGCCGTTGCAGACCCGCAGCAGCTAGGCCCCACCCCCAGCCCTCTGGAAGGGCTCCTCAAAGCGGAAAATGGTTAAGCCACGTCCCCACATGTCTTTAATGGCCCTGAAGGCCATTTCCAGTCCTGAAGGCGGGAAAGCCTTACAGAAAAGTAAAACTACCAATTCCTGAGCTTACCCCAAGATCAGGCCACAAAAATCCCACCAATCCCAGGCCACCCTGGGAAAGCTCTGCCCCCAAGAAACCCTATATAAACCCTGTCCCTTGTTCAGTTCTTTGCTGCTTCTCCCCTCAGCAGAGACAGCCACCCTTCTGGGCTTTTCTCCCAATAAATTTCTTGTGAGAGATTTGTTGTGCGGTATGACTTTGTGATTTTCCTTGGCCCCCAACTTCCAGGATACCCTTCCATCTGAGCAGGAACATTACACCTGGCACCTAAGTAAAAAGGTTGGGTGTGAATGGGGGGGCGGTGTTAGAGACGGGAGAATTAGTGGCTTGCCGGCTGCCAGCCTAGCTCTAGATTCAGTGAGACACTCAAAGAAATAAGGCAGAGAATGACAGAGCGGGTTACCTGACCTCCTCCTCCGGCCTCCGTACAAATGCCCTCAGGAGCTTGAACTCCTCGCGCTGTGGATATACCCCATACAAAAAAGGGGGGAGGGAGGGAGGGAGGGAGAGAAAGAGGGAAAGGGAGGAAGAGGAAGAAGGAGAGGGAGGGAGGGAGGAGGAGAGAGAGAGAGAGAGAGAATCTATGTCTCACAGGAGAGACCAGGTAAGCAAACATCAGTGAAACTGAGTACATTAACGGAACAAATGCATATGAGCAGAGGAAGAACAGACAAATGGCAGACTCCCCGTGACACTGGTCAATGGAGCCAAAGGATGGACTTGTGCATGGTTACTTCTGAACTGTTCAGACGGGCCACATGTGTGTTTGCATTTAGAATTTTAAATTGGGAGATAGGTAGGCTAGAGCACATAGGGGAGATGTAGGGCGTGGGAAGCCAGCCTTAGCTGGCTTTAATTACGATGCAGAAGAATTCAGCAGGAACGTGTGGGCCAGGAGCTCTAGGGGGCAGGAAGAGGAGATGGTGAGGCCCTGAAGTTTATCCCAAAGAAAGGCAGGAAGGCTGGAGACTCAGCAAGAACAGAGGCTAAGAAACCTGGGGTGGGGGTGGGGGGCTGCAAGGCAGAGATGGCCCCAGGCTTGATGCAGAGAAGGATGGGAGAAGGTAAAGACCTAAGAGAGCTCTCTGAGGGGACTTGAGTGGGGAAGCACGGGGCAGGGGTACGCCTTAGTAAGCAGCTGGAATCCTACAGGGGAGATGAGATGGAGACTCCATGTGGGTAGAGAAGAAGAACGGCCAGCAGGTGCCACTGACGGATTCATAGACTTATGCTCTGTCAGAGCTGGAGGGATTTCCTAAGCCTTCGGATGGGGACCCTTACATGACAGGGCAGAGGAGATGTCCCCGGCTTTTAAGTTTTCTCTGGGCCTCTTGTGGGGCTTGGCTCAGTTTTTCCAGGACCTGGACCTTTTTGCCTCCTGATTGCAACAATTCCAACTGAGCTGTAGGCAAAGCCAAGGCTGCTGCCTAGAGCCCTTAGGGAAAAAGAGGGGAGAGAGGAAGAAAGGTACCCTCTGATGACAGGTGTCGTGCTCAGAACTCACAATCTGCTTAAGGCAGGCACTGCAGGTGCAGACTCCCCATAGAAGCTGGGGACAGAAATGGACACTGAGAGAGGTGGCTGGAGGTGACTTGGTGCCCTCAAGAGCTGGTCCAAGATAACCCAGTCTTTCGGGTGTCTTATACCATGCCAGCCAATGCTGAGACAGTCAAAGAGCTGGAGCCCTGGGATTTAATGTCTTTCTGTCCTGCAGCTCCATGAGCTGACCTTGAACTTACCATGCAGCCATCAGAGTATTATGGGTCCTGAAGGCCTGGGACACTGGTGGAGAAGTGCTGTGTAGGATTTCTTCTGCTTCCATCCCAGGGAAATAGCTCCTCTTTGGCCAGTGGTGCAGCTCTGGGGAGGGAATCATGGGTCTATGGATCCATGTGGTTCTTCAACTGGAGGCTCCGAGAGCAATGGGATGTAAAGAATTCCCAGGAGCGAATGGCAGAGGGTGTAACTTGGTTTATGGAGGGGACGGGTCACATCTATATAGACAGGAAAGGTCTCTGGTATCTAGAGATATCAGGGGAAGCCCATTGGTTAGGACAGCGCAGGTATGACAGCCCCATTTGCATGTTGGGGCTCATAACCTGGACCAGGGAACCAGAGGGATGGGGGAACAGCCGAACACCTTCTGCTCTCAGAATAAGAGTTCCGGGGTTCCAAGCACACTTCTACCCTACCTCAGCTCTGGGACAGCCCCATAATGCTGCATGGAACATTGCCTCTTCCTGCAAAAAAAAGAACCTGAAGATGGGGGAGTGGGGCCATGCCATCCTGTCTGCTGTCCACATCTACTGGATTAGTTCGAGGAAGAAGAATTATCTCTGTGGACACTGACCTGAAAGAAACACCCAGTGAGAAAGGGTTACCTTTTGGAGCATTTGTCAGACCAGCTCTGGAAACCCGGAAACACTCTCCTTCCCCTTAGATTGACCACCTTATCTATTCACTTGTTAAAGGGCCTGAGAAGTCCTGCAGTGGTGCTGTTTAATGCACTTTCCAAACACGCTTTCCAGAAAGCTTGTTAGCAGGCTGAAGAAAGTGGGTTCTGTGGAACATAGAACTGACCTGACTCATGGGAACCAAGAGCTAAGGCTAGGGGTTTAGCTGGGTTGTAACATGCTTGCCTGGCATGCACAAAATGCTTGCTTCGTCTTTGCATGAAGAGGGAGACGGAAGGAGAGGAAAGAGGGGAGGGCGAAAGGAAAGGGAAGGAACAAAGAGAGGAGAGAAGGGAGGCCGTCCTTTAAGTGGGCCCTCGGACAGTTCAGTGAAGGACACATCTGCCCTCTCTCAGCAGAAGCCGTTGCTCGCTCCCAGGCCTGGCACGCAGTTAGCTGGTGAGGTTTTTTCAGGACTCAGAGCAACAGCCGCCTCAGTGCCAAGCCAAAGCTTGGCTGTGGTGGAGCCTGCTGTGGGGACCAGAGGCTTCCAGGTGGGCTGCGGGGTCAGGCATCTGGAGTAGCCGCCACACAGATGTCCCAGCCACTCTTGGATCCCTGCCTGCCTCCTGCTTTCCCTAATTTCAATATTTGGCTGCTGCTCTCGCCTAATTCATATTCCAATGTCAACACTGCATAATCTCCCCAAAACACTGCAGCCCCAGGGCTGGGAAAGGGGAAGGGACAGGAAAGCAGGGACACAGAGACCTGAAAGGGAGGCACAGGCCAGAGACAGGAAGCCCCACACCCCTAGCAAGCAGTGCTTCCTGTAAGATCCCCCCCCCAAGTATCCCCAGAAGGACAGATTTGTGGTCCAAGGACACCGGTTAGCGCCATAAGACATGTTATTCTCCATGAGGATGACACCCACATGCTCAGAGGAGGGGGACCCAGGGGCTCCCCACAGCGATCAAACTTGGGGGTCACAACTTCTATGATCTGTAGGAAAGGTAGTGAGACCCCCCCCAGTTTCAGACCCCCAGAGATGCTGGGGTCTCTGCCTCCAGCTTAGCCTCTAGATGGCTGTGGCCTTAGGTAAATCTCCCAGCCTCTCTGGCCTCTGGTTCCTTGACTAAATGAAAAAGAAACACCACCACTACCATCTCTAGCCACGGGAGTGGAGAAAAGAGTCTCCTGGGAAGCAGCCAGGTCCTGGTGGCACCAGGTCCAGTGCATGCCACAGGGGGTGGGCACAGGGATGGGCACATGGGGGTGGACACAGGAGTGTGGGCACAGGGTGTGGGGCAAGGGGATGTGGGCACAGGGGATGGGCACAGGGGTGGGCACAGGGAGGTGGACACAGGGAGGTAGGTACAGGGAGGTAGGCACAGGGAGGTGGGCACGTGGGTGGGCACTGGGATGGGCACAGGGAGGTGGGCACAGGGTGGGCACAGGGGGTGGGGCAAGGGGAGGTGGGCACAGGGAGGTAGGTACAGGGAGGTAGGCACAGGAAGTGGGCACAGGGGTGGGCACATGGGATGGGCACATGGAGGTGGACACAGAGTGGGCACAGGGAGGTGGACACAGAGTGGGCACAGGGAGGTGGACACAGGGGTGTGGGCACAAGGGGTGGGACAAGAGGAGGTGGGCACAGGGCGGTGGGCACAGGGGGTGGGCACAGGGAGATAGGTACAGGGAGTGGGCACCAGGGGTGGGCACAGGGGGTGGGGCAAGGGGAGGTGGGCACAGGGAGGTAGGTACAGGGAGGTAGGCACAGGAAGTGGGCACAGGGGTGGGCACATGGGATGGGCACATGGAGGTGGACACAGAGTGGGCACAGGGAGGTGGACACAGAGTGGGCACAGGGAGGTGGACACAGGGGTGTGGGCACAAGGGGTGGGACAAGAGGAGGTGGGCACAGGGCGGTGGGCACAGGGGGTGGGGCAAGGGGAGGTGGGCACAGGGAGGTAGGTACAGGGAGGTAGGCACAGGAAGTGGGCACAGGGGTGGGCACATGGGATGGGCACATGGAGGTGGACACAGAGTGGGCACAGGGAGGTGGACACAGAGTGGGCACAGGGAGGTGGACACAGGGGTGTGGGCACAAGGGGTGGGACAAGAGGAGGTGGGCACAGGGCGGTGGGCACAGGGGGTGGGCACAGGGAGATAGGTACAGGGAGTGGGCACCAGGGGTGGGCACAGGGGATGGCCACAAGGAGTGAGCACAGGGGGGTGGGCACAGGGGGTGGGCACTGGGATGGGCACAGGGAATTGAGCACAATGGGCACAAGGAGTGAGCACAGGGAGATGGCTACGCTACACAAGGAAAGAACAGGAACTCTCCCTGCTCTAAGCTGGGCTATGAAGGGGGGCCACCAGAGAGGACTGAACCCCCAGTCCAGACCCTTGGTGTGCCTCATTAAATACAGTCCTTCCAGGAGGGACTGTAATGAAGCCTATTTCACAGGGGGGACCTGAGGCTCAGGAGTCAGCCCAGGGACCTAGCACAGGACAGAACGAAAGCTTGTCTGAGGGCAGAGCCAAGCCACAGGAGCAACTAAGGAGCGGCCAGCCCTACAGCCTGGTAGGGGAAGCAGATAACACTGTCTCCTGGTGGCAGACTGCCCCTAGAGGCTCCCTGAGTGCACACACACACACACACACACACACACACACACTCCTCTCTCTACCCTCCAGCCCTGCCCTCTCTTTGCATTCCTCAGCATCCCAGGCACCTGTCCTCCCAGGCTGACTGCAAATCCCCTGAAATTCAGTGACCTCCACCCAGATCACTCCCCAGGGCTGCATCTAGTCAGTCTTCCTGAGGAGGACTGCTAATAAAGCTGTGATTTGCATGTAATTTGCATAGCCGTCTAAAAACCTGGGAGGCAATTTTAAGTCAAAGCCTTAGCCAAGGCTTCTTATCTCTTGGTCCTTTGTGGGCCTTTGAATTCTCCTGGCTCTGACCTTGTTGACTCATTACAGGGAGGAGAAAGACTTTAAAAATTAATCAGTGGCATTTCTTGAATACCTACTATGTGGCAGAACCTGCACAGTAACTACCAAAGGGGTAGACTGTTTGAAGGGAACTAGGAAAAAACATCTTTCTTTCTAACCCTGGGGAGAGATAGAATGGGGTTCACAGGGGTGAATTTCCCATTTCAAATACATCACTGGTGAGACAGCTGGGGTCTATCCTGAGTCGTAGAAACCCATCATCTCCAGGTAGTTGAATATCCTGTCCCAGTCCAGCCTGTCTTAGAGGCAGGGTCTCAGCTGCTAATATTGGGTTAGGAGATACATGGAGGGTATGTAAGAGTACAGCTCAGAGAGTGCTCACCTTCTGGTCTCAAGGCCTTGGGCTCTTGGCCACGGGCTCTGTGTCTAGGTGTGGTACATATGGAGAAGCCATTTGGCCCGAAGGGTGCTAGAAGTTTGTCATCCTGGATCCTGGGCAATGGCAGGCCAAGACTGTGCCTGTCATAGATACTTCCCCTCTGTGGAAGGACATCCCAGGGATGTGTGATGTGTGAACTCTACTTCACAGGACTCCCCTAAGTCCATAACCAGGAAATGCCAGAGGTTGACACTGGAACCCAGGGCTGCCTCTCTCCAGCATCACATTGGCTTCCTGTCCTCACAGTTACCTTCAGTAAGAAGTACCCAGCCAGGGAGGGGAAGGGGGACAAAGAGAGTATGTGGACAAGAGAATGGGGGAGAACAGGTCAAATACAGGGATGGGGAATCCAGTGTCTCACAGCCAGCACAGGGATGTCCGCAGGCCCAGTGGAGTGGAGGGCCACACTATTACGATGTGCCTAGACTCTAGCGGGTGGAGGGAACTGGGGCAAACTGAGTAAGTGCAGTCCCAGCTCAACACAAGCCTGTCTTGGGTATGCAGTGACATATGCCCAGGGCTACCAGATCTGCTGCCTTTTCAAGGATCCCAAAAATCAAATTTCTGCACAGAATCTCCCTATTTGTACATGTTGGCTCAGCAGTTAAGAAAAGGGACAAACACTCAGACAAACAGAATGCCTCTGATCTCTGGCTGGCTTGCTGACCACAGTCACAGCCTCCAACAATCTAATCCCATCAGCTCACAGAGGCTCTCTGGAGCACGAGCTCCCAAGCACTAGGACTGACCGTGTTTTCGTGTCTGATGGTGCCGGGGTTGGCACAGGCGTGTATTGTCAGACTTTGGGAACATGGGAATGGAAGACGGTTCCCAGACAGCAGACACAGATCCTAGCACCTGCTTCCGTGCCCCAGCCCTGCTTGTAGGCTCTCTCACTGTTCCCTGGTGCTATTTAGAAATGCAGTTTCCAGCACTACAGAGGTAGGTCAGTCAGTAAAGCTCTCACTGCGCAAGCATGAGGACCTGGGTTCAGATCTCCAACAACCAGGCTTGTTTGTAAGCCCAGGGTGGGTAGTCAGATGGACCCTGAAGATTATTGGCCAGCTAACCTAGATGCACAAAGGGACTCTAGGTTCCATGAGAGAATTTGCCTTTAAGAAAAAAGAAAAATGCAGTGACTGACTGAGGAAGATACCCGACCTCCACCTCCGCTAAGCGTAGTCAGAGCCCCACATGGATGCACATAATGCAGTTTCCCACCAGGTGTGCTCATGCACGCGACAATCCCACACATATGATATGAAGTGGCAGAAACAGGAACATGGAGAGTTTGTAGCCATCCTGGGCTATCTAGCAGATTGGAGACATCCTCGGCTACAAAGTCTTTTTTTTTTTTTTTAAGTGTTTTCTGCACTGCACGCCAGCCCCGTGCAGCCAGAATCTTAGCAGACAGAGATCAGAAATTATACTTATTAATTTTATGTGTATTGGTGCTTTGCCTGCATATACGTCTGTGCACCATGCCCACAGAGGCCAGAAGAGGGCATCCGATCCTCTGAAACTGGAGTCACGCATGGCTGTGAGCCTCCATGTGGGTGCTGGGAACTGAACCCAGGTTCTCCAAAAGAGCAGCCACTGTTCTTAATCGCCGAGCCATCTCTCTCCAGCCCCAGAAATCTATACTTTCTGTACCTTTAGAACTCATGCGGCACTCCCTCCAGAAGTTAAGTGTAGAGGACCTCTAAGAGTCAGAACTATGCAAAATCTGTGAGAAATTAAGATGCGTATGTACAAACACACTCATACACGCAAAAGTGGTACGTGAAGAGTGGACTAACCCAAACGTCCATCAGGCGGGGCCTGGAGAAGCAGTGTGGCCCAGTCCCCCACCGGATTATTAGGTGACTTCTGGAAAGGAATGAGGTAAAGTAGTTTGTGTTACCATACAGACGAACCTTGATTTTTAAAAAAGAAATGCATGCAAGGAAGAAAGTGCTGGCCCAGGGCACATGGTCGCATTTGGTGACGCGTCTATAACGAGTGCTCGGAGAAGGGGGCAAGAAGGAACAGCTGCTGCTGGGGGTGGGACTCTGGTTGGGGGCATAATCAAAACATTCTAGAACCAAATATGGCAATGGCTGCAGAAGCCTGAAACATACTAAATTCTATGCTGTCAACTGTATGTGGATTATATTAAAAAGAAACCATCCTCCAGTGTCTTTCCCAGCGCAGTGTATCCACGCTAGAGAAGATGAGGCGATAAAGGAAACAAAGGCACAGAACGGGAGAGCTAAGAGCTAAGCAGCCGGAGAGCGGTTAAGGGTGCCCACTCGCTCTCCAGCCCGAGCTGTGGCAGGTGAGGGTATGTTCATATATCACACACACAATTGTTACCAGGGTAACATTGGAGGAGCAACCATGTCTGTTGTAGAAGTTTATTTTTAGTTGTGTTTAAAATATTGCTTTGTGCACTGTTGGGTGAGGTCTTGGCATTTTGTATTGTCTGCAGGTGTTGGATTTCTGTGGGGGATGTTTGATTGTTTACGATCTGTACCCGAAGAGCTCTGAATCAATAAAAACACATGCTCTCAGATGCTTGTGGTTGTACTGGCCAGTATGGGGCTGGCCAGGGTGGTGGTTTCCTCCACTGAAGTCTGGCAGAGTCTGTATGCATGAGAACTCCTTGTCATCCTTGTGGAGCTATCACAGAGACATACTACACATATCCCTCGCCTCAGACTTCCCATTTTGAGGACCACAGTGCCAAGCACCCTCCCATGATCCTGAGGATTGACTGCGCGAGTAGAGCTCACCCAGCTTGCACAGAGCGGTGGCTTCCATCTCAGGGCCACATAAACATGCATGGTGCTGCACACCTGCAATCCCAGCACTTAGTGGGTAGAGATAGGAGGGGCAGGAGTTCAAGGTCACCCTCAGCTATGTAAAGAGTTCAAGGTTATCTTCTGATATGTGAGATATGGTCTAAAAAGAAATTCAATAAATATGAAATAAAATAAAACCTCCCTGAAGACGGTGACAGTAAAATGCAGGCACAGTCCTTGCTACGTCGTTTAGAATCGGATAAAGTAGATAACTAGCAGCCAGGGGTGATGGCGCATCAGATAAGCACGAGGCCCTGAGTTCAGCATCCGTGTGAAATGAACAGGCATGGCGGTGCGTGTCTTTGGTCCCAAAAGACGCAGGAAGATTCCTGTGGGTTTGAGGCCAGCCTGGTCTACATAGTGAGTCTCAGACCATTCAGGGCTACAAAATGAGATCCTGTCTCCACAAGGAGGAGGGGGATGTGGGGGGTGGGAGCTGAATGTGGCAGTGCCCCTGTTACTCCAGTGCTGTGACGGGGCAGAGACAGGAGGGCTGGCTTGCTGCCGGTCTAGCCCTAGGCTCAGTGGGACTGTGTCTCAAGGGAATAAAAAGGTAAAGAGTTCTAGAACAGGACACATGGCGTGACCTCCATGAATGCACAGACACATCCAACAGGGACGCCACACACATACTCAGACGCACAAAATAAAAACAGATAAATAATAGCAAAGAAAGTGAGGAACCCAGAGCTGGTGAGAGGTGTCACGTCATGTGGGGAGAGCGGGGCAGAGTGAGGTATCTGGTACTCAGTGGGGAGTGAGGGAGCTGTAAAGACCACAGGAGGTGAGGAGCACTTAGCTTTGTGGGAACAAAACCTCCAACTGACAGACTGGATCTTCTCAAGTCCCCTCCCTGATGTCTGTATTCACTGCAAAGGGAAAGATAAGTCAAATGCCAGATAACCAGACCATCAGCATCTCCACGACAGACCCCACATGTCCCACAGAAGGCGTGTCACTTCAGAGATGAGCATCCACACCTAGCACGTACGGCCTCTGCCTGAGGGTAAAAGAAACAGTTGTCTAGCCCACACAGGAATCTTTCATTAAAAAAAAATGACCAGTCCCCCCCTCCCAGAGAAGGTCATGATAGGACAGAGAAGAGCTGAACCCTGCCAGAGCAGATAGGAGTCCCAAGGTTCATGACCCTCTGTAACCTCAGCATGTAACTGAGTCTGGAAAAGGAATGGAGATCTTTTCACATATAATTAAGATGTGGTCAAATTGCAATTGAGTGAGACCTCGTCTGATGACAGGTGTCTTTGCAAGGCCTCTGAACACACACGCACAAACTCAGAGACCCCCTATGACAACAGTAGCAGGGATCTGAGTGATGCATCTACAAACCAACAAGTACTACGTGTTTCCAGCAACCAGCAGATGCTAGCGAGGGGAGCTGACCAGGTTCCTACTAAGAAACAGCAAAGGAAGAAAGCCTTCACCTGGATGTCACATTTCCAGCTTCTAGACTATGAAAGAATATACTTCAGTTGTCTCCAGCTGAACACAACTTCTAATTGTGTTACAGTAGGCCACATTACCCATGGTTTTGCTTTCCCGGGTTTCAGTTACCTACAGCCAAATGCAACCTAAAAACATCAGGTGAAAAATTCCATAGATACATAATTCATGGGTTTCAAACATCATGAGATCCTAAGGAGCAATAAGAAATCCCACACTGCCCCACTCTCTCCTACCTAAGATGTGAATCAATCTTTGTCCAGCACATCCACACTGTATACACTACCCACCCACTAGCTCCATAGCCATTTCTGTTGTGAGAGTATCATAGTATCACAGGGTTTATGCTGTTTGGCTTGTCTATGCTGTATACTACTTGCCCATAAGTTACTTAGCCGTCTCTGTTATCAAATTGACAACGGTCAGGGTTTATGTTTTGTATACCATGTCCACACTATACACTACCCTCCTGTCAATCATTTCGTTACCTCTGTCATCAGATTGGCTACCATAGTATTCTAGGGTTTGTGCTTTGTTCAGTGTATCCATAGTGTATACACTACTCTCCTGAGAGTCACTTAACTGTCTCTGTTATCAAATCAACCATTATAGTATCGCAGAGCTTATATTTAAATAATCCTTGCTTTCCTGAATATAGCAATTTTAGCTTATTATTTTTTATTGTTTTCTCTATGTCTAATTTATAAGTTTGACTTTAATGTAACTGTGTGTAGACGGAAGAGTGTAGAGTTGAGTAAAATCTGTGGTTTCAGGCATCCCTGGAGGTCTAGAACCCACCCCTCGAGGATACAGGAGAATCCCTGTCCTGTGTTACATCAGTACTAGCAAGGTAACACATCCCAGGTAGCACCCTTCTTCCCCCCAGCCAAGCCCTGGTGCTCCTAAGAGGACTCCATATAGGCCAAGGAGAGGCCTTCCCTACAGCCTAGCTGGCTGAGGAAATCTAACACATTCCATATTCCAACTGCTGGGCGGGGTTCCAGGACAGAGGTGGGATCCTCCCCACTGGCTCTGCCAGTTAGATGTTAGATGTTTACTGCCCATTGTGGTCTTCCAGAAGAAACTTTTCCTTTAGATCTGAGTAGGGAAGCCATCATGTTCCAATAGGGAAACAGACGTTCAGCTGGGAAGCAGGGTGGAGAGCCCAAGGTTCAGGTCCAGCAATGAGCTCTTAGATTAAACTGCACCGGAACTCTCATCATTTCTGTGCAGTTTTGAGTTTTCTGGTTTAAGTCAGAGAAGTTTCTGCATTCTGCTCCCTGAGACCGGAAGAGCCCTGACTGACAGGCAAAATGGGATGCACAGAAACAAAGGCCATCAACAGCCTTAGGATTGCTGCCATATCTCAGCTCTGTTTCTGTTGCTTTCATTCTTAGGCAGGCTCTGCTTTCCTATCCAAAGATAACACCGAAAAGTCCAAATTCAGCTTAACTATTTCCGTGGGAAGAATACAGTTCTTATCAGTCAGTGTTTGTCGTGAGAATGCTGTGTAACAAGCAGTTCCAGAAAGCACTCCAATCGTTCTTTTCATACTCAAAATTATGTGGGTCATGGAGGACTCCAGACTTGGGCTAGTTCCCATGAACGCTCCATCCTGGAACCCCTAGAGGATTTTCTCAATGTGTCAGTCAGGGGCAAACACACCTAATGCTTCCTTCATGCCTGGCTTGTCACTGTTGGGCAGGTAGCCGAGCCCACGTGGGTCAGAGGGGAAGACTACTCCCTCACAGCGAGAATGGCAGGGAGGGCAGAAGGGACCATTTTCAACAGGTAACTTTATTTTCCTCAAAAGAACCTCCTTGAGCTGAGTCCCTCCCATGACTGCCCTTCCGAGGGTGCCCTGCGAGAGAGAGGTAGGGAGGCTCACAGAGCACCATAACCATCATCAGAGCAGACACAGGGACTTTGTAGGCGATCAAGTTAATCAGGGAATTGGTGAACGGCCTAGACCACACTCAGTCACTCCCCAAATGCATGTCCATCTCGTGAGAATTTTATGAAAAGCACAGGTTCTATTTGGTGAGTCCTCATTTCTACCAGGACCCACAGGGTACTGAAAGATCAATTACAGCATCCGAGTCTCTCAGCCTTCAAATACTACTTCTGCATTTGCAAAATAGCAATCCCACCTGCCTTGTAGACTTGGCAAGGCCTAGCTATGACCCCTTATTCATCCTATGCGCCCCAACTCCCTGCCTCCAGGAAAGGGCTCACAGTCTGGCCAACCAGGAGTCAGGAAGCAAGTATTACTGTACTTCCCATTAACTACCCTAAAATGCTCCCCGTAATACCGTTGATGTGATCCCTGAGATTCAATTACAGTTATCAGGCAATTAGGCGCACCACAGCGCGATGATTGTGGAATTAATGCCAGCCCCATCCAGAGTCGGATCTGTCCAGACAACTTGTCTTCACTATCCCATATCTGGAAGAGGAAAGGCAGCTGATCTCCCCTGGGGATCTAAAAAGAATGTTCTTAGGAGAGGGTCCCTGGAGCCATGGCAGGAGGGGACAGCTGGTTCAGTATCTGGAGAGAGCCCTCACCTGCTGTGGGGCTGAAGAGCAGCCTGTACCTGCAGAGCAGGTGCACAGTATAGTAAAATCATGCAGAAAGATTAAAAAGGAAATCACATCTTAGCTACACTGCACTGGGCAGTGGTCAGTGCTGCTGAAGGCTGATGTCATCACCTTTTAACGAGAGAAACAAACCCCACTACCTCCAGGTAGGAAACTGGAGTCTGTGTGCAGCCACACCACACTGGGTCCCCAGAGGCTGCTTATCCTCCTGAGCCTCCATGTCCTCAGCTATAAAACAGGGATGGTAAGTCCCGCCCAGACAGAGAGCTGGGTAAGGGGACAGCGTGGAAGGTGGTTCCAGAGCTTGCTGTGGACAGTGCCCTGTCCTAGTGACCATGTGCCTGGATTTCTGCTACACTGTCACAGGGTGGCGGGGAGGGGTGGCACTTTGCACAAGTGCCAGGTCTCTGTCCTTGGGAGACCACTGCACAACAGGGTGGTACTCACCACTCAGGAGAGAAATTTTGCAGTTATCTGGGTGTGTAGAAAGAAGGGTCATTTTCCATGTGATCTCCGACTTTCAACTGAACTTTGACCCATACTGTTAGTGAAGTGGTGCAGTGGGGATCCCAGAGAAGATAGATGGGTGGAGGTGAGGGGCAAAAGAAGTCAGCTTCCAGAGGAATAGGAAGCCTTGGCGACTTTGAACCTCATCCATCTTCTTGCCATCCCAGTTGCTGAAACACACCTGCATGGACACGTGCACTTCATGCACACACAGCCATGCATTAGAACCACAGTCACAGGCACAGTCCCACAGCAACGCATGTGAGCACATGCCCGTAAGCTAGGAAAAGCAGCATGCAGGGACAGCATATGCTCTTCCAGGCAGAAGTACACACATGTGCACACTTGCGTGATCACCCACTGGGCCCTTCATAGTTGAGCCTGTGACTCCACTACTGTCCACTAGACGGAGCTCCCGCTGTAGCAATACAATGCCCTAGTGCACTGATACTCAAACAGGGAGCCAAGACTTGGTTATCAGGACTTCCTGCCCTTTCAAATGAGAAAATTGAGCTGCGGATGGGAGGGGGCGTTTTCCAGCTCCCAGCCAATGATCCCTGCCCTATTTCTTACAGGGTATTATGGTCTGAAACGGGGACTCGGGGAGAACCTGTAGTCACCATTCTGCTTAGGGCGGAAAGACAGGGAGGCCAAGGTTATGAAAAGCGAGTTCTCAGGTCTCTCAGATCCTAAGTCACGGTCCCTAAGTCACTGACTCTGAGACCAGGAGTAAGTTACTTAGCTTTTCTGCTCCTGTTTCCACGCGTCAGGCCTCCCTAGTCTATGCAAACCCACTTTCGCATCCACGTGTGTCTATATATTGAGATCAAAGGCTGCTTTTCCAGTCCAGGGGCAAGGCACGTGCCCGCGCGCGCGCGCGCGCACACACACACACACACACACACACACACACACACACAGCTTCCCTGATCCTCTCTGCTGATATTTCTTGCGTCTTAAAACTGCCACATTGTTTTAAATTTTGTTTGATTTTTGTCTCCTCCTGGATGATGCATTCATGGCGGCACGATGCCTGCTGGGACCCCAGGATCAGGCAATCTCTCCTGGCCCTGCACCGGCGGCCTCAGCTCCGTGCTGCTGCTGCCCTCCAGTGGCGCTGGGCCCATGATGCCTGTTTTTTCTGGTGCCCAAGTGCAACCTTTGCATCTTCTCCAGGCCGGTCCACCTAGGACACATCTATGTGGGACGCGGTGGAGAAGGAAGATCCTTGTCTCCTGGTGATCATCCCGCCTGAGCTCGAATGTTCAGCTCCTGAGAAAAACAAGCTGGGCGTCAGACTACACCTTGGGGCGGACATAATATGGTGTCTGTCTCCAACAAAGTTCACTGCCAGGGACAAACCAGTCTGCTGATGAAATTGCTACGATCCAAACCCTCGAAAAGATAAAATTGTCTGGCCAAGGACTGGAGAGATGGCCCAGCGGTTAAGAGCGCCTGCTGTTGTTGCAAAGGACCCAAATTCGGTTCTCCGCATCTATGCCAGGCTGCTCACAATCCCCTCTCACTCCAGCTCCAGAGGATCCGATATCCTCTTCTGGCCTCTGCAAACACTTGCACACACGTGGCATACACAGAAATCAACATTTTTTAAATTGCCTGACCTAAGGTACCCGAGATTCCACTCCTGCACCCTCCACCCTGCCTGAGCACAGGGCAGCTGCACCTTGCAAAAATGCTCACTTGCTAGTGGAATACCACGCCCGCCCCTGCCGTGGTATCTTTCTGCTCTGGGGCCACTTTTTCTTTTCCTGACATTGTTACTAATATTTCACTGAGGCTCTGCGGAAAATTAGCAGCGCGGTTCCATCTTCGAAACGTCAGGTCGCATCCCGCTTCCTTCCGGGAGTTATTGATTTTTCGGGCTCCTGCTTCAGCGCCACCACTTATAGAGCGCTCGGAAGACACAGATATGAGATTCAGCGGGGCAGTGGCTGTGAATGCGGGCAGTGGCAAACTGGGGCGGGATTCGCCCACAGAAATTACCAATTTACTAACGCAAAACCGAGAGCGCATGCGCGGAAGAAGGCGGTTGCCTGTTTAATGGCCACTTTGCCTGGGGCGGGGTTGCAGTCCCCAGTTAATAACCCACTTAGCCCTCCAACTCTAGGAACTTGCACTACGAGGTTGGGCGGCTGTTTTGGGCGGGTTTTGTTTGTTTTAACAAAGTGGATTGCATTGTCCAGCTTCACACCTTGCCAAGGCCATATAGTTTCGATTCACAGGAAGGTCTCACTCTATAGATTCTCCCTGGCTGTGCGCTTACCCACCCCACTCCGCCCCACCCCCAAAAGGAGGGAATATAGGACCACTCAGCAACAAATGAAAGACCTGGCAAATTCCAGCCCTGCCAGACCTTGGGACTGGGGGACTGCGACTGAAGTCCCGGCATATAGTTTGACTTCCAGGACAACCGCTGCTGCTGCCGCAATCTGAAAAAGCTGTCCACCCACCCGGGGTGTGGAGCCAGAAGGGGCTTTAGAGACCTGTTGGGTTGGGGAAGGTAGAAAGGGCCATTGAATGGGTGGGCGGGGGAGCTGAGGGGGGGGGCTTCTGAGTTTGAAGTATGTGTAATGTTATCTACATTCCCACATGGCAAAGAGGGACTCCTCAGTCCAACCCTTGAAGCTTCCTTTGACCTTCCTTGGCCTAGTATTTCTTTCAGAAAGTTCCCCTGGCCTAACCCCAAAAGAGGTAGCCGCCCTCCGCAACCCTAGGAAAGAGAACAGAGAGGCAGTCAGGCAGAGCTCTGACTGGTTTTACTTGCATCTGACTTTGAGCAAGCCCTTCTGGAGACTCCACCTCCCTGAACCTTCAGTCTCTACCTCTATAGAACAGGGAGAATGGAACCATCTGCTCCCCAGAGTAAATGGCCTCTAGGGAGGCTATTCTCTAGGTGGTCCACCTGAGGGGGTAGTGGGGGCTGGGGGGGCAGCCCCTGGGGCCTCTTCACCTTAGCTGCCCCATCCAAGCTAGCCCCTCCCAGCTACCCCCCAGACACACAGCAGCAGACCTGCCGAGGGCGAATATAGGAAGCTGGACTCAGAGTCCCACTTGTCTGGTCCCTCACTAGTGAATAGTATCAGCTAGAGCAAAAGCAATGGCCAGAGCTGGGACTTGCTGCCTGGGGAACAGGAGCCACAGTTCTTTTCTAGACCCCAGCTCCCCCAGAGCGTCTGTACCCTGGAGAAGGATGGTGGCTGTCTATCACAAGGTAGTCCATACTACATGACTACAGTCAAGCTGCCTCTGATGACTGGGCTGGGGGAGGGAGGCCTGGAGCCTGGACTACAGAATCAACTCTGAGGACAGAGAAAGCCTGGTGTCTAGAAAAACAAGTTAATTGAAGAGATTTGCAAATGACCTAGCCCTCACTTACAACCTTTTGCTGCTGAAAGCCGCACGAAAGAACAGCTGTTCCTTCCTGGCCTCCAGACACCAAGGAGGACCCCACGGAATAAGAGAAAGAATGGGGTGGGCTAGCTCAGCCACCATAAATGCTAGGTTCATCGACCCCAGGTTGCACCTCAGTCATTTCTGCTCTCTAACCTCTGCCAGATTTTAAAGGCCTCTTCAGTTCCCATCTCCTGTGGAGAAGGGTCCCAAGGACAGGGTGCCTGCCTCACTCTCCGTTCCCAGCACCCCTTTCCTGATCAAGCAGGTAGAGGCTAGGGCATCTGGGCGGGGGCCGCTGGCACAGATTTCCTCGTGTCCATTGCTGCTTGTTAGTTCACATCCGATCTGAAGTCCTCTGAGAAAGGACTGCCCTGAAGCTCCCTCCTCACAGTCCCCGGGGACCCTTGAGCTTGTGTCCATCCTGGGGCAAGGGTGAAGAACAGGGACTTTGGGTGGGAAAACTGGAGAAAAAGAAGCAGCACCCTACCATGGTGCTTCTAGGGAGTGTCTGAAAATTCTGTGGAGGACTGAGGAGATGGTTCCGGGGCTAAGAGCGCTTGCTGCTCTTTCAGAGAACCCAGGTTCAATTCACAGCACCTTCATGGTGGCTCACAATCTGTAACTTCAGACCTAGGGGATTTTACAGTCTCTTCTGGCCTTCAAGGGCACCAAGCTTACATGCAGTACACAGACACACATGCAGACAAAACATCCATACGTACAAAATAAATTTTAAAGTCTTAAAAAGAAAATAAGTAGGAATCCTATGGAAGTTACCCCTCAGGGAAATTTGCACATCTGTATAATTTCACATGATTATTTGACAAAGGTCTGTTCTTCCCATGTTGAGTTTCTGAAGACCTTCATCACTAAAGTTGGAGGACACACCAGGTTCTAAAAGGGGTTGCGTGGGGATGGGACAAGTAGCCCAAGAGGAGAAACAAGCACTGCCCTGGTAACAGAGAAAAGTTCAGATACTGGAATCCTTCATCCCAACACCAGCCCCACGTCCTCTGAGGCAGGCAAGCATAGGGAATAGCTTAGCAATTCGGGACTCCACTTGGCCTAGGCTACGCATACACTCCTCTCTGAACAACATACACAGCAACCTGTTAACAACCTCAGACCCCCACCTGCATCAAGCCACAGGTATACTGCTTCAAACAATGGAAATAAGTTATTCTCCTTAGCAACGCCTTGATAGCATCCTGTTTCTATTCATTGTACTCTACAACGCAATCTGGGAACTAAAGACAATGGGCCAATTCAACCTGCACTGTTTTGGGGTGTGTTTGAATGAGAATGGCCCTCACAGGCTCATATATTTGAATACCTGCGGTTGAGTTTGCCCAGAGAGGGGTGCACAGTTGTCATCTCAGAACTCAGAAGATGGAAGCTAAAATGCAAAAGTTTTCCTGTGCTACATAGTGAGTTGGGGGCTAGCCTAGACTACCTAAGACCTATCTCAAAAACAACAAAAGAAAAATTGAACCTGAACTTTCCAGGGTCACATAGAGACACGGTGACAGAATCTGGAATTTTATGAGCTCATTCTGCATGCATTTGTGCTGTCATCTTTTTTTTTAACTTGTATGGTCTTCTCTCAGACTCTGGGGTTTTTTGTTGTTGTTTTGATTGAATGACCTAATTGCTTTTCTGTCTCCTCTGCCTGCTCTGTTTGTTTGGCAAGGCTGTGAACTGTCAATTTCCTCTTTCCTCTAAGAGAGTAGAAATAAATATCGGTGGAGTTTGTGAAAACATAGCTAAATAGGTAGAGTGGGCATGGGTGGCCGAAAATGAATTTTTAAAATGAAACAACCCAGAAAGCAGATGGAATTGCTTTCAAAATGCAAGGAAAATGGGGAACTCTCCCCAGGGTGCCCGACCTTATCAAGTCTTGGACTGAGGATGGCTGTAAACACACATTTCCAGTCAGATTCGTTCTGCTGACGCACGAGGAATGTAGAGAAGCTTGGAACAGTGTTGCCAGATAAATGCACAATTGCTGGGAAACTATTTCTAAATTAAAAGTCCAAGCCTGGCAATGGTGGAGCACGCCTTTAATCCAAGCACTCAGAGAGGCAGAGGAGGTGGCTCGCTGTGAGTTCAAGGCCAGCCTGGTCTACAGGGTGAGTTCCAGGACAGCCAGGATTACAACAAGGAAACCCTGTCTCAAAACAACAACAACAACAAAAAGTTCAAAAGTCTGAAGGGAAGTAGAGAAAGAAGTAAAACCTAAAACCTAAAGCTGCTCTGACTGTTCACAAAGGACAGTGATGCATAAAGAAAAGAGGGTGGAAAGGCCAAAGGTCAATGTCACGGCTTTCTCAGGAGCCATCTGTCCTGTGTTTTAGAAACAGGGTCCCTCACTGGCCTAGAACTCAACCAGCAGCCTAGGCTAGTGAGAACAGGGGCCCTTCTGCCTGTGCACCCCCAGGGCTGGGATTATAAGCGTGCACAGCCATGCACAGCTCTTCTATGTGGGCTTTAGGGATGAAACTCAAGTCTTCATCCTTATAGGATAACTGTGCCAACTGAGCCATCTCCCTGGCCCTCGACAGACTTTTTTTCTAAAGATGTACTTGATTTTTAACTATGTGTATGTATGTGTATCTGTGTGGAGGGTATGTGCACAAGAGTACAGGTGGCCACAGAGACCAGAAGAGAGATGGATTCCCCTGAGCTGGAGTTACAGGTAAGCTGCCCAACTTAGGTGCTGGAAACTAAACTCTGGTTCTCTAAAAGAGCAGGAATCAATCTTAACCACTGAGCCATCTCTCCACCCCAACACCCTCTTTCTTAAGTGTCCGTCGGCTTCATTGAAACATAACTACATACAGGTTCATAGCTGTAGAAGTGGAGCTCTGATATTTCCACTTATCTGTGCAATACTGACACAATAAAGACAGTGACTGGCATGGAAAATAAGATAGTAAACATTTCATCATTCAGAAAGTTCCCTGATAATTTTTGGTAATCTGCCTCAGACACCCCAGTCAACCCAAGGTTGTATTTATCTGTTCTAGAATTCGGTATCAATGTGCACTTTTTGGTGTCTTGTTTCCTTTCACTCCGTAAAAAGTTCCGTCGTATTTTATCATTTTGTGTGTATAGGTGTTTTGCCTGTATGTGTGTCTGTGCAGTGGTCCTCTGTCCCCTGGACAAACAGCCAGCGCTCTTAACCACTGAACTGTCTATCCAGCCCCAGAGAAATACTTTTGAGTTCCTCCCACCTCTCTGTTTGAAGGAACAGCAACTCCGTCTTATTCACCGGTGTGCCCGTCAGATGATCAAGTAGGGTTCAGTTGCAGAAATGTTCTGGTCACAGCAGCCAATAGCGTCCCGTCATGGGACACTCTCCAGCGAGCTGGCCCACCTGCTTCGGTGGGCACCAGGACTGCCTCCAGAGTTTCTATTTAGAACAAAGCTGCTCTAGTTTTTCGTTCAAGGGTTTTAGTGTGAACACAACTTTCTATTCCCCTTCAACAAACATTGAAAGGGAGTGTCTGGACGTGCGGGAGGTGGGTTACTTCAGAGCGACACAACAGACTGCTTCCAATTTTGTCATCACCGGGGGTGTGTGGGAGTCTACCTGTCCCTCCCCCAATTCCAACAAGCATTTTGTAACTTTAGCCTTTTATTTTTCATTCCTTTGTTTAAAGGCAAGATGCTGTATCTTCACTGTCCATCCGAATTGCTTTTCACCCAGCAGTCAGCTTGCTTCTGGACACCATGTGACTCCGATGTGTGCTGCAGATACATCAGTGCATGCCTGTGAGAACAAACACGTTCATGGCTCCTCCTGCACCTGCATTGAAGGAAGAATTCCCCTATAAGTTGACAGGTTGATTTTGCACAGGAACTGAGTGACCCCTAACAGGTCAATTCAAATGTGTTTTCCGACTATCAGAGATGGACATTAAGCCCTGTCCACCAAAGCCAAATCATTAACTTTTCATGATCCATGAAAAAAAATTGGGGAGGCAAGTGTGGTGTAGTACCCCTTTAATCTCAGCACTTGGGAGGCAGAGACAGACAGATCTCTGTGAATTAGGCCAGCCTGGTCTACATAGTAAGTTCTAGGTCAGCCAGCGACATATATATGTATCAGTGGTGGCACACACCTTTAATCCCAGCACTCAGGAGGCAGAGGCAGAGGCAGAGGCAGGTGGATCTCTGTGAGTTCAAGGCCAGCCTGCTCTACAGAATAAGTTTCAGGACAGCCAGAGTTACAACAGAGAAACTGTCTCAAAAAAAAAAAAAAAAAAAACCTTATTATTGTTTGATAATTTGGATTTTATTAAAAAATTTTAAATTTGAGGGTTCAATTAAAAAATTTAATTGTATTCCCTGCAAATGCTACTGTTAAGACAATAAGAAAGCAAACCAGGCATAGTGGTTCACACCTGTGATCCCAGCACCCAGGAGGCTGAGGCAGGGTGATGACTGCGAGTTCGAAGTCAGCCTGAGCTATAGGGTGAGACCTTGGGGTGTCGGGAGAAAGCCAGACACCAAGTAGGAAAAAATATTTGTAAAACATATCTGACAGAAGACCACCATCCAAATTACACAAAGAACTACTAGAGCCCTACAATAAAAACAACTATCCAATTTCAAAGTAGGTGCAAGGTCTGTCAGGCCTCGAACAGATACACAGTGGGAAACAAGCCCCGTGGGAGTTGCTCAGCATCAGGAGCGCACTACGTGAGAAGCACGGACGGACACACTTGTGTCTTTCCAAAATGTCAAAACTGATCGAGTAACAATAGGTTCGTGGACTATGCCAGTTTTTGCTGCCTGGAGTTTGCCAAGTAACCCCGGCTTTCCTTGCCGGCTGAGACAAACACAGCTTCATTTATTCTAAGCAAAATACTAATGTTAATGTATATATGTAGGTTACAGAATGTCTACAGAGGGTTAACACAGCTTCAGCAGAGTTCAAGGAGTTTCAAAGAGACCTAAAAGTGTGGGGTGTGTGTGAGAGATAACCAGCTGCTGGGAGCAGCATGACAGTGGGGATGTAGCTGAGAGGAAGCCCCTGGGACCGTCAGAGGTTCTCCGCCTGTCGTTCCTTAATAAATGTACTAGGTGTCAGACGGCAGCTCTGAGGGGCTGCCACCACTGCAGTGTTAGGTGTTCATCTCTTTATGGGCTGCAGATGAAGGACTTACACCCTTGCCTTAGTCTGGTGTGTCTGGTAAGTTCTCGGGCTTCATATTCCTGATATGATTTTAATATGCCCATTAGCTCTGATTTGCTTGATAGATTTATATCATCCCCTTCTTCTTTTAGGGATAAGCTATTTATCAGTCTGTGCCATATGGTGGAGCCAGATCATTGGTGCCGTTCATATGCCCACCCAGATGCACAGGCATCCTCTGTCCTCAAAATGGAGTTGGGTGGAGTCTCTCTGGACAAGGAACAGCCTAATGTCAGCACTCAGCATCATATGCCATTAACAAGGCGCAGGGTTTAACAGCAATAAGAGAGTCCAGGGGTAGTGGTTTGAATGAGAATGGTCCCCATATACTCATATATTTGAATGCTTGGATCACAGTTGATGGAACTGTCTGGGAAGGATTAGGAGGTGTGGCTTTGCTGGAGGAGGTGTGTCACTGGGGTAGGCTTTGAGGTTTCAAAAGTCCATGCCATTTGTTAGTCCCTCTGCTCTGTCTCTCTCTGTCTCTGTCTCTCTCTCTCTCTGCCTTAGTCATAGACCCTAACACTGTGGAAGTGTGAATCCCCAAATTAAATACTTTCTTTTATAAGTTGCCTTGGCCATGGTGTTCTGTCATGACAGCTGAAAAATAACTAAGAGCCCAGGACATGTTAGAATGGGTCTATCCAAATACCTGACAACCCCTGACGCCAGTGAAGACGTGAAGCAGCAGGAACTCTCATTCCCGTGAGTTGCATGCACAATGGAGAGTCGTTCTGGAAAACATAGCTAAACACAATCTTATCATACGAGCAGAAATCACACTCTTAAGTATTTACCTGAATGACTTGAAAACACATCCACAGGAGGAAAAATAAATTCTATAGAAATGTTCACCATAGCTTTATTCTCAGTTGCTCCAAACCGGAAGCAATAATGGAGTATTACTGGATTGTGCTTCCCCACATCAAATTCACATGCTTAAATCCTAGCCCCTCTCCCCATATGACCATATAAAGATGAAAATAAAGTTATAAATATATCTGTGCCTAATAGCAAAGCCTTAAAAGATAGAAAGCAAATCTGACAGAACTGGGAGAGATCAGTTATAGCCATCCATTCATTAAATTGGGACGTCTGGAATCTTCACTTTTTATAATCTTTTTATCCGTGAGCGTCTTATATTTATGTAAGTCCTTGTCTCTTTAAGAGACAAAGTTTAGCAGTAGATCTTGCACAGAGTTTGCTAGAGTTATGCATAGCATTTCAGGGTGGGTTTTTTTTTTCTTTTTTCTTTTTCGGTGTTTTGTTGCTTTTCATTGTTGTTTGCTATTTTAAGTGGCACATTTTTAAAACCTCAATTTCCACTTGTTTATTTCTACTTATAAAAATACAATTGATTTTTTTTATTGATCTTATATTCTGCAACCTTGCTTAACTCACTTATAAATTCCCATAGCTTTTTAAAACAGCGTTATTAAGACATAAATCACACACCCACGGCGCTTACCCACTTAAAAGTCCACTGTTCTGTAGTTTTTAGTGTATTCAGGGCTCTAAGCACGTCACCACAATTGTTTTAGAATGTTTCATCATCATAGCAAAAAGCCTTTATATACCATCTGCCCATTTAAAGTATTCAAGTCAATGGCTTTTAGTATATTTTCAGACATCTGCACACATCAGCCGCTTTAGGAGATTTCACCACCCAGTAGAAAACCCTCATCTATAACCCGCAGGTCATTTCTCATTTCCCCCAGCCCAGCCCCTCGGCAAAGTCGTATGTGCTTTCTGGCTGCGCAGATTGCCCTATTCGAAACGCTATGGTAAGATGTTGCCTGAATTTGTCTCCCAAGGGTTGATGTGTCCATGAGAAGGTGCCTAGCTCCCTAGAGACACTGCCCTTCGAATAGATTAGTGATATTCTCGCGGGACCCTGTTTAATTTCCTGGAAAATAGGTTGTTCTCAGAGCAGCACTCCTGGGGCTGGAGGGATGGCTCCGTTATTAAGGGCACTGAGTTTGATTCTCAGCACTCACATGGCGGCTCGCAACTGTCTATCATGAGATCTGTTGCACTCTTCTGGTGCACGTATGTACATGCAGACAAAACTAATACAAAAATAAATAAATCTTTCTAAAAAGTTTCTGCCACCTGAGCTATAGAGTGACACATTATCTAAAAAACAAACAACCCCCCCCCAAAAAAAACCACAGGCTGACAAGATGGCTCAGTGAGTAAAGACTCTATCCTGACTGTCTAAATTCTATCCCCAAGACCCATTGGTGGAAGGCTAGCACCAACTCCCATAAGCTGTCTCTGGCCTCCACAGGTGTACCCACCCAAATATGTACACACAAAATCAGTAAGGTACATGCAATAAAACCCTTAAAAAAAAAGGCTGGGTGTGGTTGATGTACATCTGTAATCCCAGCCCTCAAGAGGCTCAGATGGGATGATCGTACTGAGTTTGAGGAAAGCTTAGACTATACTGCGTTATGGGCAAGACTAGGGTATACAGAAAGCTCGTGTGTGTGTGTGTGTGTGTTTCTGTGTGTGTGTATGAATTAGTATATGTGTGTATATGACTATATATGCATGTGTGTACACATCTGTGTATATGTATGTGCATATGTACATGCCTATGTGTATGTGTGTTTCTACATGCATGTGTATGTGTGTGTATATCTAAATTTGTATATGTGTGTGAGTGTATATGTTTGTGTGTGCACATCTGTGTATGTGTATGTGCATATGTGTGTGTCGTGTGTGTGTGTGTGTGTGTGTGTGTGTGTGTGTGATGCCTTTTTCATGATTGCAGGATCGTTGACTGTCCCCAGTTTCAGATATTTCACAAATGACACCACCACAGATATTCAACAATCTGATCTTTCAAAGGCTGAAGCTCAGGTGCTGTGCTTTGAAAATGACTCATGTCCTCAGAATCCATTGGAATTAACTCTGGATCCTGAAGGTGGTGCTGATGGGAGACGGTGGATTTGTGGGGTAGTAGGTCCTTAGAGCACTGTAAGATGGATGTCATTTCTGCGGGGTACCTTGAGTTCTTGTAAGAGAATCCTTACAAAAGAGGCATTATCCTGGCATGTTAGCACACACCTCTAATCCCAGCACTAAAGATGCAGAGGCAGGTGGATCACTGTGAATTCCAGGTGAACCTAGTCTACATAGAGACCAGGGTTACAGTGAAACCCTTGCAAGCAAGCAAGCCTTACCCTGCTCACTCAGTTTCTCTGCTCCAGTTCCAGGGCTACTCCTTCTAGCAAGCATCCCCCACCTTGCCACTTGTACAGCCAGCTACCAAGCCTCTACGGAGCAGGCTCCACATTAGGTACCAGGGAGCCTGCTGTGAACCAACATAGTCTCATTCCACTATAGAACGTGGGACACATCTGACTTGGATGGTTACCCAACCTGTACCCATCCTCTCCCCCTCAAAACTCTCTAACAGACACTGGGTCAGATGCAGGAATTGCTCTTGCCAGAATAAGAAGAGTAAGGAGGCCCAAAGTGTTGAGCGTGTAAAAGCATACTTAGGCTCTGGGCAGCATCTGAGTGCAGGGAAGAGTATATGGAAGGGTTGGAAGGAGGAAAGGGAATGAGAAAACGATGTAATTATATTATAATCTCAAAAATAACAAATTTTTCTTAAAAGACAGAACAGAAGGAAAAGGAACCATCACGACTTTCTGACAGTGGGCGGATCCAGCGGAACTTCACAGAGCCACTGCTGGCAGGGACTGCACTAGGGGGCAGGAGTTCTGGAAAAGAAAAGCAAGTGATCTTAAAGTGAACCTGTCTTTGGGGGTGCTCCCCCAGCCAGGTCCCTGACCTGTGCCAAGGAGTTAATCCTTAAGGGAGGAGACAAGGGCATGTCTACACCTAAGAGGCAGATGCCATTCTCCATAACCACAGATACTACAGGAAGTAAACTATTGTCAACACTCTATACAAATCTCCAGTGGAGTCCAGGAACTGAGGTAGACTGAAGGGCATGCTGGGATGAGTCAGCAGGCAGGTCACTCCTGGGGACCCCAGTGGCAGGAGCAGATTGCCTTGGTGTGTGGTGGGGTTGGAGAAGTTATTAAGGTGTGAATCTGAGTCTCAGGCCACCTGCTGCAATTTCCAGTGGTTAGAAATAGAGACAGTTCATCAAGTGGGGAGTTTGTTAAAGGCTTTTATTTTCAAGTGTGCGTTGGGGGAATGTCAGTGTGCCATGTGACTGCAGGTACCCACATACACCAGAAGCTCCATGGGAGCTGGAATTACAGGCTGTTGTAAGCCACCAGTTACAAGTGCTGGGAATCCAGTTCGGGGCTTCTGCAAGAGCAGTATATGCTCTTATCTGCAGAGCCCCGGGAGTTTCTTAACTGGTAGGTGGATCACTACCACGCCCATCATCTGCCTCCTCTTTTGTGTGCCATCTGCCATGAGTTTGGAGACATGTGCCTGTCTCCAAACCTCCCTCACGTTGTGAAGACACCAATCATAAGATTTAGGGCCTGCTTTGAGCTGGCACATGCTCATTTTAATTCGGCCAGCCATAGCTGTAGAAAGCCCATTTCTACTCTCATCCTGAGGCTGTGTGTAGGAATCCAGGGGCAGATGTATTCAACCCTGTGCACCTATGATACTTGAGCAAGCTACAGGCTGTAAGAGATCCCAAACCTGTGTCAGGCTGAAATGACGTGTCTAATAACCTTAGTGTCCATCTGATATTCATTCAGTGTACACATTCTGCGGGCCTACTGTGTTCAGGGCACCATGATAAAGTGTCAAAGAACAACAGATTCCTGGAACTTAGCCCCATGCTCTTGGGGAAAAAATAGCAGAATGCTGACAGGCCTGGAAGCCTTTGGGCAAGCTGAGTTCGATATTTCAGAAACTGCTCCAGAGAAATTCACTCCTTCTGAACCCACGCCCTTCTCTGCAATGTCGGTTGACATGGGCAGTCCCTAAGGTCCTGTGAAGCTCTGAAGCATATGAAGATGCTTTGGCTGGGCCTGGTGATACAGGTATAATACCAGCAACTAGGAGCCCAAGGTAGAAGGCCAGCCTAGGTAACAGTGAAACCCTGTCTCAAAATTTAAAAAGGAAAATGGGAGGAGGGTGTGGTATAAATATTGTTCAGTAGCAGAGCACCCTTGAGGCTCAGGTTTAATCCACAGCATGGGAAGGAGGAGAGGGATGAGAGAGAGAGGGTGGAGGAGGGAGGAGGGAGGGAGGAAGGGATGGAGGGATGGAGGGATGGAGGGAGGGATGGAGGGAGGAAATGCCATGAGGTACACAAGTGCTAACTGTTGTAATAAAAGTCTTACCCATGAGTACATTCCCAGCACAGCTTCCTTGGCCCGGCAGAGTGGCTGGCTGTCCCCAGGCAGAAAGCTATGTAGGAACACTGCGTGGATGGACACAGTTCTTTTTGCGGTTCCATCTGCCTTTGGTTGGAGCTCAGTGAGTCGTGTGAGTACACAGGAACTTGAGAGAAGCACATCACAGGGCAAACTCGTTTAATGCAGGTCTTAGAGTGCATTTACGGGGTGCAGCCAGAGGAGGGGTCATTGTCCCCAAGAATGGGACCCATTGGTTAAGATAAGGACACTGGTGCCACCTCACGTGCATGTGGAGAATCTGTGCTTCCAGCTACAGGGCAGACAAGCCACAACCAAGCCACATTTCTTTGCTCCTGTGAAGCTGGGTTCTGGCCAGGCTAAGGCAAGGAGCAGCCAGACTCCTACTGCTCTCAGGATGAGATGGGGTTCCAAGACAGCTTCGACTCACTCTTAGCTCTAGGACAATCCCGCAGCTAAACATAGAGGCAGAAGAACATTAACAGTTTAGTTAGTAAGTCCCTACCAGGTTCAAACCCCAGCCCTGTCTTTTACAAGCCCTAATGACCCTAGGCAGGTTACTTTTCCTCTTTGAACCTCAGTTTCTTTTAGTTAGTTTTGTTTTATTTTTCCTTTATCTTTCTTTTCTCCTCCTCCTCCTCCTCCTCTTTGTCCTCTTCCTCCTCCTCCTTGTCCTCCTTTTTCAATGTCTTGAATTGCCCAGGCTGGCCTGGACTTTCTATATAGCTGAGGATGACCTTAAACTTCTGATCTTCCTGTCTCTGCTTCTTATGTGCTCAGATTAGACACCACTATGCCTGATAAGGCCAGCTTACCAGTTCAGACGGTGCTGGTTCAAGGGTAGCCTGAATAAACGGGAACACACACACACTGCATCTTGAGTTCACAGGGGCCAAACTGGCCAAATAGTTTATTGTCCATTTCTTATACCCTCTCCCGCCAGAGACATACGTGAGGTTGCCAGGGCAACGATCACAAGGGGCAAAATCAGGTGCTTGCAAACAAATCACAAGGTAGAAGGCATAGATACAGTCACATGGTTAAGCACTAAGTTACAATCAACAAGGTAAATCAAAATATATACAAAACATTATTGTTCTTTAGTTAGCCATAAAGTCAACCTCCTATCTTGTGAGATTAAGAGGAAGGTCTCTTTAAGGAATCTTTGACTTCCCTGAAATGAACTGCCTCTGGGCTTGTCTTTTTTTACAACTTAGCCTTGCTAAGCAGCTATCCCAAATGAGAATTAGCTAAAGACACACAGCAGAACTTAAGCTCAAGGGGATCAAATGCAGGGCTTCACACCAGGCAAGCACTCTACCAACTGAGCCACACCGCTAGTCCCTCAGTTTAATCTTCTAGAAAGTGAGGCAATGTGAGTAATTCTGTGTAGTGCTGAGGTCACAAGATGGCCTGTGCCAGTCGCTGCGAGTCACCATTACTCCAGCACACTCTCTACCACCAGAGAGCTCACAGCTGGGGTGGGATACAACCAATGGATGGGGTAGCTAAGGGAAAAGACCAGAACAAGGATCAGCCGCGTGGCCACGGAGCCACCTCCGTGGAGAGTACCTGGGCAGTTGGAGCCCAGGCACATCCTTCAGTAGTAGGGTAAGAAGCAGCAATGCCAAGACACTCCCTAGACCTGGCGTATTAACTCTTAGTTGTGACTGTGAATTAAATGCCTGATGCAGCTATTGATAACTCTAACAAGCTTCTTTAGCTGACTGCTTAGCGGCTCAAGGGCACGGCACTTATACCTGTTTCGTTCAGGAAAGGTCCTTCCCGGTAGGTGACACATCATAAAGGGGCCATAGCAAGAGCACACACAGGAGCATGAAGATTTCTCTTCCCTGAACAGAACAGGAAGCAAGGGATCTGGGTGGAGCCAGGCTCAGGCTTTTCTTCCAACACCCTCTTAAGAGCTGCCTGGGGGTGGGGGCCCCATGAAAACTACCTTAATCCCTTCTAAGGGCCTGGGAATGTCCCATCACACTCACATCTTCATACTAGGGACAAATGACATCCACACAACAGTATCTGGGGACCTAAGAGATCAAGCAGAAAACTGAGAGTGAGCCAACTTCAGCTCAGGAGGCAAACTGGCCAGGGTTAAAATCCAGATCTCCTAACCTCCTCCTCAAGGGTCCCTTCAACTAGGCTTGCATGTCTGGGCCTCAATATCCTTGTCTGTAAAATACAGGCTATGATGACTCCACCTCACAGGGTGCTGAGGACTGACCTGCTGTGTTTAAAACACCTGGCGTGAATCCAGCCTTCCATAAACACTGTTAGTGTGCGCCCTTGCCAAGAGCGATGGCATTGTTGGTCCTCAGGGTTCTGCTGCTAACCTGAAATGACATCCTTGCTCAGAGATTAAGTAGATACATGGAAAGTTTCAGAGTACACTGCTCTTGACTCAAGACAAAACACACTAGAAGGCCTGTACCATCAAAGCCAAGTGCTTGACAGAAGTCAGCCCAGGAAATAAAGACAGTGTCTTATAAATTTGACTGAAAGAGGAATGTAGTCATTAGCTACTGTGGTTGAAAGAAATGTGCATGACAGCACGCAACAGGGTCTCACACAAGAGGTTTATTGGGGCGGGTGAGACACAAAGTGTCCGCTTCCGACTCGGGGAAGGAGAAAGAGAGGGAGCTAGCATGGTGAGAGACAGAGAGCACAGGGCAAAGGGAGCTAGCATGGTGAGACACACAGGGGCGCTCCTCTCCTCCCATGTACAGCTTCTTTTGAGACACCTCAGGGACTTTCTTCTCCTAATGTAGCACTGGTCTGTACAGGCTGACTAGAGGCAACCAGTACCACTCCTATCTTAGCATTGAGTGGATCTGCCCATAAAAACCAGCAGATCTATGGCTAAATATGTTTCCGTTTTACATTTTGACAAATAGTCAAATATTTCCCTCTGTTGTACGGGGACTTGAACCCAGAACCTGTGCATGCCAGCCAAGCACTCTAACACTGAGCCATATCCCCAACCCTTTATCTACATCTCTCTGTGTGTCTGCACATGAGCTTGCTTTTTGAAACAAACACTTCTTATTTTAAGATAAGTCTTACTAAGTTGCCCAGGCTGGCCTTGAATTTACTCTGAAACCCAGGCATGCCTTGAACTTTTGATCGTCCTAACTCAGTTTGGATTACAGGCCCTTACCATCAGGCCTTGGTAATAAAATTACATTTGAAATATTTTAAACACATCTTTCCAGTCAACCACACAAGCAATAAAGCTGTTTACCCAGGACTTTAGCCCAGTTCCACAAAAAAAACAACTCAATTTGGGGCAAAATTTGCCTGCCCAACATTGATGCTAGAAGAAACCAGAAAGAAGTCAGTCCTCCCAGCTGCCCGGGGGATTAAAGACTTGCTGCTGGTGGCCCACTCATGCCTGGTCCCCAGGACCCTGAGGGGTATCTTCCTCTGGTAGTGGCAGCATTCGGCAGTTCCCCCACCTATGCCCTTCTTGAAGCACCCACTTGGACCTGCAAGGCCAGGGATGCAGCCCGGTCAAGGGACAGGCTGGCGATGGTAACAGGACAGAGGAGTCCCAGGAGGGCTGGGGTGGAGGACCGGAAACAGGATTGGCCCTAGATAAACGAAAGGGGCCTTCTGGCTGGGCTCCCTGGGTAACTGCCCCACCTTGCCCGGAGCCCGACGTGGCGCGCTCTAGGGACAGCGAGCAGGAAGTCGTCCTTGGGGCGCGGCTTAGGCAGAACAGCAGGTGCACCCGGGCGCGCCTGGGGGTGAGCTTCAGGTCCCTGCACCAGCCAGAAGCGCGCGCCAGGGCACTGGAGCCGGCCTGGAGACGGACGGTACGTTCTGGAAGGGGAAGGGACCCGGGGCACGGGATGCTCATTGAGAGGCTCAGAGGCTCTGGTCTGGGCATCCAGAAAGGACTTTATCTGGAGGAGGGGTTGTGGCTTCCCGCCTCTGGAAATGCTGCTGGAGTATCCGGGAACTCGGCTCCTCCTGACTAGGTCTGGAACAGTGAAAGGGAGGGTAGGGGGAAAGGAGAGGACTGCAACAAGATCTTCCCGATGGCCTGGGCTCGGTCGGGGGCCAAAGGGCTAGTGTCGGGGGGGGTCTCCCGAAGCGGAGGGGTGGTATTCCATTTTCTGGGAAGGTGGTGAAGATGCACCTGGCCGAATCTAGTCGATCTGAAGAAGCCTGGGAAACAGACAGGGTGGCAGGGGGAGTGACATATCCCTTCCTGGAAGTGGGTGACACTCCAGCGTCTGAAAACCCTTTCTTGGCCTCCGAGGGTTCAGCGAAAAAAGAGGGCAGGGCCGCGGGCACAGGTGCAGACGCGCCGGCGCGCTCTGGGAGGCTGATGGCGCGCTCCTGGCGGCCGCGGGAAGGGAGAAAGGCGCGGCGAGCGGGCCCTTTAAGGCGGCCCGGAGGCGTGTCAGGAAATGCGCCCTGGGCCCGCCCCGCCCCGCCCCGCCCCGCCCCGCCCGGGATGCGGCCCCGGACCTGCGGACCTGAGCCGGAACTCGCACCCTGCTCACGGCAGCGGCGAGGCCTCGCGTCCGGCTAGCCCTTGCCGGTGTCCCTCGGGCCGCCTCCCTGGGCCTCCGGGACCTCCCTGCTGCCCGCCCTCCCTTCCGCTCTTCCCGGCGCTCCTGCAGCCCGCCCTCCACGCAGCCCACGCCTCCCTCTCTGCGTACCGCTTCCCACGCGTTCCGAGTCCAGTTCTTTCCTCCTCCACCCTGCCCTTGTGTCCTTTCTCCCTGCGACTCGTCCCTACTAGGCACTAACCCCTTGTCGTCAAGCTGGCCGTGGGTGTCGAGGCCCACATCCTTAGCGAGGCCCCTGATCTCATGACCTCCCCCACTCTGTAAAGAGCGCGATGTGCAACGGTGTATCTGGGCAAATCCGGAAGCAGAACTTCATCCAAGACGGAGGGGACCGTTAGGTCACCCCATGTGACAATTGCAGGCTACACCCACAGACCCTAGCAGCTTGGAGCCCTGTAGTCCAGGGAGTGCTTCTGGCCGTGAGGTGACCCATCTCTTCTGCCGCCATGAACAGGGCCCCTCTGAAGCGGTCCAGGATCCTGCGCATGGCGCTGACTGGAGTCTCAGCTACTTCCGAGGAGGGAGATGGAGACAGCAGGAGCAAGCCGTTTCTGCTGCGGGCACTGCAGATCGCGCTGGTAGTCTCTCTCTACTGGGTCACCTCCATCTCCATGGTATTCCTCAACAAGTACCTGCTGGACAGCCCCTCTCTGCAGCTGGACACCCCTATCTTTGTCACTTTCTACCAATGCCTGGTGACTTCGCTGCTGTGCAAGGGTCTTAGCACTCTGGCCACCTGCTGCCCTGGCACGGTAGACTTCCCCACCCTGAACCTGGACCTCAAGGTGGCCCGCAGTGTGCTGCCGCTGTCGGTGGTCTTCATCGGCATGATAACCTTCAATAACCTCTGCCTCAAGTATGTGGGAGTGGCCTTCTACAATGTGGGACGCTCGCTCACCACCGTGTTCAATGTGCTTCTCTCCTACATGCTGCTCAAACAGACCACTTCCTTCTATGCCCTGCTCGCCTGTGGCATCATCATTGGTGAGTGGGACCCGGGGCCTGTGGGAAGCAGGGTGGGCAGCGGGTTAAAATCTTAAAAGTCATTGCTGTAGGCACCTTTACACTTCATCTGTCCCAGGTCGATTGCATCAGCAGTCATAGGAAGAGCCCTGTAGAGAACAAATAACTTCCTGTTCAGCAAGCTAGGGACCCAACATCTCCAGCAAAGACAACTGTCACTGCTTGAGTGTTTAAAATGTGCCAGGCACTCACTCAGGTCTAAGCATTTGATCCACATTAACTCAACTGATCCCCATTACAAGGTAAACTATAATCTGCATTTTACAGGGAGAAAACCAGGGCACACAGATGTTAAGTAACTTGTCCAGGATCACACAGCTAATCACTGACAGAGCTAGGATTTGAACATAAGCAGTTAACTCCATAGATCACACTTGACCACTATGCTATTGTTCCTTCTCAAAAGGATCCTGATTGTTTATCCAGTTCTCTTTAAAGGGGTCAGTGTATCTTTTAATATACACACTGTCTCCTTTTGGCATTGCTGCCTTGAGGTAGCATCTGAAATGGTGGGTGGACATATGTTTTAATTTTTTTTTCATGTGTGTGTGTGTGTGTGTGTGTGTGTGCGAGAGAGAGAGAGAGAGAGAGAGAGAGAGAGAGAGAGAGAGAGAGATGTGCACCACAGTGTGCAGGTGGAAATCAGAGGACAACATAGGAGTTTGTCCTTTCTTCCACCGCATGGGAGGAAGCTGGGGATTGAACTCAGGTCATCAGGATTGGCACAGGTACCTTGACCCACTGAGCCATTTCACTGACCCAATGCCTGAAGAGACTTTCACTATCTTCACAGACTTGGCCATAAATAATTGCTAATCGGAACGTTGTGCTGATCATTATGCTTGTAGCATCCTCTTTATGTACCCAGAAGCCCTCTGGGGTGGTGCCATCCCTGTGGTCATCTCCATACAGATGAGGAAACTGAAGCTCAGGGAGGTTATGCTACTTGCCAGGGCCCTACAATTAAGAAGTAGGTAATCTGGGGTGCTTGGCCACACTCCCTGGCCTGTGCTTCAAGCCTGTCTGCTTTCTTCCTCCCGTTGGAAACTAGCAGGATCCAACCTAACACAGTAACTACATGTCAAATGTGCTTTTAAAGCCAAATGAACCTTTAAACATCCAGTTCCTCAGCTGCAGGAGTTATAACCTGATTTTGCAACCATCTTCACAGTGTCCAGGAGCCACATGTAGGTAGCTAGGGGTTCTTGGCTAGGACAGCATGTATTAGGGAACATGCCTGCCACTGGGTGTTGAATTGAGTGACTGCTGGGTTACAGAGACCAGGGCGTCTGTTCCCTCCGAGCCCTGGCAGATGGAATGTGACCTTCATTTTGTATCTACTCCTGTTCTATTGTTTGTCTTGTTTGGCCTACTTAGTCTTCCTGGTGTCTCAGAGGCCCAGGCTGGGTGCTCTGGGTGTGGAGACCAGGCCAATCAGTACCATCTGCCCTAGAAATGTTCCCCTGTGAGCAGCTCCTTACCTACTTCAGCCTACCAGCCCTGCCAGGGTTAGAGGGGACAGGCCTCCTGGTGGGAGAACTTATGCCACTGGAGAGCCTAAGCTCAGGTCCCCAAAGTAACAAGTAGCTGACAGTGAAGCACATGAGAACCATGGCGGGCTGTCTGAAAGGCACAGGAAAGTGGAACTCTTTGCTGCCCCCAGAACTGGCCCCATCTGTTGAAGTCTCCCCTCCCTCTTCCTGTGTGGGAGGGCCCATCTCTGATATGGCCTCTTAGGCATGTAGCACTTTGCAGAGCCTCTCAGGCTCACAGCCTTTCTGGGGTCTAAGACCTTGAATGGAGAATGGAGTCCCTTCTGGACTCAGATGCTAACCAACAGGAGGCATGGATGCTCTGGCTAAGCAAGGGAAACCCACATTGGGTCTGCTGGAGGAGAGAGACTGAGCCAAGGCCTATGATGCTATAGGGTCTTGTGTCCTTGTTCTGAGATAGCATCTTCCTGTGTTACTCAGGCTGGCCTGCCCCAAACTTCCCAGGTGGCTGGGCCTGCAGGAGCACCTCTTCCCACTTAATCTCCTTTAGACTTGTATCTTTCTCTATAGCAGTCCCCATCCATCCATCCACCCACCCATCTATCCACCCATCCATCCATCCACCCACCCATCCATCCATCCATCTATCCACCCATCCATCCACTCATCCAACCATACATCCACTTATCCATTCACCCATCCATCCATCCACCCATCCATCCACTCATCCACCCACCCATCCGTTCGCCCATCCACCCATCCATCCATCCATCCGTCATCTATTAACTTGTGGCCAAACATTTGCCAAGCCCAAGTTTTAGGGTACAAGTTTGAAAAAGGCAGGATGGCGTCCTTATTCCTGGTTCATAAATGATGTTGATGGCAGAAGTGATAGTTACACTAGATGATAAAGGCTGTGGGATTCTAGAGGAAGCAGGGGGCAGGAGGGGCAATCCAAGCAGGCCTTGCCGAGAAGTCCTTGCTGGCATGAGACTGCCTGAGTAGTACGGGTCAGGAACACACATCTGAATGAGTACAGCTTTTCCTGAAGGCAATGTAGAGCCACAGAGGAAAGGTTCATTGAAGGAAGATCATTTTAGTCACCTCAAAGAGTAGATTGGTTAACATGGAGCAAGAACATGGCCCTCATTTTTACAGATGAAGGAAATTGGAACTGAGAGAGGTTAAATAACTTGTCCAAGCATCTTAGCCTCAAAATCACAGCACAGTCAGAGGCCAGATCTCTCTGATGCTTGTGCTGCAGTCCTGCTCTTCCATGTTGCTGATCCATGTGGCAGCAGTAAATCTCTGGCTTGTGGAATGAGGGATCGGAATAAAGAAACCAGAGTATTGCCATGAACAGGCACCATCTAGCCAGGGACAGGTGCCGTCCAGCCAGGGCAGGCAAGGAGCTTTGTGTTAAAAGGGCGGAAAGCAGGAGACTGGGAAGAGGCCTAGGTACTGGTGGATCAGGAAGGGATCCTCCGGAGAGGCCAGCTTTGGCCTTGAAGAACATGGAATCCTGGAAAGAAGAAAGTGTTTTGAATTCAGATATACAGAGCTCTGTGGTAAGAGGTGGGGAGCTGAAAAGAGGGCTTGAAGCCATCATGTGGCAGAGGAAGTGTTGGCCAGATTCCGGAAGCTGTGTTCTGGGGAGCCATGTGGGCCCTTTGAGCAGAGGATGACCCAATAGTGAGTATAGAGTCCTCGAGAGTGACTCTCCAGGGAACATCAGGCCAGGAGCAGCTCTGACCTAAAGCTCACAGGGAGGGAGGGAGCCGAAGCCAAGGCTTAGAGCCCTACCCCTCGCCGGAGGTCACTTGAGCCACCAACTGACCCTCCCTCCTCCTTTAGAAAATTACTTCCCACAGACCATCAGGCACCTGTGCTATTTTATAGCCCTCATTACGGTGATCACAGCTTAACTAGAGAGGTAATAGGGCCACATCCGTCCGCATACCTTCCCCTTGGCTAGATTCTGGCTGGGTTGGGGAGGGAGGGACGCAGGTTTTCATTCTGAGGTCCACCCCGTCAGCCCCTGTTTGGTGCAGCGGTGAGACTGGATGTGTTGGTGATGAGGTAGGAGCTACAGAACAGTCTGAACTGTGGTATCAGAACCCTGTCCCTCTCTCTGCAGTCCTCATCCCTCTTCTTGTCACTCTTCTGTCTCTGCTGCAGGTGGTTTCTGGCTGGGCATAGACCAAGAGGGAGCTGAGGGCACCCTGTCCCTGATGGGCACCATCTTTGGGGTGCTGGCCAGCCTCTGTGTCTCGCTCAATGCCATCTATACCAAGAAGGTGCTCCCGGCGGTAGACAACAGTATCTGGCGCCTAACCTTCTATAACAACGTCAACGCCTGTGTGCTCTTCCTGCCCCTGATGGTAGTCCTGGGCGAGCTCCGTGCCCTCCTCGGCTTTGCTCATCTGGACAGCGCCCACTTCTGGGTCATGATGACGCTGAGTGGTCTATTCGGATTTGCCATTGGCTATGTGACAGGACTGCAGATCAAATTCACCAGTCCCCTGACCCACAATGTGTCAGGCACAGCCAAGGCCTGTGCACAGACGGTGCTGGCTGTGCTCTACTATGAAGAGATTAAGAGCTTCCTGTGGTGGACAAGCAACCTGATGGTGCTGGGTGGCTCTTCGGCCTATACCTGGGTCAGAGGCTGGGAGATGCAGAAGTCCCAGGAGGAACCCAGCTCCAAAGAGGGTGCAAAGGGTGCAGTTGGGGTGTGAGCCCCTTTAGGGACCCAGGCTTGAGCTCAGGCGGGGCCCACACAGTACTGGAGGCTTCTCACAGAGCCAGCTGGGTATGGCCCTGAGCAATACTGTTTACATCCTCCTCTGAATATGATCTAAGAGGAGCCAGGGTCTTCCCTGGTAATGTCGGAAAGCTGCCAAATCTCCTGTCTGCCCCTTCTTGTTTCGGAAAAACTACTGAGAGTGACATCCCTTCCTGCCTTCTCCTGGAGCCTGTCTACCTCCACATCACCTCTGGGGTTGGGACCCGCTACAGCCTTAAGGGGCTGGATTGATGAAGTCCTGTCTTGCCTTCTATATAAGGGAGATTGGTTGTGGCCACTATGGCTAGTTGAAGGGAGCTAGGTTACCCCACATCTCTGGGGCCCCAGGCATGTAGTATAGTAGCTCAGGTGCTATTAATGTCAGGACCCCAGCCTACTGCTGGAGGGAGGTGGGAGCTGGGCCAAGGGAGGAAATGGCTGTTCTGCTCTCTTCTATGCAGATGGGTATGACAGGTCAACTGTGCATGGGGGCTGTACCCAGGACTGGCTGATGAGAACACATTCTCCTCTGCATTCCATATTTACAGCTTTAGAACAGGGGAGCCACACATCTTTTACAGGTTAAGTAGGATGATGAACTCCTCGGCAGCCCCTAACCCCGGCTTTTCCTGCCTGGCTTCTCTTGGCCCAGAGGAGCCACCATCCTGTTCCATCACCTGAACCACCTACCTGGCTGTACTTCCTTCTGCCTCCTGGGCCTCCCCCAATACCTCCACCTCCATCTGCAGGCAGGAAGTAGGGTCCACTCATGGCCTCTCTTCCCATGTGTGTGGATCCCTGAGGCCCTTGGGTGGTAAGAAGCATCCATGTTCTCTGAGGCTAGGGCTGAAGGAGCTTACTGTTCTCAGAGTTACCCATCAAGCTCCTGTCACAGAATAGCCTAGACCAGCAGCAAAAGTCGGTTTATAACTGTTCCGGGGGCAACAAAGCCTAGATCAAGGCACCCATAGACCCAGTATTCCAGAGGAAACTCCTCCTGTCCACATCCTCATGTGATAGAAGCACAACCCCCCACCAGGCCTGTTATGTGGGAGCACTAGCCCCGTTCATGAGGGTTCCACCCCGCAGCCTGATCACCCCCAAAGCCTTCAACATAAGGATTCCAACATGAACTTGGGACAGAAACACTCAGCCCGTGACTCCCCAGCACCACATCCTCCTAACCTCAGGGTTACTCTCCTAGTCTTTTGGGCCTTTTGTACCCCTATTTCCTTGGTGTAATGATTTATGTTTTTGTCTCTTTCATAAAAAGATGGGGAGACTATGTCCAGCCTTTGATTCCTACTTCCCACAATCCCAGGTTCTAATAAAGTTGGTGGGGCCTGATGCCCTGAGTTGTATGTGATTTAATAATAAATAAATAAAAATTAAAAAAAAAAACAGAGTAAGACATAGCATGTGCTCAGTCTGAGAGTGACACAGGATCCAGTGGGGATCCAACTACAGCACACAGCCTTCCTGAGCCTGGAATCTCTTAGGACAAGGGTTCTCCAAACACCACCTCTGGGAAGTGGGTGGCCAGAGTTCAAGTTTCTGTTAGTACCAACTGCTTCTGGCTGTGTGCTTACTGAGGGCAGACATGGCACTGAGTGGTGTCCATCTGCCCCTCATCTTCACAGCCATTCCTACTGCGTGCGTGGGAGCCGTCATCCCCCATTTTACAGATAAAGACACTGAGTCTTGAAGAGGCTTGTGGGGAGAAAAGTAGCAGCAGAATTCAGAGGGAGAGCTCGGCCTTCTGCAGCACCTGGCACACAGCAGATGTGCAGAAGAACGCCTGCTCCCTTAACCTAGAGGACCTTGCTCTTCTTCCGGGTAAGAAAGAGGGCCAAAGCTGTGTTAGCTTGCTTACCAGATGACCAAACAGCTGGAGGGAGGGAGGATTATTGTGGCTCCCCGCTTCAGAGTTGTCAGTTCCTGAGCGTCACATGAATAGGCCATCCAAGCATATTGGGTCCTTGAACCATCGCTGACCCTGTGATTCAGTCACTCCTACCAGTAGAATGGGGTGGGAGTCATACCAAGGGCAAAAGAGGCTTTCTGTGGTGTGGTGGTAGAGTCAGCTTCCTGTGTCACCTGTGAGCATCGAGTAGGAGGGTTCCATGGAGGAGGATACACCGCCAAGTCAGTGGCTCTTCCCAGCAGTAGAAAGCAGCCCCCTGCCTCCACCCACACCCTGGCAAGGCCAGCAGAACCACCCAACCCACAACATCTAGAGAAACTGCAGGCTGTCTTAAGCCTCTAAACTGGGAGGAAACACCAAGAGAGTCCCAACACTAGCCTGAGATGTGGGGTGGGTTATCTGAAGGAAACCGGGGGTTTCTTATAGAAATGTAGGTTGAAGTTACACTGCCACAGCCTCAGTTTCCTGGCCAGGTCGCAACTGTGACTGTAAGCAAATGACTTGACATCTCTGAATCTTGTTTGCCTAATCTGTAGAGTAGGATGGCACTATTCCCTCTTCCAGAGGGCAGTGAAATGAGAGGGTCACAGTAGTAGAAAAGGCCCACTAAGGGAAAAGCATTTTCTTCAGGTCAAGAAAATGGAATCTCCAGCCTTGATGAAGACCTCAGTTGGGCAGATCAATCTCCAAGGACCACTCTCAGGAAGGTAGATCCACCTTACACCATGCTAAAGAGATGGGAGGAATAATTATCCCCTCGATGGCATACTATCCTTTTTTTCTTCCCAGAATTCCTGCCTCCTGGTGCAGTCTCTTATAGGGCCATATTTTTTTATGTATAGGTGTTTTGCTTGCATGAATGTCTGTGCATGCCCAGTCCCAGTGAAAGCCAGAAGAGGGTATTGCACTCTTTAGGACTGGAGTTCTGAACATCCATGCTAATGCTGGGTATTAAATCCAAGTCCTATGGAAGAACAGCCAGTACTCTTAGACACTGAGCCATCTCTCCAGCCTTTAAATTATTTTATTAACTAGACTACAAGCCCAAGAAAAGACCCTGATTTCTCTGGTAACAACAGTATGAGATAACACATGTGGCATGCTGGGCACACTGGGGATAGCAGCAGACGTGATCTAGCTCAAGGTGTACTTTGTACAGACTTATCCCCTCTGCCACCCAGACTTGGGGATTCAGCTGGGAGGTCTGCCAGGACAGCTCCTAGCCTGCTGGCAGACAGCAGACCCCGTGGGGGCTTCCCTCACCTCCCAGATGCATCTCTGCTCCCTCCATCCTGCTGCCATCTTGGGAAGATAAGTGTAATTGACATATGCATGTAATCCTAATGAAAACACCAGTGAGGACAGCCGGTCACCCATGTGAACTGGGTGGGGACTGCAGTGAACTGGTCAGTTCTAGACTGGAGGGCCGGCTTCCCAACTTTTGCCTTTTTTTTTTTTCTTTTGCTTGAGCATGTGGTCTTAGTCCATTTTGTGTTGCTAAATCCAAACTCCTAATTCTGGGCAATATATAAAGACAACAGAATCATAATCTTGTTGTTCTGATGGTTGGAAGATTTAAACAAGAAGAGTGCTCCTGATGTGTGACATGTTACATGGCATCATGGGTGTGCAACTGTGTGGGAAACAGCTGCGTGGGAAGGAAGAAGCAAGACTCTGGGAATGACCTGACTGTTACTTCCTGTGGGAACCAATCTACCCAAGATAGCATTAATCCCACCATGGAGTTGATCATGACCAATCACCTCCCACCAGGTCCCACCTCTTAGAGATGTCACCCCTTTGTCCAAATCTTCCCACTGGGGACCTGTGGGGTAACAAACCATCTCCAAACTATGGCAGGCTAAATTTCTAGGACTTATCATTTTGCAGGAGAAAACAGAAATCTGAAACTTTATATTCAGTCTCTCCATCTTTAAGGAAACTCAAGTCGTAAGATACTATGTGGGTTGTGTGGTGTGCGGCAAACACACAGGCTGGCTGCAGCCCAAGGCACTGGTGTGCAGCTTTATCGGCCTTTAAATTCTTCGAAAGCTTGCTACATCTGTGAGAGGTTAGAGGGCACACAGGACTCATGGGACAAGGGTGACAGCTGGTCTATGAGTCAGAAGCCACCATGGCCTGTCCATGTCCAAGTTAACATGCCCTTCTTTCTCTACCTCCACAAGGGACCAGCTTCCAGAGAGAGCTCTCTAGCTGCTTCCACCATTTCCCTGCAGCACCAAACAATTCCAGATTCCATGTGTGTGTAGGGGAAGGGGGTGCTCCACAGCCTTCTTTCCTGTCTTACTGCTACTTGTCAGGGAGTCCGAGAGGCCGGGTTCTCAGGGTGGTGTTGCTGCTGTGATAATAACACTGTGAAAGAAGAGCTAGTGGCGAGGATGGCTGGTATCCTGAAGCATGCTTGCATGGTGCTTCATGATTTGTTCTGAGCAGGTGGAAGTGAATTCCAGCCTATCAATTTGCTCCCCAAACCTCTCCAGTTTCATAATGACATTAATAAGTAGAAAAGGCTCAGTCGATTGGTAGCAACACTGTAGTCTACCACAACTCCCTCTCCCTGCTTAGAGAGTATCTATTACACCTCCCTGCACACTGGTCTGGGTAATGGCAAGCATGCAGCTCTGGCCAATGAGAGAGGCTCATAACCCTCCCTCATTAAGTCTGTGCTTGTTTTTATTTGACGGTTTGATCTGAGATCAGAAAGGACAGTAGGTACTAACTAGAGGAAGAAAGGAGGGATACTGCAGATAGAGCAGCATGGACCAAGGTCCTGAGGTAGGGAGGAGCATCGAGGATGGAGGCCAGAAGCCTAGAGTGCATAATGAAATAAGTACCAGTCAAGCACCCATTTCCTCCCATCCCTGTGATCATCCATTTTCAGGTGCAAAAGGAAAAGGAAGGGGGAAGAGAGGAAGAAAAGGAGGGAGGGAGGAAAGGCCTGCACTGGCCTTAAAACGGAGAACAGTTTTCTTTGACAGACAACAGAGAAGCCCACAGAAGTGAGAGGAGTCTGTCCCAGGGTGGCCAGGCATGTAGAGACAAATGCCCACAGGGGTCTGACAGAAGAGTCTCCTTGTGGTGGCTGGTCAGGGAAGACAGCCTCGACTCTCCTGCACTTGTTCAGGGTTGGGCAAGTGAATACAGGAGCTGTGGGAAAGACAAGCCAGAGCCAGGTCTACTCAAACAAAGCAAAGACTAAGGAGTGCTGTGCACACTGGTCAGCAGCACATCCTCAGAGAAACTCCTTCATCCACACAGCTCGGCCTCTGGAGCCAGACAGCCTGGGATCAAATCGCAGTTCTGCCACCTGCCAGCTCTGTGGCCTGGTACAGCTTCTGGGACCTCTTTGGCTTTTTGTTTTTTTGAAACAGGGTCTCATGGATCCAAGGTTGGCCTCAAATTTCCTGTGTAGCTGAGCTTGACCTTGAACTTCAGACCCTCCTGCCTCCACCTCCTGACTGCTGGATTATAAGTGCATGTCATCGCATCCAGTGTGGCTCATCACTTAGCCAGCCCTGGTTACATGGCTAGTGTATAGAGGGCTCTTAATAAGTGGTTTTTGAAGAATGCAATCACACAAACCGCCAATAGCACTCTGGCCTGCTGTAGTTTTCCCACAGCCTTGGAAAATCCTTGCCTCCACATTGAGCCGGTTGGCCACGGCATAAACAAGTAGCAATAGATGAGCCTTCAAATATTGTGCTAAATAAAGACGGCAGGGGATGGGTATACCTACCCATCAGTTGGTAAAATGCTTGCCTCGCAGGTATGAAACCCTGATTTTGAGTTCCAGCATTGCACAAAATGGTGCTGTGATGCACATCTGCAGTTGTCACCCTCAGGAGGTAGAGGCAAAAGGACCAGAAGTTCAAGGTCATCCTGAACTACACAGTAAGCTTAATCAATGCCAGCCCACGCTACATGAGACCTTGTCTCAAAAAAAATGACAGCTATGAAAGAGCGTGGACACGGTATCCGATTGTGGGAATGTGAAATGCCTAAAATTGACAAAGCTGTAGGAACAGGAAATAGATGGGTGTCTGCCCTCCCTCTGAGGTGGGAGGGAGAGGAGATGCTCTAAAAGTAGATGGTGGGGGCGGCTGCGCAGCTCTGGCTATAATAAAAGCATTGACTTGTACATTTAAGTGGGTGCATTTTTTGACATAGATGCTTTGTTTCAATAGAGCTGCCGGGAAAGAAGTGTGCTCATATTCACAGTGGCGTTACACATAAAACCCCAGAGTGGACGGAGCACGGTGTCTGTCAGCAGATGACTGGTGAAATGAAACACCATACACATACAGCAGGCCACGGTCATGCCATAAACACCGTACACATACAGCAGGCCACGGTCATGCCATAATCACCGTACACATACAGCAGGCCACGGTCATGCCATAAACACCATACACATACACCAGACCACGGTCATGCCATAAACACTGTACACATACAGCAGACCAAGGTCATGCCATAAACACCATACACATACAGCAGACCACCGTCTTGTATTACTTCATCGCAGGAGATCATAGAAAAGAACAGGGCCCTATTAAGTGATGTCATCACTTATAGAAACCTGTAAGTTACTCCTGATGGTGTGTGAGACCAAGACCCTTTCAGTATAGAGGATGAGTGTGCTCCAAAACCACAATACAAAGTATTTCACAGAAGACACAGAGAGCATCATTATTCCGTGTCATATGCTATAGTTTTGTGGCTGTGACACACTGGTTTGCTTACACCAGCAGCACCATATGCCTTGTGCCTCATGCTTCCATGTGATGCGGGTGACAGTGTCACTGATGACAGGAACTATTAAACTCCATCTTCATCTTTGGGATGACCACTGTCCTCTGTGAGATCTGCTACTGTCCCATCCCTATTTGTGTGGCACATGGCTGTGTTGCCTATCCTTCTGCAGAAGAAAACACATGGCTGAAACTTGGAAATATGCAAAGTGGGAGAAACCAGACACAAAGGGATGCATGTTGTGTGGCTCCACTTACGTGAGTGGGGCTAGTTTCCAGGAACTGGCAATCGAGCAGAGGTAACTAAGGCGTTGGGCAGGAAGGAATGGTGGTCTGCTGTTTGATGGGTTTCTGTGTGGGATTATGCAGCATGGTTAAGATGGTTAATTTGTATTGTGCGTATGTTACAAGAATAATAATAAAAAAAAAAAAACCAGGGAGGCGCTGGGGACAGTTAGTAGAGTGCCTGCCTGACGGAGCCCTGGGTTCTACCCCCCGGCATCACATAAAAATAGTAATAACTGGCTGTGGTAGTGCACACCTGTAATCCCAGCATCTGGGAGGTGGAGGCAGGAGGAGCAGAAGTCATCATCAGATACTTCCTGAGTTCAAGGTCAGTCTAGGGCTGGCGAAATGGCTCAGCTCTTGCAGAAGATTCAGTTCCCAGCACCCACATGACAGCCCACAACTGCCTGTAACTCCAGTTCCTGGGGATCCGAACCCTCTTCTACCTTCTGTAGGCTCCTGCATACATCTGGTATATACAGACTTACACAGGCACATGCACATGAACATAAAAATAATAAGTAAGTGTTTTTTTTAAAAAAAAAAACAAAAAAACAAAGATCAGTCTAGGCTATGTAAAACTCTCTCAAAAATTCACAAACCAACAACAAAAAAAAGAGAAGAAAAGAAAGTGAGATCAGGTTGGGGACACGTGAGAGTGGTCAGCATGCAGAGAGCGAGGTTGAGAGGTAGGTGCACAGAGCTTCAGAGGAGAGCGACAGAAGACAGCAGACGTGTCATCAGTGGCCCTAGGACAGGACCTGTTGTCTCCACAACACCCCACATTCTGTGCTTACCTGTGGCTGAAGCTGCTCACTTAGGCCGAGCATATGGAGTAAGTACACAGCCCCTCCCAGCCCCCTGACCCCTGGCCCGTGGCTCCCTATTCACACAGGCTCCAGAAAGTCCCAGCCCCCAACCCCTCACCCCAGCCCCCTAGCCCTCTACTCACACAGAATCAAGGAAACCCCAGATTCCCTATCCCCCACCCCCACCTGCTCCCTGGTTCCCGGAGAGCCCTAGACACCTTCCCAGGGCCTGCACATGGTGAGCCTACAAGAACTGTCTGGTGAGCAGAAAGAATGAACCAGTACCCAAACTCTATTGTGGAATATAAAGTTTTGTTTCCTGTTTACCATTTACCTACATTTGGGACATGGTGCTAACACATTAACATTTAGTATAAAAAGACTTTTATTTTCTGATTGGTACTTCATTGAATATTCTAGATTGTCTAAAATTAGTTTACATACTTTTATTTTGAAATAAGGCACTTAGTTCCCCAGGCTGGCCTTGAGCTGGGTATGTAGCTGATGGTGGCCTTGAACACCTGATGCTCCTGCCTCTACCTCCCCTGCACTGGGATTAGAGACATACATCTTGGTGAGTTCAGGCAGTGTAGATGGAAGTAAGGCTTTGTGGATACCAGACACGCACTCCACCACCTGAGCTCCGTCCTAAGATCTCTGCTATTTTAATGACTGAAAACAAAATCCCATTAAACAAAGAAGCAGGTGACACATGCCTATAATCCCAGCCTTTGGGAGCCTGGGGCAAAAGGATCTCAGGTTGGAGGCCAGCCTAGGCTGCATGTTAATGGGTTGCCTCAAAAACAAAACAAACAAAAACACAGACAAACCCCAGTTTTCAGGGGTCTCTGATCCATTCTGCTCCCTGAACCCTAGCAAGTCCATTTCCTTTGCTCTGAAGGCCATGGCTGCTTCTTCAGTCTTTCTGGCCATTACCTCCTAGCTCAAAAGTTCTCCATCTGGAAGCATTAACTGTCTGTCACAGCTTGAGAAGTTGTGGCATCTGCTGGGTAGGGGCCAGAAACTCTGCCTAACACTCCCCAGCACGCCCATAGTGGTCAAAATAGCCCCTAAATGACAAGATCACCTGGTCCAAAGTTCAAAGGTCTTGCCGGATGTGGTGGTACACATCTGTAATCCCTTAGGAGGCTGAAACAGGAGGAAGTTTAAGTCCAGCCTGGCTGCATAGAGAGGTGTTCTCTCAAAGATGAATTAATTAGGCTGAAGAGATGGCTCAGCAGTTAAGAACACTGGCTGCTCTTCCAGAGTACCAAAATTCGAGTTCAATTCCCAGAACCCAAAGCTGCGACAAAGCTGTTACAACCACCTGTAACTCCAGGTCCTGGGAATTCGGTGCTTTCTTTTGGCCTCCATGGAAACCAGGCACACAAATGGTTTACAGACATATATGCAGACAAAACACCCATACACATAAAATAATAAAACATGACCAACCACATATCAGAGATGACATAATTATCCTAATAACCAATAATATATAATAGTAAATATATAAATGTATTCTAAAATAATAATAATAATAATAATTCTAACTCCCATCACTCAGGATTCAGGGTAGGGTTTGCCACACAGTTTAGCAACCTTGCACCAGCCTAGGAGGGAGGTGAGGTTATGAGCTCTGTTTTCTTTTTTTATTTATTTTTATTACTCTAAGTGCTATGCGTCTGTGTGTGGGTATGTGCGTACATACCCACACTGGCCAGGGGTGTCAGGTGCCCCTGGAGCTGGAGTTACAGGTAGTTGTGAGCCAACTAATGGGGTGCTATAAACTGAACTCAGGTTCCCTGGAAGATCAGCACGTATGATTAACTGTTCAATCATCTCTCCAGCCCCTTGAGCTCTGTTGTATGGACAAGGGAGCTGCAGCTGGAGAAGTTAAGGGCCTTGACCCAAGTCACCCACCAAGAATCAGAGTTGGAAAGCCAATACACCCCCACCCCCCCAATATATACACATACCACACACACATACACACACACACCACACACAATGCACCACACACATACACATTCACACACACACCACAAACACACAATCTCACACATACCACATACCACACACACTCACACACACTCCACACACTCCACACACATACACAAGCACACACTCACACATACCACACCACACACTCACACACACACCACACACATACACAAACACACACACAATACCACACATACACACACACACACACACACACACTACACATACACAAACACACACACAAACACCTTTCCCTCCTTAAGCTCAAGCAACAGTTACTCTTCTCTCATGGGCTTACAGAATTTCTGTTTTAAAAGAAACATGGCTACAGCTGCAGGCTGTTCTTTGTTCATGGTTTTGCTTTACTGCCTTAGCTCTTTGTTAATGAAGGGTCCACTTCATTAACACTTCATGTCCAGGCCTGCTCTTTGTCACTTAGGGGAGGAACTGAGAGCAACCCTCCTGAGTGGAGGTGACCTGTGGCTCAGTCCCAAGGGTTCTGAACATCACCTCCCACCCCTTCTCTGGCTCCTTTTCTCTCCCATCTAATGGCCACGCCTAGGCGGGAAAGGCAAATCTTGGATGTGGCAAAGATCAGAAAGTCGGTCACTTGCTCCTGGCCTTGTCCTTAACTCAGGGTCAGCAGAGTCTGAGATTGCCCAGCAAGAAGTCAGAGCCAATCTCACTTACTGCGGCCTCCTCCCAGAGCAGCTGGCAAATGGCATAAGCTCCTAGGAAGGCCTGACAAAAAGTCACACACCCCAACTGCTTCCTGCATGTGGTAAAACTGTCTACAGGAGCCCAGGCTCCGCCAGCAACCAAGCTCCTTCAGCTTCTGTGGCCTGCACAACAGCCCTCATAGATTCCTAGAGAGTTCTCAAGGGCACCCTGTTCCCTGTAGCAGAGCCTCTTAGGCTTTTCCACTCAAGATTCACTATTCACTGAGAAATTTTTACACAGTGCTGGCTATCTAGTTATATAAAATAGGTACACAGAGCCAGCAAGATGGCTCAGCAGTAAAGGTGCTTGACACACAAACCTGGCAACCTGATTTCAATCCCCAGAACCCATTTAAACCCTCCCTTCCACACACAGAATAACTGTAAATAAAAATATTGAAAATACATATGTATATCAGATATTCCTGATAATAGATACTAAAGAAATGTATTTCAAAACGATTCTTTTATGTGCACATAACTCTACCATTTATTAAAGATGAAGGCAAACTTGCTTGCTAATGAGAAGAATGCACTTGTTTATTTTTCCCAAAAGACTTGGATCTTGGCTGAGTATCTGATGCTGCAGGATGTAGAGTTTCTTCAAGGTTTTCAGAGGCAACTGATACCTTGATTGTATTCATCCATGCCCTACAGAAGTGTGTTTAGGGCTATTTACTGGAAATTACGTTCTAATCCAAGCCAAATCAATATGGCGTTTTAAATATTTATTAGATTTTATTTGCCCATTCGTTTATTTGTGGGGGAGGGAGTGGGGGCTGTGCCACAGCAGAGGTCAGAGGACAACACACAGAAATCGGTCGGCTCCTTCCACAGGTGGGTCCAGGGCTCACCATCTCACCAACTCAGATTTGATTCGCTGTGAAGCACAAGCCAGAGACTCAAACAACAGCTTTGAAAAGCAAACATTCTAACACAACACAGTCCAAAGAGGCACTAATTTGATACGCATATGCTGGGGAATAGTCATTTTTTATTTATAGTATTTTTTAAAAAACTTTGTTTTCCATAATTAAACCATTATGGTTTTAGACGAGCAGAGGTGCACTCCAGGTGTTTGAGGCAGCGTGCCTCGGGATTGTGTGACCTGACGGTGACCTGCGCACAGTGCACAGGGCAGGCGCTGTGTTGAGAACTGAGGCTACGGTGAAGTCACAGGACACGTCACGGTGAGCGCCACGGTGAGCGCCACGGCTCCTCAGGTTTGCACTACAGAAGACCCCTGTCGGAAACACTCAGATTCATCACACATCTGACTTTCAACTAATCAGAAACCTTTCACTGGTGCATTTGTTGGACTTCAGAGATCCAAACTGGGACCCCCAGGGCCCAAACCGGAACGCCGCACCCCCACAGAGACTCACAGACGGGATATCGACGCAAATAGCAAGAGGATTTATTCCAGTATACTGGGGCCGTTCTAACACGCAGGATAGAAGTGACCCCCAGGAGCAAATGGTGAAGCTTTTTATACAATTGAAACGGTTGCTAGGCACTAACCGAGTTGGGACAAGTTGATTGGTCCCCAAATTGTTTTCCCATTTTGATAGATAGGGGCCAGTTAACCCTTCAACTGATTGGTGCTGGCATATAGCAAGGTTGCGGGCTCCTAGAAAATGTAAACTTTAGGGTCTTAGTCAATGCGGGTGGGGGGAAGACTCTTAGCCCGAGGCCATGGGCTGTCTACGTGGGGAAACTCTTTTAGTCCAAGGCCGTCTTGTTTGTCTTAGAAAGTGTTTTTCTTTAACTCTGGGAACTGTTTTGGGTCACGGTGCTCCTGGCTTGGGCCTACACAATTTTGGTGCTCTTAGAAGCCTGACTAAAGTTGGCTGCTTTGGTCTTTTTCTATACTAGGGACCTGAATCTTAAGGTGGGACCCCCACACATTCAGGAATCTTTTGCTGGTCCCCAACGTTTACAAGACTCCCACGTCCTGACCCACAGTTTAAGAAGCTGGGTTTACCAGATGCAATTACACACCTGTAATTCCAGCACCTGGGGACAAAAAGTGAGAGGATCTCTGTTGTGGAAGTTTATTTTTAGTTATGTATAAAATAATTGTTTTGTGTACTGTTGGGTGAAGGTCTTGGCATTTTGTATCATCTGCAGGTGTTGGATTTATGTAGGGAAAGTTGATTGCTTATGATCTGCACCTGAGAAGTGCTGAATCAATAAAAACACCTCAGATGCTCTGGGTTCCACTGTCCAGTATGCTTGCTTCGATGGTGGTTCCCTCTGTTGAGGTCTGGCAGGGTTTGCACAAATGAATATGCCTCTTTGTCATCCTTGGTGAGCCAAACACCTCAGATGCTCTGGGTTCCACTGTCCAGTATGCTTGCTTCGATGGTGGTTCCCTCTGTTGAGGTCTGGCAGGGTTTGCACAAATGAATATGCCTCTTTGTCATCCTTGGTGAGCCACCACCGTAGGCATACAACAGATCTCTGTGAAGTCCAGGCCAGCCAGGTCTACATGGAGACACCCTGTCTCAAAACAAACAAAAAACAAGCTGGGCTTTGTCGGGATGGGTAGCCAGGGCTGTCGCCACTCTGAAGAACCGAGGTATTGTTCCAGACACCCACAGAAGCCCACTGCTCGAACGCACAGACACTGGATGAGTGGAACCTGAACTCATCATACCAATCCCAGTTTCAGCACTGCTTTTTCTTAAGCTTCTAATCGGAAGTCCAGCACGTGTGCTGTCTTAGTTCTTTTCTGTCGCTGCGATGAACACCGTGGCCAAGGCAACTCACAGAAGGAAGGATTTGTTTGAGGCTTGTGTTTTCAGACTGATAAGAGTCCATGACCATTGTCACAGGAAAGCAGAGCAGCAGGCAGGCATGGCGGCCGGTGCTCGAAACCGAGAATTGAGGGTTCACATCTCAGACCAACAGCAGGAAGCAGGGAGAGCACACTGGACAAAGGTGTGGCTTTTGAAACCCGAAAGGCTGCCCGTAGTGACACGTTTTCTCTAGCAAGGCCACACTTCCTAAATCTACCCACACAATGTCACCCCAAGAAGTAGGGTGACGTTCAAGACATCCCATTCAAGCCACCGCATGTACAAACACAGGAATTAGTCATAAATATGAATCAAATATATCCAAGTGGACACCACAGAATGAACATCACTCAGTTCAAGATATAGAACATTATTAGCCTATTCCAGAAACTTCCACAGATGCCCTCATACCATCCAGTCACTGAGTATCACTACTGTCCAGATATCTAATGTCATATATGAGTTTTCATTCTTGCTTTTTTTTACATATAATTTATTTTATTTTATGTGTATTGGTGTTGAGGATGTCAGATTCCCTGGAACAGGAGTTAGAGACAGTTGTGGGGTGCCATGTGGGTGCTGGGAATTGAACCCGAGTCCTCTGGAAGAGCAGCCAGTGTTCTTAACCACTGAGCCATCTCTCCAGCCCCCACCATTATTGCTTTTTAACTTACAAACTTAAGTCACTTCAGTATGGACACCAACAGACTCATTTATTAAAATATCATGCATTATCTGGGTGTGTGGCACACACCTTTAATCCCAGCACTTAGGAGACAGAAGCAGGCTCTGTGGGTTTACGGCCAGCCTGGTCTGCATAGCAAGTTCCATGTCAGCCATGGCTACACAATGAGGCCCTGTCTTTAAAAAAAAAACAAAAAAACAAACAAACAAACAAGAAATACTAAAGCCAGTCACATAATTTAAGTAAATAAAGACCTTCAGACATCAATGGAAAACCAAATGGGGGGGGGATGGGGAATTGGTGGGAATAGTGTTTATAGAGTTTAGAATTTCTGAGTGGAAAATTTTTCTTTTGGAAGTCCCATTCTGGGCTAAAGTTTGTTTTACTTTTCTTTGGAAGTGTGGTCTTATTTTTCTGCCAACAGATTTATTGAGATACAGTTTGATTTCCGTAAAAGCCACCCACTCACGGTGCACACTGGAGCGGTTTTTATCATTTTCACAGAGGCGTGATGCTGTCATTACAATCCATGTCAGAATACTCCCTTCTTCAGACTTGCCCTAAGCCCTCTTTGAATGCTTTGTTTAGACGCTAGGCTGCCTGGGGCGGGGAGGGAGGGGCAGAGTTTGAACTCACTCAGTAGCTCAGGCAGACCTTGAACTTGTGATCATCCTGGCTCTGCCTTTTAAGTAACTGAGACTTCAGGTCTGAGTTCCACTTCCTCTCCAGCCCTCCCAGCCCTGGAAAAAAAAAATTTTCCTCCTCTACAGTTTGCCCATTTTGAACATTTACATAAGTGGAATTCTGATATATGATCGTTTGGAACTGGCTACTTAGCATGTTTTCAAGATTCATCCATCATTCATGTCAGAACTTCCCTTTTAGAGATTAATCTTATTCCTTTATATGGATATACCACATTTTATTTATCCGTTAATTGGATGATGGACATTTGAGCTATTTCTTCTTTGGCTAGTAACACCAAACATTACTTTTCCCTGGTTGTGAACTTCACATTGTGGCTATGTACATTTATAAGTGAGCTCTTCTGTCTGGCTGTTGTTTGTGAGACTCATCCTGTCACCATTTATAACTATAGGTTATTTATTTTTACTTCTGTATAGTATTCCTTTGATGGGGTATAGTAAATACATTTATTCCTTATGGACATTTGCATTGCTTTTTACTTAGAATTGTCATTAATAACATTCTTGTGAAGGTGCACGTACATTTCTTTGATGCACGTGAGCATTCATTTTGCATTTTAAAAAATACCAAAATGACAACAACTTCTTCCAAGTGTCCCACTACACAGAGACTTTCCCAGAAATATGGACTTTGACGGATTAGGTCTTTGTTTTCATTTTGGGGGTGATACTATCCATGAGCTGAGCTTTATGGCCTGGATGATACTTCCATCATGGAGTCAGTTGTGGTAAGGTCTGGGGCCTGTTACAATACTGTTTACTTTAGGCTTCTGGTTTTTCAAATCAGAATACTGGGGCTACTTTGGAAAGTGTTGTGTCAACTCACGCTACCAACAATGGTGGTGTGCGGGAAGCACATATCAAGCCCTGGGTGAGGGATTCAGAGGGGTTGCCTGTATGCCTTTTTTCATTTGTAAGAATTTTTCAATATTCTGGACTTGAGCTTTTGCATTCATTTTGAGCTTTTGTTTTCTAAGACAGGGTCTTGCAATGTAGCCCAGGCTAGCCTGGGATTTGGGCTACTTCTGCCTTGGTCTCCATGCGCCAGGATTCTGGCTCCCAGCTTTAGACGTGAGCTCCTTAGGAGTTATTAATGTCACCATATCTTCCCCTACTCTGTAGTTTGCTTTCCCACTTCCTTACTGGTTTTGATAAGCAGATGTTCTTAAACTTAATGCAATTTAAAACTGCATCTTATCGACCTTTCCCTGAACGGATGCTTTTTCATGACTTGTTCAAGAAAGTATTGTCTTGCTTTGCTCATTAGGTATAGAGTCGAGTTGTGTGTGTGTGTGTGTTGAGAGACACAGCCAGGTTTCTTCTTTTGGGTTTTGTTTTTTTCATTGGGGTACCTGGTTGACCCAATACCGTTATAGGAAAAGACATTTCCCCCCACCTCACAAAGACGTCATGACATGAATAAAATGTTCGCTTTTTAAATTTTATTTTATGTGATTGTTTTGCTTGCATGTATATGCGTGCACCATTTGCGTGCCTGGTGCCTGTGAAAGCAATAAGAGAGCATAGATCCCCTGAAACTGGAGTTACAGATGGCTGTGAACTACCATGTGGGTGTTGGGACTAACCCCGAGCTCCCTGCAAGAGCAGCAACCGCTCTTAATGGCTGAGCCAACTCTTCAGCCCCTGTCCAATGATTCTTATGGTTCTGCTTCTGGATTCTCAACTTCAAGCCCTTTGCCTGTTTAACCTGCTCTCATCCTACACAGCACCTGCCATTCTCCTGCCTCTGTTTTTCAAATGAAGAAACTGGGGCATGGAGACATGAAGAAGCTTGTCGGAATAAACACTAAGAAATTCTCGGCGTTGTGCTCCGTGCTTTCAGAAAGCTTAGCGGCTTCTCAAACTGAATGGCTTAAAGGACAAATATTTCTGTCGCTAGGTTTGAATGTTTTCTTGGCTGCTGCAGACAGGAGCCCCGATGGACCCTTGCTTTTCCAAGTCAAACCACTAGAGGGCGTGAGCACCTTAAACTCGCCACGCAGGTCTCGCCCTCTGCGTAGTGACCTTTCCACCAATCATCAGATATTTATACAAATGGCAGGTCCAAAACAGAAAGTTGTCACATACAGTCTCCACAGAGGACTTTGACCCAAGGAAACAAACAAAACAGGACTGATTTGTCTTAAAGATCTTCAGGGAAGAGAGACAACATTCACTTTCCAGCTGACCTGTCACAGACTTGAAGTACGGAGGACTCCCCATTGGTCTTCCTCTTCTGCCTTTATATGCCTTTAGCGGGACCGGAGCAGCCATTCGTTGCCCTTGTAAACAGGGAGGTGGAGAGCTCTGAGGTGACCAAAATAGAATTCAAATTTCCGCTTCCTTAGTCAGATACAGGCTCATTTGCCCTCGCTCTGATATCTCTATAGTCAGGTTAGAGCACAACATTCCAAAGTGGACTTTGTCCTCCAGTATCTTTTCAGGAGCACTGACTTCCTGGCCCTTGAATGTTGCCCAGGTAATTTACCCAAGCACCAGGCGGCCATTTTGTGGAATGAGTCATCCTTATCAACCTGAATAGCAAGCCACACAAAACAATGACGATGATGCTGTAGCAAGGTGGAACCGCTTCACAAGCAGTGAGAGCCACACTGCCCCTCCCTCTGCCTCAGATGTTTATGGACAGGGTCCGTGAGAAATAACTGAGTTGTTGGGCTTATCTTTGTTGTCCATTATTGCTGCAATTTTAAGACTTTTTAAAAAATTGAATAAAAATCCTATTCATTTGGTCACTTATGGAACACATGTTATGTGTAAGAAAAGGCCTGGGAATTGCAAGGAAGACAGAACTGGATGCAGAGCCTGCTCTCCAGAATGGCAGCTGTGGCTGGAGAGATGGTTCAGTGGTCAAAAGAATTACTTGTTTGTGGTGATTTGGATAAGAATGGCCTCCATAGGCTCCAATATTTGGATGCTTGGTCCATAGCTGGTGGAACTGCCTGGGAAGGATTAGGAGGTGCAGCCCTGTGGGAAGAAGTGTGTCACTGGGAGTGGGCTTTGATGTTTCAAAAGCCCAGCTAGCCTTCTCTGCCTTGTGCTTGTGGATCAGATGTAAGCTCTCAGCCTGACTGCCTGCTGCCGTGCTGCTCAACATGATAGTCATAGACTCTAACTCTCTGAAACTTTATAAGTTGCTTTGGTTATGATGTTTAATCACAGCCATGGAGAAGTAAGACACTGAGAAACCAGAGTCTGGTTCCCAGAACCCACATCAGGTAGCTCAGAACTTCCTGTAGCTCCAGTTCCAAGGGATCGAATGCCCTCTTCTGCATTAGAAGACCCACACCCGTATACCCTGGCATTCACTGACAAACATGCACATAAATAAAATAAAAAAGTAAATTGAACAATAACTAACAGGGAGATCAAGCAGCTTGTCCAGGGTCACATAGGAGAAAAGCAGGTGGAATTGGAGTTCAGCCTCTCCTTAAATAAGATAGGACGGCCCCTGACCTCAGAGAGCTCACAGTTTATAAACACAGAGTTATGGGAGTTTGGAGGAGAAAAAGAAGAATGTACCCCCAAAAGGCCATTTGTAAAAGAACCACCTCCTAGTTCTCCCTATTCTCTCCCTGCAGACCCTCAATGCTGTGGGGACCTGAGGAGACAGAAGAGAAAGGAGCATAGTGCCTCAAAAGAAAAGGAATGAAGGCCTAGAGAGATGGCCCAGTGCTTAAGAGTATGTACTTTTCTTGCAGAGAACCTGACTCATGAGTGGTCCTTAGCACCCACGTCGGGAGGCTGGCCCTTAGCCCCGGCCCCAGGGAACACTCTGCTCTGGACTCCACTGGGCACCTGCGCTCATGGGCACATGCTCATATACAGACACACAGCTAAACATGAAATATAAAATAATGAAAAACTGTTAAAGAAAAGTAATAGGTGACATCAATTCACTCAGCAAGCCCTTGCAGAGGTGATTCAGAAAGGTGAGGGTCATGAAGAGAGTAGGATAGACTTTAAAGCTCTGGACAATCTGAGCCTCTTCCTTTTGGTTCATATGATCCTTCAGTGCCCAGGGATGAGCTAGACCTACGAAATGCAACTGACTGTAAATTAAGCCAAGGCCCCTGCATGCCTGGGCTTACCATCTGATGGAGCAGATATACAATAGCTAAAAAAATTCCAGTACTACGTCCTAAAGCCGGTGATCAAACCAAGAACCAAATGAGATGAGGCACTATGCATGCTGGGCCCAGAAAGCTGGAAAAATGCCAGTTGTCACAGGGAAAACAGGAGATACAAAGGCTGTGGGCTGGAGGGTGTATTTATGTGAGGGAACAGCATGTACGAAGCCCTGGAAATGAGAGTGATCGTAATGACGCTCTGGTTTAGAGGATGGTGCCAATTAGTGCCATTAAATTGCTGACTAAATTCTAGATTCTTTCATGCAGCATTCCTAAGTTGGGGGAGGGTTCTATGCATGGGATCAACACAAGGACAAACTGAAACAGTTTTCTGCTTGATAGCTCCAACGCTCCAGCTCAACGAGGCCAGCTTAGTCTACACAGCAACCATTGCTGCACTCGATCAATCAGCAAACCCTGTGCTAGAGATTCCAAAGAATCAAACGGCTCCCCAAGGAGAGGTAGGAACATCTATGATTCCCACATGGAATCCAGTTCAGAGTTTAGTGCACAACAATGACACTGTGTCTACTAAACAGAAAGTAAAGGAAAATATATTCATGTGGGGGCACAATTACTGTGTCAACCCACATCCTTTGCAACCTCTGCCCTTTCTCCCAAACCCCCTTCTGCCGCATATAAGGGCTTCTCCTTCATCCTTATGCCTTGCTGCATGCAAATGCCAAGATTCTCTGAGAAGAAGCTCCGAAATTGGAAGATTCAGAGCGGAATCTTACTAGATTCATGGTATTGCGCAAGTCATTCAAACTGGAGCGCCCTAAACTTGCTTCATCTGAAGAATAAGACTAACGAGCATCTATTTTATCCCGGCTTGTGGAATGAACGTAACCAGGATGAGATGAGAATAGAAAATAGGACAGTTTGTGTAAGACAATCCCCGCTCAGCTTGGAACCTGAACGGTACAGTGAAACGCATGTAAGGGCCTGGTGACAGGTCTGTCAGGCACCGGCCAGAGTCACCGCAACCCCTCTCTTTCCCAGAAGCGGACCAGGAACGCGAAACGCGTAGGAGATCCGCGGTTCCTCCAGACTCAGCCCACGAGGGGCGGCGGCAACGCCATCCTGCGTCACTGGCTGGTGACTACCAGGCGGGGACCACACATGGTGGGAACGTGAGGGGGCGGGGCCTGCCCCGGCGCAACCGGCCAATGGAGCAGAGGGAGTGTCCCATCCAATCACAGAGGCGTTCTAGGCTCTAGGGGGCAGAGCCACGCCGGGGAGCGGCTGCATCATAGGCTGCTGGGTGGGCGCTGGGCGGGACCCACGGTGTGGTCCGGGGCGGAGCAGCAGCCGCAGGCCCAGTCTAGGCGGCGATGGCGGCGGCTGCTGTGGTGGCGGCGACGGTCCCCGCACCGACGATGAGCGCAGATGGCGCGTCCTCGGTACACTGGTTCCGCAAAGGGCTGCGGCTCCACGACAACCCCGCTCTGCTAGCGGCTGTGCGCGGGGCGCGCTGTGTGCGCTGCGTCTACATCCTCGACCCGTGGTTCGCGGCCTCCTCGTCTGTAGGCATCAACCGATGGAGGTGAGGGGACCCCGCGCTGCGGGGTGGGGACACCGGCCGGATTCCGGGAATTCTGGCCTGCGGCCCCCCGTGACACAGCGCTCGCGCCCTGGGTGGCCCCCTCTGAACTCCGCGACAGGCTGGGGGACAGAGGTCACGACTCCTCCGTGCTGACGAGACTCTCGTCAGAAACGCGAAGTCGACCTGCTGGATGAATGGAGATTTCTGGTCTTAGGCTTTTAGGGGTGTGCAGTAGAAGGGGTGAAAGGCGTTCTTCAAGGGAAAGATCCCCTCGCTGAACCCCGGGAAGGGCTTCCCTAAGCCTCGTGTGAAACCCCCCCACCCCTTTCTCCATCCTGTTTAACCTCCCTATGCAGACAGCCCTGGCGGTGATTGGGATCCTAGCTTAGGGTTAGCCAGTATTAAAAAGACCCCAAGGGCATTTTCAGGTAGTGGCACTTTGTGTCTTGACCTCCAGAGCGGTTCTTAACCCATTAATTTTTTATTATTTTTTACATTTATTGGGAAAGGACATAACATGTCGTTGTATAGCGTTCAGAGGACGACTTGCGGGTTCTCATTCACCATACGGTTCCAGAGGAAATCAAACAGGTTATCAGGCTTGGAGTCAGGTGCCTTTACCCACTGAGCTATCTGCCAGCGGACCCCTTAACTCATCTGAGGCAAACCCTCCGGTAGTTATAACTTTGCTAGAAAAATATTCAGAGAATGGTATCACCTACTAGCCTTTCCTTCTGATTTTTAGAGCACAGTTAGACCATTGTAGATGAGACTGTTAGGAGCTGATGTAAGGGTAAGGATCCACAGAACCACAGTATCAGGAGCCCGTGAAAACTCTCAGGAGGTTGAGTCCTTTCCCAGCATTGTGTGACACAATTAATAAATAGGAAGCTGATGTATTTTCTCTGTAACCAGTATTCAGAAGCGAGGAGTTTTGATACATCATGTACCCATCAGTCTTTAAATACCTCCCAGCCCTCGCGTGGTTTGTTTGCATTGTTATGAGACATGTTTGCTTATGGCCTTGTTGCACGGATGAGCAGGGTGATTCCCAGGAGACAGAAGCTCTCGGCACCCCATTCCTCTCTCTCCAAGAGGAGTTTGCCCTGCTAGGAGAGCAAGTGCTCTTAGTAGCATGTCTATTAAATGTCCCTTCCTGCCCCATTTACGCAGACGGAACAACTAAAGATAGTCCTGTGGAGAGCCAGCCCACACTGTTTTCAGGTTGCGCTATTACTCCGTCTTGCTCCAGTTTCCATAGATAGGAGGTTGAATCTGACAAACAGCGGTAAATGACCACCTCTACTGTGGACATTAAACCAAGCCTCAGACTTTGCTCTCCCCTTCCTTTTGGCAGCGTGCCAATCTGGACAGAGTCAATAGAATCTGACTCTGTTTGTTATGTTGTCATGAAGGTGTTTCTTCTTTTACCGGGATTGCCTGTGGCTGCCTACTCCTTTGTGGTAGTAGAGATAAGAAAAAAAACAAACCACAAAGACGATTGAACCCCAATATACTAGGAACTGGTTTTATGGGGTTTTGTGGGTCACCCTTTTGTAGTTGCACTTTCAAGAGAATGAAGCAGGGAAGGAAGGAGGCAGCTTAGATGCCTGGGTGAAATCTCCTCAAATCATGTGGGAATGCAGATACTGAGAGGTTATTTTGTGAGCTGTCGTAGCCGCCAGGCTGCTGCTGAGCACGGCAGCGAACAAGCAGACTCAGGTGTGCTCCCACAGCCTCCAGAACTGCATTTGAGTCAAGAAAGACAAACAACCACACTGGAGGAGGTCTAATTGCCATGAACAAAATAAGATGGGGACAAACTGCATCTGCGTTTTAAATATTGGAATCACTTCAGAATCTTTGAAAGCTTCCTGCCTGCCCCCCCCCCCAATTTCAGATTCAGTTGACCTGGCCTGGTGCCTTTTTTTTTTTTTCCCCAAAGTCATTGCAACCAAGCTTCAGAAGCGCTGCACTAAAGAACCAGAGAGAGCCAGGCAACCTGGGGAGTGTGTTGCTTCAGTGCATTGACTGGAAGTCTAATTAGCTTTGGCATTCAGGAGAATGAGGTGAAATAACACAAAGCAGATGGAATATGGTAACTGCTCCTGAGCCTGGTAGCTGGCACACTACAGCAGCCCAGGCCTTTGCCCGTGCTTCAGATGGTTTGAGAGCAGGGCTAAATGCTTGCTATTTGGTGCACAGGGTCGGAGGCAAACCCTTCCACCCCCAGCAGCACCTCTGCATAGTACAATATGTGTAATCTTCCAGCACTGCTTCTGGAACTTGGGAGCAGTCCAAGAGACTGAAGCTGCAGCATAACAGCCCTGCCCCTACTGCTTCAGTAACCTGCTCTGAAAAGTCTCTATGGAAGGGTGGGGTCCATCTGGCAGAAGTGGGAGATCAGAATCTGTCATCTCTGTTACACTGACTTTCTCTGGCAGATGGGATCAGATGAAAATAGCCACAGTATCAGTTAAAGAGAAAGGCAACCAGAATGCACTGTACGTACACACATATGAATGTGTATACACATATATGTATGTATGTATTTGTTGGCATAGAAGACTGCCATACTCCTGGCCTTGGTGATAGTAGGAAGTCATTGGGGCACCTGTAGCTCTGTGACCCCCCCCCCCAGGAATGTTTTTATATCACCAATTTGCCATTTTCCTCTGTCCTTCCTTCCTCAAATTTGCTGTATCTAGAAAGGAGGTGCTACAGGCAAGAATCAAAACAAAAGGGAGCTGTGAGTGGCTTCTAGATTTTAAAAATGGGTCAGACTCGATCCATTTTTAATTACCGATGCCGGCCAGGGTTCTCCTCCTACTCTGTTGAATCATTTTGTCCCTGGCTCTGTGCTGTATCTCTTCCAGGAGCTTCCGGAACAGAGGGAATTAGTAGAAACATGCCCTCTCTTAGCCATTTCTCTCAGAAATTAGCCAGTGATACAGGCTTGCTCTTGTTATCTGGTGAGGAAGAGCAGGTCTCTTCCCAAGTGCGGGGAGCTGAGTGTAGCTGGACGGCTGACTTAGTCAGCAAGGAGGTGAAATCCGTAGTTGCTAGTCGACTGATTCGTGTTCCTTCAACTATTGCGCTGTTCACGCTGCAGCTGTAGCAAGGCGCTTCTCTGTTCTGTAAGCCGAGGACACATTTCCATTTGCCCAGGAGGGGTAAACACTTTGATCTAGCTCTTTAAAATTAAGCACCCCCAAAAGAAAAAAACAAAACCTATATTTCTGTCTGGATAAGACTTAGGAAGCAGTCCCTGCCACAGGCTGTGGCATTAGATTATCCTTTTTTATGGGGCTTAAACTCTCTTAATTTCTTAGAAGTGAATTTCTATCTATTAATATCCTCTGTTACCAGTCTGCCAGCCCATAATGTCATTGTTATGGTTAGATAAACTTGCTTGAAGAAGAGGAATTTGGTCAAGGACGGTCTGGACCCAAAAGAAGAATTCACTACTACCCCCTCCCCCGCTTAACAGATAAACCAGTGTTTCTCAACACAGCCACTGTTGTCCCCTAATTAGAAGTATGTAACTGGCTTGTTCTGAAGGGGTGCCCTTCTGGAGTTGTTGAATGAGAGTTTGCTTTGTATATTTGGAAGTCCTAATTTGGTTTTCTCCAGTTCTGTCTGTCTCTGGTTCCAGGGGACTTATGTAATTCTGGTGCGTGCCTATTCAAAAGGGTGAGCTCTGACTGCTCCCTCAAGGGCTGTGTGCTCTGTATTTTGGCCATGTGATCTCCACTTGGAGCAAGGGTGAGGGTCAGTCCGCAACACTACCCCTTCCAGTGCTCAGGCTGTTTCTCCTTTGGAGTCCTCCTCCTGAAGTAAAGAGAAGTGGGCAGGTGCAGAGGAGGGTTTGAAAGGAGCTGAGAGGGAAGGCCCAGGTTCTTCCTGGTTAAGAAAGCCTAGGCCTGTCTGGTGGGCATTCTCCAGGAGCAGCTTGTTCCAGTTCCTCTGCAGAGCTGTCACCAGACAGATCCTTGGTGATGCCGTGTGCCACAGTGGTGGTCCCTGTTCATGGCTGCCTGGAGGCTGAAAGCTACCCAGAGACCTCCCTGTGTCTTCTACGTATTGCCTCCTAGGAAGCTGGAGGAGGGATACCTGAAGTGGTTAAGCATTTTTAAAGGGCCGAAACAAAGATTTGATGGAGTGGGGGGCTCAGTAGAAACAAAAATGCACTGTGTAAGTCAAGGTCAAATTGAAGAGCATCCCACAGTGAGCTTTTTCAGTTTTCACGGACAGGTGAATTCCCAGGCAGTCATATCAAAGTGCAAATTCTGATCATGGCAGTCTGGAAAGGAGCCCAAGAGTGTGTGTGTTTTAGCAAGTAGTGCTGCTGAGCCTCATCACACTTTAGGGAACAAAGGTGTTAGCCCTGAATTGAGCTCTGGTGCTCCCTAAGGGCTGAGCCCTAAACAGTACCACCCACCCCTATGTGCCTTGCTCAGAGCAGTGGGTGTGCTCACTGCTGAGGCTCAGGAGCCTGGTAACTGAGGACAAGCACTGAGCTGTAGGGCCCTCCAGGCTCCTAGTTCTGGCCAGTTATTATATTTATTATGTTGGGGAAGTTACTTAATCTTTGAATGTCAGTTTCTTCATCTGTAAAATGGGGGCAATAATAGCAACCGCTTCGCAGGGTTGTCTTTGAATTAAATAATAGTACATGTAAAGCAGGTAGAATAGAGCCCTGTTCAATGAGCGCTCAGTAAATGAAGCTTTTGCCATTGTGAATTGCACCATTGTTTTGTTGCTAGCTGCAGACTTTACCTTCTGCTTCCTGTTAGAGAAGACAAGGGTGAATGAAAAATAAAGATAAAATGGAAGATCCTAGATATGGTGGAGGAGAAGGTTTATTGTAGATAAAAGAGCACAGTAGATATGAGGGAGAGCATAGCCAGAGACATCTACAGGGTCCAGAATGAGCTGGGCCATGTGAGGAGAGAGCAGAGAGAGGAAAAGAGAGAAACCTGGAGACCAAGAGTCCAGGAGTCCCCAAAGGACCTGCCGAAAAAGGACCAGGTCTCCTAAATGGCTGGATTATATAGGGAAGAGCAGCCTAGTCCCTGGGCTGGAAAGTACAGAGTAGGGGTGTGGTTCTAGAGCCAGGAGGACCCTGTAACAGGTAGGGACTGAAGGATACTGTGAGAAGCTGGCAGCCAGGTCCGTTGTGATATGTTAATAGGCATCTCAGCAGTTTGTCCTGGTTTGAGGCCTAACAAAGGGTACTCATCTATGCTGTAGAGATCTGCAGGAAGCTCTCCTTTCAGTAAGTGAGTCCTAAAAATAAATCTGCATAGACAGCAGATACTGTGGATACTATGCTCTCGATACTCTAGAACCTATATTTCCTGCCTCAAGAGTTTCAGGTTGAACTTCTGAGCTGGGTAAGCACTGAAGATGGAGACCCTTAAAGTGTATGGCTGGGACATCTTGGAAGCTTCTGGCGGAAGAAAAAATAAAGAAGAACCTGTTCGCCTGAGCTGTCCTTATTTTTATTGTTGGAGGGGCAGCAAGGCCCCAGGGAGACCAACTGGGAGCAAGCTTGCAGATCACTTAGCATTCAAAGGGTATCAGATTTTCTAAATCAGAAATTCACAGCAGGGGAGCTTGAGGAGTACTTACTGCAGCTTTTAGACTGTCAGTCTCCTGTCTCAACCCTTGAGCGAGCCTGTGTGCTCATTAGCTAAGGTGAAGTTCTGGGTTCAGCCCCTGCTGGAATGTGGACCTTCAGCATTGGCCATGGGGTTGTGTCATTTTGTGTACGTCAGAGGCAGCAGGCGGGGGAGGGAGGGATAGCTCTTATTGGCCTATGGCTTTTGTGAGCTTGGGGATCTATAGCAGGTTCTGTGTCAGGGACCATGACATAAAAAGCTGGCCTGTCTAGGCTTGGGTCCTGAGGAGGAAGATAGGCATGTGGATAGACTGCCTGGATGAGGCTTGTGTCTGTCAGAGGGAGGAATTCCAGGCTTAGAAGACTCTCAGCTCTGGAGGGAAGCTTACCTGACTGAAGTGTTTAGAAATAGCTCACTAAGAGCTATTGAGAAGAAAGAGCTATATGAGAAGAAAACATGATTTTCAGAGTCTCATCAGCCCGGGCTGCTATGCCAGCTCAGCCACTTAACAGCTATCAGCTTTGGTAAATTCCTAACCTTTCTTATTTGCTTCTTCTGTAGATGGAGGTAGTTCAGTTTTCTTCAAAATGTGTTGAGGAGTCAAATTAGGAAAGTACGTACGGAGCGTAATAGAGTCATAACAGATAGCCTTGGTTGACTTCGGAAAGAAAGAGAGGATATCTCACTCTGTACCAGTTTATCACCCAGATTTTGAACCACATCAATAGCTAGTTACCTGGTTAAAATGTTAATTTAAAGTAACACACTGATGAGGACTCAGCAAAGGTTAATTTCCTTTTCCTGCGCCTTGGTGACCCAGTTCTCTTACCTGGGCTCTTGAATATTTGTGTTCTTATCATATACCTAGCATGCCACAGGATCTGTCCAGGACATCTTCCAAGATCCTATTCCTCTTGATGAGAACCTAGTAGCCAGAGTAATGGAGAGGCCAAACAATCTGCATAACAAAGTCTCACGAACAACCTAGCCCATGTGTGGGGCAGTAGTATCAGAAATACCTGCAGTCTGAGCCATGCATGGTGTCTCATGCCTGTAATCCCAACACTTGAGGCTGAGGCAAAAGGATGGTAAATTCAAGACCAGCCTTGGCTACATAGACAATACAAGAACACCATGCCTGAGGCTCAAGGGACCACGGGACACAGAGAGGCCTGGAAAGTAAGCCACCTACCAGACAAAGCCTCAGAGACAGCCCAGATGTGGATGCAGCTTTAGTATTTAACAAAGACACAGAAACAAAGCATTAAGATCAGCTCAGATTGATTGTGTGGATTCTATGCCCAGGCTCTGTGCCCAAGGTTTTCCTTGGTTTATCTGATTTGATTTTCTTAGCAATTCTGTGAGTACTAACAGCTTAGTAAGTCTATAAGCTCTACTGTTAATTCCACACCACAGATGAGAAAACAGCTTAAGAGGTTAAGTCACTGTCTCATATCACACAGCTAGCTAGTAAGCAGGAAGTTAACCCCATCACTCCTAGCTGAACTCAGGCCAGGCTTCCAACTCTGCACACACTGTATCAACATGTTTGCATGGGCAGTGTCTGGTTCTCCCTGCTTTGTTAGGACAGTGGTTGAGTGTGTGTATGTGACTGTGTGTGTTGTTACTGTTGTGTCCTGTCCTTCACCACCTCTACCCCACCCCCACCACTTGTGTTACTAATGAGACGTTCGTGAACTCTGCAGGTTTCTACTGCAATCTTTGGAAGATCTGGACACAAGCTTAAGAAAGCTGAACTCCCGTCTGTTTGTAGTCCGGGGACAACCAGCTGATGTGTTCCCAAGGCTGTTCAAGGTGAGTGTGAGGGCTGAGAGGGAAATTCTGCTGCCTCGCGTCTCCCCACAGAGTAAAATGCTATTCTGGCTGGCAACATGGAAATACTGGTGCCTGTCTGGCCACTAAGATGGCTACAGAAGCAGAGGCAGCTGGTCAGTTTGCCAGCAGAGTGGAAACTGTTAAGGGAAACAACTCTGTAAAACCAGTGTTGTGTTGGAAAGATCCCAGCTCAGCCCAGACATGCAGTGTGGTGGGTCAGTCCTTCCACTGTGCTGCTGCTGGCTTCCTTATGTTTCCTTGGCTCAAGACAGTACATTTTATTAGGGTTTGTTTCTGCCAAGACTTTGAGGGTGGGGTTTCCTGTCTAACAAGGGGTGCTGCCCACCTCGACTTGCTCTGCTTATTAGGAAAAAGTCAGTCAGCATTTGAGGTGTGTCCCTGTTTTTCCCTTTGGTAATCTGTTAATAAAATCTTCATTTGAGGGCCACACTGGAGGCAAGTCCGTTTCTTCCGAGCCCCTTTAAAAAACATGTTTTAAGGCCCAAGCAGAGGCAAATATTCTTATGGATAGAGCATTCTCCTTCATTCTCAGCACTCCAAATTCCATGCCAGAAGGGAAAGTCTGATGTCAAAAAAATAGCGTCATAGTGTGTCTCCCCATCCCCCATAATTCTGTACGCACACCTGAGTCACTGGACACTAGTCACTAACATTCTCTGGGGCTGACTGTGAGTCCTGTTCCAACTGCTAACATCTGCTAACACCCCCCTCCCCCAGCAGCCCCAAGGGGCAGATTCTGCTGTCCCAGGTTTATAGGTGAGGGAACTAGCATGCACCCTGGCCAAGAAATGGTCTTTGACTCTCTGACACAGAGCTGTATGTTTACCTGCCATTCCATATGTGTGATTTATTAGGCTGTGGCTGTGGCTCAGTGGTAGAGCACTTGCCCAGTATGCACGATCCCCTGGGTTCCATGCCCAACATCACAGCAAAACCGAGACAATAGTAACAAAACATTTTGTCTTTCTTATCCTTCCACATTGCTTCTCTCTCTCTCCCAGCAGCTCAGAGACCAAAGAGGCTGTAGCCCAGAAATACAGATCTGTTGTTCATTGTGTATTTATTGAGCTGCTTCTAGCCGTCAGCCCCCATACTGGCTGATAAGGTGATAGGGGCGCATGCACCACACGCTTTGATTTCTGCTCCAAGTTCACATGATAATGGGCAAACAGGCAGGTAATGGACAGTTTCATCGCCTATGACAAATGCTGCGGTAGAAATAGGACAAGGCACAAGAGAATCATCCTGAAGGAATGGGAGCTGTCATTTAATGAGAATCTTATTATTTGAAGGGCTATGTGAGTACGTAATGACATCATCTATGTGAACCACTTAGCATAGCAAGGGCTAAATAAATGTTTAATGCATTCGTGCTTAGAGGAGCTGGATATCCTCCCTGTTAAGAGCTCATTCCCTGGGCAGGGTTGAATTAGGATATTTGCCAGTGGTTCAACGCTTTAAGGAACTGTAACCACAGGCTGGTTAGATTATTTCCTTCTTGTTAGTTACGTGCTGTAAGACTTTTGGTGGCTGATCTTGATAGCCTTTCACTGGGTCAACATTCTCCTGGTGTTGCTAGGGGACTGGGCTATTCCTACCAGAAGTGACTGAAGCTCAGGGAAGGATTTCCCCCTTCACAACCTGTAGCCCCTCCAGTTTGTTTTCTCCAACCTATGGGCTAAGGATCACTCCTCCTTCTCCAGCTCTGAGAGCTATTAGCTCTGTTTGCTTCTGGCCTTGGGAGTGTTGCTGTGGAAACCATTAAGACACTTTACATAGCACAAGTCTGCCAAGAAAACTAGGGCACAAGTTTGCAGACTCGGAGGAGGCCTGGGAAAGGCTGCAGAGCAGGCGGGAGGTGGTGATATTGTGTGCACGTCTCCCCCACCAGCTTGTTTCCACTGTGAGTCAGTCCTCTCTGTGGGCCGGGGGCTCCCCTGGGAGCATTGTATTTATAACTTCATTCTCCCACCTCAAGGCCACAGTGAGTGCACAGGGCCTTCCTACTGACACCACCACAGCAGTGCTGTTGGCCACACACCCTCTTGGCTGCCTGTTTCACACTTCCTGAGCCCCAGGTTCTTAGCTTTCCATTTTAAACTATTGTCTTCGGATGCCCTTCGTTTGTTCTGTAGCCATTCTAACATGGCTTAAGATTGGGCCTGGAGGAGCTGAGTGCTGAGGTCCCTCTTCTGGAACAGTGCCGAGCATGACAGATTATCTCCCCACAGGAATGGGGGGTGACCCGCTTGACCTTTGAATATGACTCTGAACCCTTTGGGAAAGAACGGGATGCAGCCATTATGAAGATGGCCAAGGAGGCTGGCGTGGAGGTGGTGACTGAAAACTCTCACACCCTCTATGACCTGGACAGGTAAGACGTGGGGATTGTCAGTAAGGTTGCCTGTGATGAGAGGGTTGGTGATTCGGGCCCCTCCTAAGTGGAACTTGGGCCAGTTCAGCAAGAGGGCCACCTGGCTCATGAGGTATGGTGTTTTCTAGAAACTGGACAAGAATGGGCCAGAGTTGGGGGTTAGAGAAGTTACCAAGAGGTTACCCCATTTGGATAGCAGAGAGGCTTGGTTAGGCCCAAGCTGTGGAAGCAGGGAGGATCTGTCTCCATCTCCTTAGTCTGTCATTGGCTCATTGTACCTCATGCTCCTCCTGTGCTCCCAAACTGCAGTGTCCTAGCCTTGACAGACCCCACCTGTCACTCCTCCTAGCAGGTCTCTGCTCCCACAGGCCTAGTTTCCAGCCCCAGGATGATTCCTGGGTCTGCTTTGCCTATCTGGGTTTCCAGGCCATGCGTTTTGATGTTGTTTGAGGGCTCTAGAGACCCCTGCAGGGTGCAGGTTAACATAGAAGAGTCTTCTTCCCCAGTGGCTCTGTGCTTCTGTCCCCCCTTCCCTACTGGAGATGTCACCCTTCTGTTGCTACTGCTGCTCCCTGCCCTCCTCCCCCAACCAAGGGCTGGCTGCCAGGAGGCTGGGTCACACAGCTGTGCACGTGAGCCAAGCCCTCAGGAGGAGAGGCTTGGTGTGGAGCCCTTCCCCTGCCACGTGCAGGGAGGGGAGGGGCTGCAGAGGCAACAGCCAGCTTCTATCTGGGCTAATGGGGGCAGAGCAGGAGAACAAACTGGGAAATGAACTCACCCAGGCAGGCAGGCCTTGCATAAGCTCCTTCTCGGCCAACAAGAGCCCAGGAATCTGGCTGCAAACCATCAAAGTTTATCCTTATGTAAACAGTGCCATTCTCTTCTTCAGCCCTCATACCTTTCCTTCTTGCTTGTGAAAAATACTTGGCACACAGCAAAACTCGGTTTGTTGTTGCTGTTTACCACATCCCCAGTCTCTGATTTAGGGAGCATTGCTGGCCTCCACATCTCTGCTCTAGTAAATAGGGATAACGGGAGGATGGTCCTCCAAGAAAGGAGCATGGTACAGCCCTCACTGTAATCCCCCAGAGGCCCGAAGTGGGTTGAAGAGAGGCCCACTATGTGGTCAAGTAGGTTTCCAGAAGGCCCATGGGGGTTTCTGTGTGATTAGAGAGATACGGTCAGTCTCTGTCTCTAGGCGGCTCCACGAGGACACCAGGGAACCTGGAATTGAGTCCCAGCTTTGGCCCTGCCTTGCTCCATTACCTGAGGCACCTGTTCCAGATCTCTGGGCTTCATTTTCCCTCTCGGTAAAATGGAGATACAGCCTCCCCTTTCTACTCAGGGATGGGACCATGAGCTGATGAGAGTGACCCTCAGAGCTTCTGAGTCTGGGCTCTTTTTTGGGTGGGCTGGGACCCCAAAATAAAGGGCCTCATGAGTGACTTCAGGTGTGCTTTGGGCTCCCCAGAATCATCGAACTGAACGGGCAGAAACCACCCCTTACCTACAAGCGCTTTCAGGCCATCATCAGTCGTATGGAGCTGCCCAAGAAGCCAGTGGGTGCTGTGACCAGCCAGCAGATGGAGAGCTGCAGGGCTGAGATCCAGGAGAACCATGATGACACCTATGGCGTGCCTTCCCTAGAGGAACTGGGTGTGTACGTCCTGCACCACATCACACAGGCTATTGCTTCCTGTGGCATGTGGCATTCCTGATTCCTTTGTCAAAGCTAGAAAATACTGGTTTAGTGCCACATGCCTATAATCTCAGAGCCTTTGAGACAGAGGCAGGAGAACAGGCCAGCCTGGGCTACATGAGATCTTGCCTTATAAAAACAGAAATAAAACCAGAAAAACTTGCTACTACCCACCTACCCCTCCCCTATGGCCAGTGAATTTCTGCCTGTGTCCTGCCAGGCTTCTGTTTCTAGCTGGAGCCTTTGTGTTTCTCCAACAGTAGAGGTGCTGTCTGGCACTGGTCAATGTGCTTCTCCACTAGGATAACTAATACTGTCTCTGAGTATCCAATCCACCTTCCATCCTCCCTGCCTTGCCGCCCATCTTCCAATATGAATAAAGCTAGCCTTCTTCACTTTGAGAGTTGTCTCAGTCCCAATAGCACCAAGTCCAAGGTCTGTGGCTTAAAGAATAGATCAGTGTGAATAGTGAAAATATTCATTTTTATAATTGTTAATCACCTTAACAGTTTATTGAGCTGTTTCTGAGATGACCTGACTTTCAGTGCTATAGCCTATTGTTCCTTTTGTAGGGTTCCCCACGGAAGGACTTGGCCCAGCTGTCTGGCAAGGAGGAGAGACAGAAGCTCTGGCCCGCCTGGATAAACACTTGGAACGGAAGGTACGGCCCTGTTTCTGAGCCCCAGAACTGCAGGTGCACAGCAGGGGTTTTGGGTCGGGCTCATGTCCCTTGGAGCCTCTTATCTTCAAACGGTTAAAAACTGAAAGCTCTTTTTGATAGTAAAATTAACAGTAGCTCCTGGTTAGAGAGTTCATCCCTGTGCTGGCCACTGGCTTAAGTATTCGATTGCATCATCTCCCTTCATCTGACCGGCAGTCCCACAGGCAGATATTAGGCTCCCCATGTGACAGATTACAAACCTAGCCTTAGGTTGAGTGACCTGCCTGAGCCCACACCATTGGCAAGTAGCGTAGGAGGCATAGTTCCACAGTTTGCATTGATCACACAGTTTGCACTAGGTTACTTTCTTCTGTGGACAGGTTCCACTTACTGAGAGGGCATCCACCCAGGCTTGGCACATGCCTGTAATCAGCATTAAAGAGGGCTGAGGCAGAAGGATTGCTTTAGGTTCTGGGCTAGACTGGGCTGTAGAGTGAGACCCTGTCCCAAAAGAACCAAATCCAAGAACTATTTGGTTGGTAAAGCCTATAAGGTGTCATTTGGTGTCAGATGGCCCCTCCCCATCCTTGTTTGATTTCCTCCACAGCTTTTCTTTCCATTTGCTTAGACTCAGGTAGTAAATGGCCTACCTTCTATGCAGGAGGAATCGACAAGAGGAAGAAGGAAAGAGTCTGAGGCCCCAGAGGCGCTGTTCCACAGTGTCCATGGTCCTCACCACCCTGTGACCAGAGGAGCAGAGCAGGTTCCATGAGGGCTCTTTTCCTAGCTCCCTGACCCTGCAGTCTCTTGGTAGTCTGGCCCTGAAAGGCGCAGCTTCTTTTGTTCCCATTCTATTGATGGCATTGCCAGCAGCGAGGTGATAGCGATGGGCAAGGGCCCAAGCGGCTTGCTTAGGAAGGATGCTTTCCCAGCCAGCACCGAAGGCTGTGCTGATGGCCTCAGCCTCCCTCAGTTCAGCAGACTTAATAGTCACGTCCAGATGTTTCTCTCAACTGAGGCTAAAAACAAGTTCTTCCAATATGAATGGTGATTCCCAGAGTCAGCAGCTATGAGGGACCACCTTTCTGTGTCCACATCAAGAGCTCTGCCCAGAGCTGAATTGTAGCTTGGTGGCAGAGTGTTTTTCAGGCATGCTCAAAACCCTCATTCCATCCTAGCAGAAGATGAAAGGAATAAACAAAACACTGTACCCAGAGATTCTTAGGCTGTTTGGAGCAGAAATTTGGTCAGCAGCAGGGGGATAGAGAAGACAAAGGGAATGGCAGTAAGAGTGAGACAAGTGTACAAGAGCTAACCAGAGGCCTGATGGAGTCTCATTTTTATTACCTTAAAAGTATTTTGTAGAGGACTGCCCCTCAATCACCAAATCAGGAGCCAGGTTTCCACGTTTCCACACACACCCCTTGTCTCCACCCCCATGCCACTCCTGCCCGCGCCATTCACTGGGGAGAACCAGAAGTTTTGGGTTGAAGAAATTAACCTTTTTGGTTCTTCAAATCTAAAGGGAGCAGCCATTTATATCAGGATGTTCTAGGAGGTAGAAAGACTGATGAACGGGACAGACATGGAGAAGCCTTCCGAAGCATATTCTGTTTAGTTACAATTGGTCTAAGGGTTAGAAAGCACAGGTCAGAGGGTTGCAGGAGCAAAGAGCATCAGATTAATTATCAATCTAATGTTACATTTGCAACTGGCTTTTGTAAGGGGGAGTTTTTTAAACTAACATAACCAGGAATCAGGTGTAGCTTTTGTAGCTAGATTCAGGTAGCCCAAGAATATTTGAGCAGTTGTCTTCTATCCCTGGCTCCTCTCTTCTCCGTGTAAGTCCATTCTCAGACGGCTTCCCTTAGCAGAGGTGATGGTTGTCAGCACAGCCTGTTTACTGTCTGTTTAGCTGACCAGAGGAAGAGGCTTACCTATTTTTCAAAAGCTTCAGTAAAAGTCCAAAGATGTATTTTCATTGACTTGGCTTGGGTCATATGTCCTTCCCTGGCTCAGTCTGTGGCCAAGGATGCAGTGTTTTCCCTGACTACATTTACATCCTGAGCCCACTCCTGAGTCAGAAAGTAGGCTTCGATCTGCCTTGCGCACTAGAACTGAACTTAGAGAATGCTCCATTAAAACACTTGATGCTCGGGGCTGGGGAGATGTCTCAGTGGTTAAGAGCTCTGACTGCTCTTCCAGAGGTCATGAGTTCAATGCCCAGCAACCACATGGTGGCTCACAACCATCTATAATGGGATCAGATGCCCTCTTCTGGTTTGCAGGTATACATGCAGATAGAGCACTCATATAAATGTATATTTAAAACACAACAACAACAACAACCAAAAAAAAAAAACAAAAAAAAAAACTTGATGTTCTAGGGCTCTCTGTAATGACATTCTGATTCTTTAAAAAAAAAAAAAAAAAAGATTTACTTATTTATTTTAATTCTACGTGTCTATTTTGCCAGCATATATGCATATGCATCGCATGTGTGCCTGGTGCCCACAGATGCCAGAAGAGGGAATTAGATCCCCTGGAACTGGAGTTACAGACAGCTTTGAACTACCATGTGGGTTCTGGGTCCTCTGAAAGAGCAGCACATGCTCTTAAATGCTGAACTGTCACTCCAACTACAGCATTCTGATTATTGAATGAAAAAAGGATAGTAGGATTAGAGTGCCACCATTCGCACCCTCCGTGATGACACATGCATCAACCACAGCCGCCATCGGAGGGGTGGACGAGCCTCATGTAGACTTCCCAGAGGTCGAACCCTGAGCTCAGTCTGTTGGTACCAGCACCAGTATGGGCAGTGTACAGGACAGAGGAGTGTGTCGCGTGTATGAGTGTGCAGGTGACAGAATCCAGACAGGCGCAGTGCCCGTGTCCTTCCACATTGAAGGAAAAGGACGAGGTGGTAGAATATGTGCTAAAAGAAACTTTGATGCGAATGCTTTTTAAATGGCTGAGACAGATAGGGCCGAGGGATGCACATTCAGGCGGGCAGACAAGCAGATACTTAAAAATTCAAGAATGCTTGTGGAAGAATAACGCTACCCCAAGCACTCTTTGCAAAAGTAGAAAGATGTAAACACCCCAGAAATGCGGGAAGTGATCACTTAAAAGGGGAGCTGGCGTCATGGGGTGGGGAGGCTGGTATAGACCGAGCACGTAGCCCAGCTTCCTGGGTGGCTAGAAAGGGCCTATTTCCAGAACTTTGCTGGTGACTATCTGGATATTTGCTATAGAAGAATTCTTGAAGCCACACATCTGTGTGGGTCTCTCTGTCTGCTTTCCATTTAAAATAAAAAGATTGAGGGCTGCAGAGATGGCTCAGGTGTAGGAGTATTTGTTTCACAGGGAGGAGGACTGAGCTCAGGTCCCCAGGGCTTGCATACACAGATGCTCATGTAGTATAATGTAGATAGAAAATTAGCTTTTGCCAGAAAAGAAAAAAAGCTGGTTGTGATTTCACACCCATAATTCCAGTTACAGAGAAGATTGCTAGGGCTGTCTAACCACCAACCTAGCCCCCTTCCCCCAAAAAAACCCCACAAAAATGAGCTCCAAATTCAGTGAGAATACCTGTCTCTAGAAAATAAGTCAGAAAGCAATAGAGGAGGACACCCAACTTCTCTTCTGACCTGCATACCTACACACATATACAGGCACACACGGTAGGTAGATAGGTAGATAGGGAGGGAGGGAGGGAGGGAGGGAGGGAGGTAAATAGGAAGGAGTTTTTATAAAGATTGAAACTGTAGGGGCGGGGAGAGCAAGGCGATGTGCTGGCACAAGTGTCCAGTGTCTGTTAAGGGGCACTTAAGCAACCAAGTGAAAGTGTAGTGGGGGACAGGCACCAGACGAGAACCACGTCTGCCACGGCTGGTACCAGCCAAGTATTTGAGGATCAGTGGCAAGGAGAGGTCAGAGAGGTGTGGCTGCTTCCGAGCTAAGTGCCTTCCTCAGTCCTCAGAGCAGCACAGCACTCTGTGCCCAGTGTGAACAGTTGTGAGAGGTTTGTCTTCATATTCCAATCTAGATTTGGTCTTAGCTGTGGTGAATGGAAAGAGTGGAGCGCATCTGAGAACTCTGGGTGGAACAGTGCTAGGATATGCTGAAGGGGAAGGGTGGTGGCTAGGTCTGTCCTTGGGTAGTGAGGTGGATAAAGTTGCTTTCTCTGTAAAGAGTCCAGCACTAGTGTGAGTTTAAGGAAAAGAGCAAGTTAATGCAGAAGGCAGCTGGAACCGGCTGGGTTGCAGCAGTAGACATTGGATGTTTGTAGAAGAGGTGGGCCTTACAGAGAACCTAGAATGACCAGCAGCTGGCCAGGTGGAGCACGTGGAGTCATCAAGAGAGATCTGTGTATCTGAAGACAGAGGTGGGGAGTGAGCAGCAGGGGTGGTACTGGTGAGAGCACCCAGAATACAATACAAGGTCAGCAGTACCTGAGGACTGAGTGGCGTGGGAGTGACTAGAGACTGGTGGGTGCCAGTGAAGTCAAGCAGCAAGGCTAAGGCAGGTGGCTGGAAAGTGGGGGTGGGGTAGGGTAGTGGAGACAGCGTAGCTGTGGAGGAAAGTGCAGGAGGCAGGAGCTGTCATAAGTCCTTTGTTTTGTTGACTCTTTGTTTGCAGAGGAGAAATGAGATCACTATTTTATATTCTTGGCCTGAAAATTGTGGGTGAGAATGTCAGGTCCCAAAGAAACCCAGACAAGTCTCACTCAGTACCTCTGGCTTCTCCCAGCACTTCTCACCCTGCCCCCTACTCTAAACCTTTCCAGGGACTGGACTTCCTTCCCACAGTTTCTGATTCCTATAATCCAGCCATTTAAACCATATAGTCTCTTGGCCCCTTGATCCTCAACTTCTCTCTTGGTCTTCTTGCCCTCTTCTCTCTTCTCTTAACGTTCTCTCTTGCTTTCTCCCTCCCTCTCTCTCTCTTCTCATGACCGCTAGTCTGGACCCTTCCAGATGCCTCTGACTGGACTTTCCCTCATATCTACAATAAAATCCTTCTCAACCATACCTTAGAACGGCCATATCCTCATTTTCATTCAGAGAGGAAGAAAGTACAAGAAAGCTTGTCAATGATACTGGGTGCCTGAAAGTTGAGGTGTTTCCAAACCTGGCTAAGAAGGGTTGATGTTTTCATAAGCTGCTACTGCCTGCTTACCATAGGAAGGAAAGGACACTGAAGGCTGATAGGGAGGTATGGGAGTGGGCCAGAAGGAAAAGTGTCAGGAGCAGAGATAGGAGCATGGAGACTGGAGTCTAAAGTCAGACCTGCAGGCTCTCTGCAGCCTGTTGCTTACCAGGACCCTAACCCCAAGGGAGTCACAGAAGCCTTTTGAATCCAGTTACTCTGTAGAAGGTGATAGATACTAGATTATAGATAGTCTAAGGATTGTTAAGGTCTAGTGAGAATCCTCAGAATGGTGTATCTGGAAAGCCGAGCTGTATGCCAGCAGCTATGTCTGAGGAAAACAAGACCAATAATTTTAAGACAAGAGGCCCCAGAAGTGAATAGCCCTGTTGGTCTCCAGAAATGGGTTGGGAGTTTCCCATTTTTCTGGCTGTTTAACAATGGGGAAAAGTTCCTGGGTGTCATTGACTCTGCATTGGCAGCCTCAGGCTTCTGGTGACTGGGGCAGGGACTGAACTAGGAATATTGTTTTTTGTAAAGCAGACTTCCCACTCCCCACCCCGCTTCTATGTAATTACATAGTTTCTTCCATGCTCTCAGCATTCTTTCCTACTTCATTTACTCCCCAGAGTCAGGAAGTGTTCTTATTTAATAGCTAAGTAGCTGAGGATCTAAAGAAGTCATTCACGGTCATCCCACAGACTCAGCATCGGAGTCAGGGCAAGAACATGGACACCTCTCCTTCCTAGAGTCCCCAGGCAGCAGAGTGGAATGCACACAGTGCTCAAGCCCTGGCTCCAGGGCCTTTGTTTTTTGACCTCAGAATCTTCGCTGTATAACACCCAGTTCTTTCCTTCTGTCCACCTCTCTCTTTTGCAGGCCTGGGTTGCCAACTATGAGAGACCTCGGATGAATGCTAATTCCTTGCTGGCCAGCCCCACAGGCCTCAGCCCCTACCTGCGCTTCGGATGCCTCTCCTGCCGCCTCTTCTACTACCGCCTGTGGGACTTGTATAAGAAGGTGAGGTACAGTGAGCATGCACAGTGGCCCCCACAGCACACATTGCCAGTTATCCTAGAAAGGGCTGGGCTGTGAGAATCCTGGAGACACTAAGTTCAAGGAAGCAGAAATGGTTGGTTTCCAAGAGGTGACAGCTGGGCACAGCTGAGTCACTGATGTGAATGAACCCAGGCTCTCCTATGGTTCTGAAGAAGTGACAGAAAAGCTGACCACAGGGAGACTTTAGAGGCGGTGTATTCAGCTGATCAACGAAGGCTGAGACCAAAAAAGAGAAAAGAAACACCCTTGAGTTTGTTTTGTGTTGGCCATCTACTGCTGGGCCTAGGGTCTGCCCTTAAGTGTGGTTTGTATACCCAGTGAGACTCCATTGGGGAAAACTAGTTTTCCTTTGCGAATGGTTATCAATTAGAGATATCTTCTGGGTTAGAGATGGAGGCTTGTGTCTACTTCCTCCTCCCTTAGAGTTGAGAACCCATCCGACTTGGACTTGTGCCTGCTGCCACAGTCCCTGAGTTCATGTGTGCATTAGTCCTGTTGTGTCTAGAAGGCCTTGTTTCCATGGTATCTTCTACCTCACTGGCTCTTACAATCTTTCCACATCTTCTTCCAAAGAGTTCCCTGAGCCCTGAGGGGAGAGACTTGATGGAGACATCCTATTTAGGACTGAGTGTTCCAAGGTCTCTCACTTTCTGCACTTTGTCCAGTTGTGGGTCTCTGTATTTGTTCCCATTTATGAAGAAGGAAGCTTCTCTGATGATGTCTGAACAAGACACTGATCAATGAGTATAGCAGAATATCATTAGGAGTAATTTTATTGCTATGTTTCTTTAGTAGAGCAGTATAGTATTTGTTTTTTTCTAGGTCCGTGGCCTATCTAGTCTCAGGTTCTTGGCTACTTGGGCAGAGTGTCAGAGATGGGTTCTATCTCATGGATTGGGCCTTAAATCCAATCAGATAATGGTTGGTTAATTTCACAACTTTTGTGCCATTATTCTACCAGTATACCTTGCAGGCAGGTCACCATTGTAGATCAGAGGGTTTGCAGCTGGGATGGTGTTTATATTTCTCTTCTGGTAGAATGCAGAGTATGTTCCCGTACCATGAACACTAGTTAGTGGGGGCTGAAGGCTTTAGGTAGGAACCAGTTCCACTTCTGCAGGTTCAGTGAGCAATTTTTAAATTGTTGATGATGTGTAAAATCGCTTCAGCTTTGTAGAAGGTAGTCACAGAATCCTGAGTAGTCTTGAGGAGTTTGGTTCCCATGGCAGTCTCATCATTCCCCCGTCCCTAGCCCTTTGGAGCCATTGTTGGTGTTCAGAGCAGGGCATGAAACAGGCAGGACCTGCATGTTGGTTCTAGAAGCACACTGAAACTTGAAAGTCTAGCCCCTCTGCACATGGGGGGGTTTGGAGCCACTGAGCTTGAGAGACACTTCAGGTTCTGTGCAGGAGACCCAAGAGCATCACAGTGCTAAGAACCAGGCATGTATGCTATGCCCCACTCAGGTGAAGCGGAACAGCACACCCCCCCTTTCCTTGTTTGGACAACTCCTCTGGCGAGAGTTCTTCTACACAGCAGCCACCAACAACCCCAGGTTTGACCGAATGGAGGGGAACCCCATCTGCATCCAGATTCCCTGGGACCGCAACCCTGAGGCCCTGGCCAAGTGGGCCGAGGGCAAGACAGGCTTCCCTTGGATTGACGCCATCATGACCCAACTGAGGCAGGAGGGCTGGATCCACCACCTGGCCCGGCATGCCGTGGCCTGCTTCCTCACCCGCGGGGACCTCTGGGTCAGCTGGGAGAGCGGGGTCCGGGTGAGTGCAAGCTGGCCTATACCCTGTGACCAGACCTAGCCATTGGCAGCCCCCTTATAGGCTGGGGGCTGGGGTGGGATCCCTGGGTCCAGGAGATCCCTTCCGCCATCTCTGTGCTCTCAAGAGAAGGGCTTTGGCTCCTTGGGGTGACTTGGAAAGAACCAGAGCATCAGGTCTCCAAGGATGCTGGTTGTTCTTCATCTAGGTATTTGATGAGCTTCTCCTGGATGCCGATTTCAGCGTGAATGCAGGCAGCTGGATGTGGCTGTCTTGCAGTGCTTTCTTCCAACAGTTCTTCCACTGCTACTGCCCTGTGGGCTTCGGCCGCCGCACAGACCCCAGTGGGGACTACATTCGGTAAGGATGCAGACCAGACTTCCCATCTCTGGATCACTGTGGCCTCTTCCTGGACTGGGGTACCCTGGGCCCTTTGAAGAAGAGCCACAGTGTGCTGACACATCACCCGGTGTGTGTTTCAGGCGATATCTGCCCAAGTTGAAAGGGTTCCCTTCTCGCTACATCTATGAACCCTGGAATGCCCCTGAGTCTGTTCAGAAGGCCGCCAAGTGCATCATTGGCGTGGACTACCCACGGCCCATTGTCAACCATGCTGAGACTAGTCGGCTCAACATTGAGCGCATGAAGCAGATCTACCAGCAGCTTTCACGCTACCGAGGACTCTGTAAGGAGCCCCTACCCCCACTGACATCTCCTCACTCACCCAGGGAATGACATAACCTGAAGGGTTTTTCAGGTGTTTGCTGCCCAGGGCTGTGAGAGACACTGTAGGCTAGGCCAGATTGGGCTTCCTGAGCAGTTATGGGGTGTTGGGAAAGGGTGAAGGCCTGTGTCCAGGTCCTGCCCTCCTGGCTCCTTTGTTTCTCATGACCCACAGTCATCTTAATCTTGAGTGCATTCTGACTATCCCTTGTTTTATCCCCCAGGTCTGCTGGCATCTGTCCCTTCCTGTGTGGAAGACCTCAGTCACCCTGTGGCGGAGCCCGGCTCTAGCCAGGCTGGGAACATCAGCAACACGGGTGAGTAGTTACACCAGCCTCTGGCTTCCCTGGCCTTCTGTGGCCTGTGCCACCACCATTTCAGTCATTCATGGCTGAGACCAAAATATGCCTGGTGAAGCTTATATTTCATTCAGGACAATCTAATAAAAGACAATAAATAAAGACAATCCAATAAAAGCATTCAGCTACAAATTTTAGGGGGAAGTAGCATTGAGTGGCTTGATGTGGGGGTAGGAGTAGGACTTCTTTAGGCCACTGTAAATGGGAGCAGCTAAGGAGACCTCTCTAAGCACTGCTTAGCAACATTCTGATAAGAGCTGGAAAAGGAAATAGAAAGAAACGTTCCAGAAGCAGGAGTGAGCAGAGCCCACTTTAGGAACAGAGCCCGGGACAAAGCTGAGCAGAGCAGCATTGGCTCCCTATCACCCTGTCTTCCTGCACTGAAGGGAGTCAGTGGGGCAGGACAAGGTCCCATTGAGGTTGAAAACTCCACTGCCTGCCGCATAAATATGAACAGTGAGGAGCAGTGTAAGGACGGGAAGATGAGGAATGAGGTGGCACAGGGGTCCAAGCAGGAGAAGCAGTGGGAAAGAGCAAGGGTGCCAGTCAGCTTGGGGGTGCTCCACGTGAGAGTGGCCAGACCTCCCGGGATTCTCCCAGGGCTGCAAAAGGAAAGCCTCACCTTCAGAGCAAGGACAGCAGATATGCCAGATCAGTCTCTGGCCTGGAGCCCAGGGACTTGAGAACCAAAAGTTGGCTCTACTGCCAGCAGGCCAAACCATGTCCTCCTCATGCAGCTCCAAGTGACGTCACTGCTGAAAAGGAGGCCAGGGGCAGGATTCCCTGTCTCCAAAGAGCAGCCATCGCACAGCATGAGACCATTATGGTATGTAACTCTGGCTTGTCTCTGTGACTCTCCACAGGCCCCAGACTACTATCCAATGGCCCAGCTTCCCCCAAACGCAAGCTGGAAGCAGCTGAGGAGCCTCCTGGTGAAGAACTGAGCAAGCGGGCTAGGGTGACAGAGATGCCTGCCCCAGAGCCACCAAGCAAGGATGCCTGAGAGTGAGTCCTTGCGGAAGGAAGTGGGGCATGGTTAGACAGCTGTTGCTTGCCAGCCGGAGGTTCAAACAGCAAGCCAGGGTAAAATCCAATAGAGGAAGAATTTTTGCCCCAGATCCCACCATTCTGGCTTTCATATCTTCCAAACCTTTAAGGGTTTTATGTGTTTGTTTGTTTGAGACAGAGCTTCACTGTGTAACTGAGGCTAATCTTGAACTTGTAGCAATCCTCCTGCTTCATCCTCCTGAGTGCCAGGATGTGAGCCACCATGTCCAGTTTACCTTCTAAAATTTAAAGGGAAAATCATTATTTTTTAAGAAAAAAAGGGTTTATTTTGGAAGAAAAAAATTTAGAAGTTGAAATCCTTTTGTTTTCTGGCTAGGAGAAAAGAAAAGGGGTTTAGTTTGTTGTTTGTTTCCTTGCCCTTTCTACCTGCTAACATAAGTTAAATCTGAAGTGGCCCTGTGGCAGGTGGGAGGCTGTGTTCTGCAGGCAGGCCAGATGAGGGCAGCCCTGAGCTTGAAAAGGCAGGAAAGGGCTCGGCTGAGCCTAGGAAGGACCAGAGTGCCTTTGCTTCTATTTACAGGGCCTCTCCTCTTCTCGCTGAGGCTGTAGCTTTGCACTTCCCAGTCAGCTCTCATCTTTTCTGGAAGGTTCCTAAATCATTTAAAAAAAAAAAAAAAGGAAAGAAAGAAACAGAGACAGACAGTCAGACCTGCCTCCTTCTTGTTCCTCCTCCCAAAGGCAGGAAGGGCTTTTATGCCAATATTGGAGAAACATAGATGCCATCCTCTCTTAGTCATTACATCAGGCTGTTCTGCACATCTACATCAAGGCACTTTTCACCATGGGAGCTGTTTGGTTCTTTTTCTGGTCCTGATCACTTGAGCACCTCACTGGGGCTCTGCAGTGTCTCAGCTGTGGGCTCAGTGAGATGGCAGACACTCGGTGCTTTTGCCCTCTAGACATTGCCGGTAGAAGGACGAGGCTGTGCTGCCTTGTCTCTGGAAGAGCCAGCCGTGTAGATGCCTTGCTCTCTGTGGTGCTAAGCAGAGTGCGTGATGGCTAATGAACTTGACTGGCCAATTCCCTGATTTTGAGGCAAGATTAGCAAGCAGAAAGGTTAAGTGTTTACGTCAGGGCTACACAGCAAGCTGATGGCATCCAGTGCTGCGTGAGTGTGCTGCGTGCAGATGTGTGGGGAGAGTGACATAAGCATGTCACGTTAATATGGCATCGATCCACAGCAACTTAGGAGAGGAAGACTAATGGCCTGCAGTTCCTAGAAAAATGATGCAGACTCAAGTCAGCTTATCGAAAGAGAGCTGTCAGGGAACCTGAAAGAGGAATTGGATTCAGGCAGGGTAAAGAGTATTTTAAACAACAGCAAAATCGACTTAAAGTTTACATGACCTTGTACAAATTACTTAATCTCTTGAAGGATAGTTTGCCTTCCTGAAAATCAGGTTGTTATTCCCAAAATGAAGCACAGATGTCAGTCAAGAACATACGGGAGTGATGATGCAGGTTGAACATCCCTAAATCCAAGCCCCCAGATCCAAAATGCTCCGAAATCAAAACTCTGCAGATATTCCTAAATCTAGAGAACCCTGGACTTTAAAATACCTGTCAGATAGTGGACACTCAGCCTGTGGTGCCAGGCCCTACTGCTTGGCTAAAACAGACAGGGATTTTTTTTTTTTTTTTTAAACCTCCCAGGGGCTCAAAGATGAGGCTTGTAGTTTTTGGTCTGGTTGGGCCATGTTGCCTGTTGCAACTCAGCTGTCAGTGCCTCGTCAAGGCGAGGACAGAGCAGCAGGGATGGCTATGCTCACTTACTCAGTTGCCATCAATGTTCCTGATTCCCAGGACAAGTCCTAGTCTTGAGGTATGTTGAGCCCCGACATGGGTTATACTAGTAGGAGGAGACAGTGTAAGCAGAGGTAGTTTAATATGTTATAGAGAAAAGATGCAGCTCTAGGACAGGCTGGTAGCCTGGGAGGGGTTAACTAGGAAGTGGTAGACAGCAGTAGGATCACACAGTGTGCAGGCCTCATAGCCTGGGCCTGGCTCAGAAGTGCTGAAGAACCGTGCTCCCACTGGAATGGGTGTGGATAGACAGTAATCTATTCAGTCTGATGCTCCTAGAAAACTGTTAGACCTGGCAGAGGGGCTCCTTGAGGGAGTTCCTGAGAGAAGCCACCTGTGGGACAGGACAGTCAAACAAACATCTGGGAGAGACTAATCACTGACTGGGGCCCAACAGAGAACCAGGTGGGCAAGAGCCACTTGAGAGGCCTGATGCTGATGCCAAGTGACATCAGCCGTGCAGAGGCTTTCTTGCCCTGTAGTCTTGAGTGCCCATGTGTCCCCTCTGGCATCTTGAGCTGTTTTTTTGTGGCTTATATCTTCATTGGGTAGTTCAGTCAGGCAAGGCTCTTGATGATAGAGAGGAGCCAAAAGGCCAGAGGGTGTGACAGGAGCAGACTTCTTTCCAAGACAGACAATGGGAATGCCATGTTTTTGGAAACCCCAAAAGAAAAAGAGTATGGTGCCTCCTGTGTGTGGGCTAGGGCATCTGGGCCTCAAGACCCTTGTCTCTCGCATTAGGCTCCCTAGAGGAACAGAACCCACAGAATGTTCGTGTTTACAAAAGGATGTGTTAGATTGTCTTGCACAATGAGCTAGGTAGTCTTAACAGTAGCCGTCTGCACACTGGAAAGGCCAAGAACCCAGGAACTGCACAGTCCGCAAGGCTGGTGCTGAAGACCGGAGGGAGTCCTGGAGAGCCACTGAGCTTTGATACGAGTTGAAAGGTTAAAGAAGCTGAGTTCTGAGATCAGTGAAGAATGGCAGCAGCAGCAGGATAGATGCACTTAGCAGCCAGGTGCTCAGGCAAGCAGGCTTTCCTCTCAGACTTCTATATCTGGGCTGCTGCTAGCAGGTACTGCCCCTGGGGAGAAGATTATCCTTCTACAGAATGTCCTCGTAGACCTGCTCACAGGCGAGTCTTTTGGTTGGTCCCAAATCCAATCAAGTTGACAACCAAGATTAACCTTCACATCTTGTCACCTGCTCTACCTCTAGGACACACATATCAGGATGTCAGGGAGAAAATCAAAACCCGTGAGTAAAGCACCCTGGCAGAAGAAGGAAGGTACAGCGCTGCCTTGCATGTGCTTCCCAGTGACATTGATCACATGATGTGTGGGCCCAGCCAGAGTCATGTGGATGGGGAGACATGCCCCTTCCTGCCTAGCCTCTGTCCATTTTAGTCACGTGGCTTGGGCTGCAGGCCAAGGTCTGAGTAATCATTCCCCCTTTCAGTCTTTAGCTCTGCTCTATGGCATTGTGACCCTGCTGTCTCTGGTGCTGCCTCATGAGCAGTCATTACAATTTAAATCAGTATTGTGGAAAAACATCTCTGGGATCAGTGGGTTCCATGCTTGCCTCAAACCCACACCAACCGAATGTTCTACGTTTAGTTTTTACAGTGTTCACTAAACTGAAAAAAAAAAAAGCCATTAGCCTCCACATAGCAGTCCTGTCAGCTGGTTCCCATGACCCTAGGGCTGCTGACACAGGATTCACTCAGCCTCCAGTTGGGCTTCTCTCGTTGGCCCAGTGATCTTACCACTGACAGTGCATGTGCTTTGCTTCCTTTTTCTGGCACTGCAGAGCAGTGAAAGAAGCCCCTCCATGCTCAGAGGGCCGCAGCCAAGGTGCCCCTCCCCTCCTTGGTTCTGTTAGCACTGAGGTTTTACTGCCTGAACTTGACTTCTGGAATTCCCAGTGTTACTCTGACACTTGCTCAACTGGTGTATGACAGGCATGTCACTGACAGCCTAACCAGTGTGGAGATGGAGGCAACCCATCCCTTCCAGAGAGCCTAGCTCTGCATCACAGGCCTGTGCTCCCGGCTGCAGAACGTCTGGGTGTATCTCAGCTCCTCACCTGGAAATGAGCCATAAGAAAGGAAGCTGAGTGCTTTCCATAAATGATAAATGTTGGAGATAGTTTTAAATTGATCTCAGGGATATATAATGTGTACATGTGTTACAGCAGCTCGTGATAAGCTAGGCATAGTGAGTGATGCATGCCTGGGATCCCAGAACTGGGGAGACTAGGGAAGGAGGGTCAGGAGTTCAGAGTCGTTCTTAGTTACACAGCAAATTCAAGGCCAGCCTGGATTATATGGGATCCTGTCCATGAAGAGAAAAGGGAAGGAGAAAAATATTCTTTAAAAATCACATAATACACCATTGTGTGCCATTTTATGTTAAATTTAACAAATTATGTTAAATGTATCCGTTAAAATTAACTTAAATTAAAAAAAAAAAAAAAACATGTCCATAATTCCACGAGGGGAGAAGAAATGAAATGAAGGTCCCACTGCAGTTGATATTTCAGAGGGAAGCTCATCTCAGGTTTGACAGCAAGGCCAGCTCTGTGTGGCAGTTATGCTCAGGTGTTTCCTTGAACGAAGTGCACTTTAGAAACAAAGTCACTTCTTTGAAATGGAAAAGTAAGGCTGTTTACTGCCCGGGAACTGCTGCGCATGTGGCCACTAATGCTGAGCGCTCTGCCCAGCTTCTTGACAGAATATCATTCTCCTGTGCGGTTGGATTCAGTTTGCTGTGTGGCCTTCAAAAGATTGCTTGAGCTCTCAATGCCTCTAGTCTAGTACCTAGGAGGTGAAAGCAGGAAGATCAGGAGTCCAAGGCCGCCTCAACTGCATAAGATAAATACCTGAAATAAGATAGAATGTGCTGGAAGACTAGGTTTGGATCCATGTCTCCAAATGCATCTAACTTTCAAGAGTATCCCATTTCAAACACTTGACTTATTTTGCTTAGGTGTCAATCTATGCCCCTGTGTTGATTTCTTCCTTTTGATATCTTTTTAAAGTCTCGGTGAGGAATAACAAAGACCACTTGTGAAAACAAAACAACAAGGGCTGGAAAGATGCTCGGGGGTTAAGAGCTCTGGCTGCTTTTGCTGAGGATCCAAGGTTCAATGCCCAGCACTCGCCTAGCAGCTCCTGTGATTCCCGTTCCAGGGGATTCTGCCTGGCTTCTGTGGGCACCAGGTGCTGATGTGGCTCACAGACACACATGCAGGCAAAACATTCATACACGTAAAACAAATAATTTTTTAAAGCCCACAGGCTTTTTAAATTCTGAAGGCCTGGGACTTCCGATCTTGGTTATAGGGACACAATGTTGATTCAGTTTCTCATTTAGGAAAATGGGGGGATAGCAGGTTTTCTTGGTCCGTGAGGGTCTGTGAGGAGGGCCACCATAGCAAAGTACCACAGAGGCAAATCCTTGCTTCTGGAATCTGGAGTTCTAAGTTACAGTCTCTGGTGCTTGCAGGGTTTTCCCTCTGTTTTGTCCGGGTCAAAGTTCCTTTTCTATTTTGGATTTGAGGTCACCCTAGTCATTTCATTTTTACCTAAATAAAGTCACAACATAAGGTACTGGGTGGGAGTCAGGACCTGAGCCACATAAACAGGGACATCGGCGGTGGGCACAAGAATGTCTGCCCTGTGGCTGCTTGTTAGTCTGTTACAGGAAGCCTGGTAATTACAGTAGGCTCACCTTGTCCTCTGCTATCTAATGAGGGCTTTTCTCTCTCTGCCCCAGATCCAGGATGTTCTAAGTCTTTAAAAGGCGTCATCTTGTGTCCCCATTCTCCTGCCGCCACCCCCCGCATAGTAGCCCTGTGCTAGGGTTCTGTGATTGGTGCGTGGAACTTTGACTGCTGCTGGTTCTAAACCCTGCCAGTGCCTTACTCTTCAGAATCACTAGATCCAGGCAACTTCTCAAAGAGCTACTTTTCCCAGTTCTCCACCTCTGGAAGCAGCAGCTGTGCTCTTGTCATTTATGAGCAAGTGTCCCTCAAGGTGTCACGTGATGACCATGTAGCCCTGTCTCCCTGGGTAGAGGGTGTAGAGCAAGCACTTGTCCTGGGTTCAGAGATGCAGTATTCAGCCACCCTCATGGTTACCCAGCAACAACCTGGCCCTGGAGACTGTGTCCCAAGCAGCATGTTCATTGGGCTGTCCCACTCCTAGTCTGGGAATCTCCAGGGAAGCATCTAGAGGAGCTGGTACCTGGGCAACTAGGCAGCCTCCTGAGTGCCCCTTTACACATGTTTTTCTCTTTCAGCTGGAGAGCCATTGCTCCGTGAGCAAAGCCCGGTGCCTGAGCTGCCATGGCCACAGAGTGCAACCTACAGAGAAACCAGTCACCAACAGACAGAGCGAACATGTGTGTGTGTGTGTGTGCTGAGGAAGGCGTGGTGTGCCATTTGCGTGTGCATGCATCTGTTTACACTCTCATGATCCTGAATGTTGCCTGGGCTGGAGGAGTCCCTGGATGATGCCAAGTCCCCAGGGCTGCTTCTTGAACTCCAGGCATGAGACTAGAAGCCACAGCAGTGACCTTCAACCCAAATCTGTCCCTGAAGCCTCCTTCCTTGTCCCAGTAGAATGTGGTGGTAGGACCTGGCTGGAATTCTGGTCTCTGCCTCCTCAGAATCCTCCTCCTCCCTCCTCTCTTCTGACGAGGAGCTGGAGAGCCACATTTTTTGACCCTCATTTAAAGTGTGGGATTCCAGAGTCAGCAAGAGTCCTGCTGACTTAGTTCCCACTTTCTGATGCTAGAACCTGAGCAGGCTGGAGTAGATGCTTCCCATCTAAACATACCAGCCTGACCAGTCTTCTTTCAGAATCCCATGCCACTGTCAGGCTTTTCCTTGGCTGTCTGAGACTGCAGACTGGTATGGGTCCACAGCTAGTCCTGCCTCAGACAGCACTATCTCTTTCTGCAGGACCTTCTAGAAGTCAAGTAATGAATAGGCTCCCAGTCTTTTGTCCCTTCCCTAGCAACTAGCACCCAGTCTGGGCCTCTAAGGATCTATGGACAGACCAGGGTCAGACAGAGCTGCTGGAGGAAATGAGGTCCCGTGGCTTAAGAGCCACTGGCTCCTCTGCCGCACTCCAAGGCACCACATGCTCCAGCAAATACTGCTGATACCCAGCCAGGCAAGCTGGCCAGTCTTTGTCCTACAGGCTTTCAGGGCCCACCCTGGACTAGGCAGCACCCACACTGCCACGTTAGCTCTCTAGAACTGGGCTGCAAGGGACTCAGACAGAGGGACTGAGGGGTGAGACACTGCCCGGGACAGTTTGCAAAAGGTCAAATAGGGATCACACCCGGCACACCACCCCCTTCCCAGATTGGCAGTAGGAGGTTTGGCCCAGAGTAGCCAAGCCTTGCATTCCAGGGGAGCCACCTCTCCCTCCCACTGTTGGGTCATGTGGAGAAAGAAGTTATGAAAAGGATTGTGGGCAACTGAGCAAGTCTTCCTTCCACCCCGTGGCCTGCACTTGAGCCACAGTGTATGCTTGTGTGTGTGTGAGTGTGTGTGTTTGTGTGTGTGTGTGTGTGTGTGTGTGTCTGTTTGGATTTTTGTTCTCACATGTAACATTAAGCTGGCCTCTGGGCCCTTTCCTTTCTACCTCCCCTGTGACCTTTCCTAGCCTCAGAGTTAATGCCCTTGGCCCTGGCCTTCACTGTGTCCCACCAGAACCCTGGGTCAGGCTCCCCTCTCCTCCAGCTGTCCAACACATCTGACAGGCTTCTCTTTGAGATGGCCTCAGGTTTTCTCAGCAGAAAGCTGCCTTTAGTCCAACTGTTTATGTCCATCATTCTAACTAGAAACGTCCTGTGATTGTGTGGAGAAACGGCATGAGTGATGTGTGTTCAGAGCCTTGGGTTGTGGGCTCCCTGCTCCCCAGCCCAGGCCACGAGGACAGAGCCAAGGGATCTTGCTGGAGGGAAAGTAGAGTGAGCCTGGAGAGCTGGTCTGAGAGGATCAAAGGCGAGGACTGGGTCCAGTATTAATTTTACAACACCTTCAGCTATGGAGACAATGCCCTTCTCTGCTTTTTTGATGATGGCTCTCTTCCCAAGGTTCAAGTTGGCAAGATCACCTGCCCCTCCACCTCCTTGACATGCTGGTCCATTTCCAGGACAGCCTTCCAATAAATGGAAATAGTCCACTCCCAAAACTGTGGGGCGGAGTGGCCTGGAGCCTGGGGTGGCTTTATTTATCCTTTTGCCTAGGCTGACATGTCCTGCTCCTGGGACCCAGCATGGGGAAGAGATGGTCGCAGGCAAGAAGCACTTTACAGAGTTCCCTATTGCTGGGAGGGTTGTGTTTCTCCCACAGTTTGTGAATATTTACCTGTTTTATAAATGTCTGATCCTGTCTGAGTAAAGCTGTGTTGTGTAATCGATCTTGTGGGAGGTCTGGACTTGGGGTTGCCTAGGCTGAACCTGGGTAAAACATTAAACGAGGCCATGTTGGTTATGTTGGAGTTAAGAGTCTCTTGTCCCCACCTTGGATAGAGAAGGCTATGTATGCTATTGTGGCAGGCTGGCAGCAGCCCTAGAGTTTGGTCAGAATCTGAGTCAGTCAGCTAAAACAATTCAGGGCACTGAGACAGGTCCCCGAGTGCTACCTCACAGTAGCCAACCAGGCAGCCTACTTAGATCCAGGGCCCTGCACCCGCTCTTTATGATATGCTAAAAACGTGTGTACCCTCTGGACACAGTTAAGGAAGCCACAGCCGAGCCTGGAGTCTGGATGCTAGCTCTGTCTGGGCCATCTGGCCAGAATGTCATGCACATGGGTGGGTATGCCTGGTGGGAGAGGGGCTCAGGCAAAGCCAGAGAAAACCACAGACAGAAGAGGTCTACTCCAGGACTCCTTGCTTTCCTGGTTCTGCCTCCAAGCTCCTGCTGGCCCACTTTCTACCAAGACCTGGGCTGGCCTCCCTCTCTAGGCTTCTCATGTAGCGTTGGCTTGGCTGCAGAAGCTGAGAGACCTTTGTTCTTAGTTCTAGAAGAAGAAACTAACCTAAACACACACACACACACACACACACACACACACACACACACCTCTGACCTCCTGGGGATGCTGCCTAGCTGGGACAAGCACACATTAGCCATGATAATTGGGCAAGACTGCTTTCCTAGGGGAAGGAAGGCACCATAACAGCAGATGGTTAGGGTAGACCCTGAGAAGCCTGAGCCAAAAGAGACAAAGTAACCAGACCACCTCTTGAAGCACCAGTGGCAGGGAGGGGAGTGCCAGCCAAAGTCTCTGGCTTCGGATTCTAAAATGTTCTTGGGGCTGAAACAAGGAGATTGATTAAGCATGGCAGGTGCCTACAACTTCTTGCTGGGAAGGAAAAGGAGGCAATATTTCCAGTTGGTAATCAAGATTCGCAAATGGAACCCCACAGGCTGTAGGGCATTTGCCCTGCTCTACCTCTGTGAAGGCAGGGTCTGTGAAGAGGGACAGTGAAGCTGAACAGGAGGCACGCTAACCCACCAAAGAGGGATCCTGGCCTTGGCAGTCCATGCTGTGTAAGAAATTATACAAGACCAGGAAGAAACCACAGCTAAACCCAGGGTGGGTGCAAGGAACAGAAGCAACCAAAAGACCACAAGAAGCCAGCTGTGGGGGCAAGAGGAAGGTCCTGGACCTGAGGGTGAAAGAAGCCTGTTCAGGACTACGTGGGTACGAGTGGGTGCTCTGCATAAAACATGGAAGACAAGTGCTGGGGAACTGAGCACAGTTCACACTAACCCTCAGGCTTAGTCACAGACTCAAGAAGATTGTCACCAGTTCAGAGTCAGCCTAGGTTACATAGTAACTTCCAGGACAGTCTCAATTTTTGAAAAAAAAAAAATCATTGGGAGAATCCTAGTATAAGAGGCATCACAAGGCTAAGAAGCCAAGAGCAGGGCTCAAGTCACCAGGGATAGATGTGGCTCAAGGGGGGTTTAACAGAGGTACCACTCTAGTTCCCAGGGACAAGCATTTCTATTGCTTCTTCCTCACCACAGTCATGGAGGGATCATACCCTATTTTACAGATGGGAAAGACAAGCCTTAAAGCTGTAAGGTCACCAAATGCGAGGACCCACTGGCTGTTTACTTGTGGAACCCCAGCTGTGCTGTTAGTCCCCCTGGCTCCAAAACTGACTGTTCTTGGAGTCCTCTCCACCATACTCTCCTTTTTCTGCTGTACTCCACAACCTTCCCACCCGTTTGCTGTGCAGAGCCAAAGACGGAATTGGGAGACAGACCTTGCTTTTAGCTACCTGATGCCCTGGATCTAGGTCCACCTCTGGGGGAGCAAAGCTTTGCAGGTGTCTGAAGAGTCCAGTGGGATGTGGGTGGGAAGCCAGGTGGACCCAGGGCCACCGGGCCGAGGCGTCAGCACCCCGGAGAGCTCCGGGGGGCGGGGCGGGGGCGGGGCCACAAGACCCCTGCCAGCCCGGGGGCGCGCGCGGGGCGCTCTCGCGGGGGCCGCGGGCAAAGCGGTGCGCGGTCGGGAGCCGCGCCTGCCCCAGCCGGGTCCGAGCCCCGCGGCGGCGGCGGCCTCCTCGCCGCGCCTCCGCCTCCGCCGCCGCCTCTCGCGCCGCGCTCCGCCCGGATGGCCAGGGCTGAGCCCGGGAATGGCGGAGCGAGAGAGCGGCCTGGGCGGGGGCGCCGCGTCCCCTCCGGCCGCCTCCCCGTTCCTGGGGCTGCACATCGCGTCGCCTCCCAATTTCAGGTGAGGATCGCGGCCGCGCGCTCACCTCCCCTCGGCCGGGCCCGGAGCCTCGGGATCCCCGGGGACCCCAAGGGCGGCGTCCCTTCCCTGCAGAGCCCCTAGCACCGAAACCTCCAGTTCAGGTTGGTGGCCACAGCGTGGCCTTCTGCATCTCCCTCCGCCATTCCAGGTCCTAGGATTGGGTACTGGGGTAGATCTGGAGCAGGGTGCCAGGAGGTCGCCTTCCCTCTCCACCTTTGCGCTGAGGTTAGGTCTGGGTTTGAATGAAGCTCCCCGTGCAGCAACCCGCCCAGACTTTATTTACCCTGCTGCGTCCCAAGGTTTCTGGCCCAAGGTGGGAGCAGGCTAGGGGTTGGGGGGCTGCGGGCTCCAGTTCTCAGAGGTAACAACCTTGGCTTGGTGCTGTAAGGAGGGAATCATGAGCCCCTCTCCTAGCTTGCCTGGCCAGATGGGCCAGATTGCTAGGCTGTCGTGGACAGGGTCTTCTGGATTTGGGCTGCTCCCAGCTGGTCAGTTGTATCTCAGGACCGGTGCAGAAGGATCGGCCTCAACCAGTGGAATCCAACCTGCTTGTGGGAGGAGAATCTGCCTATGGGTATCCAGGAGTACTGTTGGGGGGTCCCCACTGTGGTACATATTAAGGACTCTGATCTGAACTCCCCTTTGGCCCACCCCCCCAATCTGGTGTTAGGTCAGGTGAATTTCAGAGATGTAAGGGTGATGTGTTGGGCTAGTTAATCTCCTAACACACACACACACACACACACACACACACACACATACACACATACACACAGAGAAAGAGAGAGAGTGTGTGTGTGTGTGTGTGTGTGTGTGTGTGTGTGTGTGTGTGTTTTGGTGAGGAAGAAGAGAAGGGTGTCACTGCTCCAGAATCTAAGAGAAAGCTGAGACATACCTCCCTGTTTCCCCGTCTCAGGAGCAGGGGCCTTTCTCTCTCCTGGGGCCTTGCCCCAGTCAGGCCTCAGCTGGTCTCTGGCGCCAACTCGTCATCTGTTGAAGGGGGTCTCTGGCTCCCGGGTCCTCGGTTAGGCAGAGACCCCCAGGGATCTCAAATGGTATGATCAAGCCCTGAATCCTCCAAGGAGGCCCTGAGCCTAGCTGAGAGAACCAGGAGGAGGGGGCCAGAGGAAGGTTCAAATCCTAAAGGAAGGCGGGAGAGTTGCAGCCTCCAGGCTAACACTTCAGAGTCTCCCTGGTGGGTCAGGCTTTGCAGGGGAAGAGGAATAGCTGTGAGGAATGTGGGTTCAAATCCTAGCTCCACTGTTTCCTCACTCCTGATCCAAGCGTGCTTTTGACCTCTTTGGTCTCATCTGTTGAGTGGGCCAATTCATATTGATTCCGGCCCTGGAAGGAGAAAATACCCATCAAGGCACTGTTCAATAAGTAGCCCTCACAGTGGCAGGAGTGTGCACAGCTTGTTTCTGTCAAAGCATCTCTCAGTGTAGTTCACTGAACCTTCACAACCACCTTGAGCACCCACCTTGGTCAGCCCTTTGCAGGACTGAAGCAGTGGAAAGAGCAGGAGGCAGAGGCTAGCCCCCTAGGCACCACAGAAAAGTCTGAGACTGGGTCAGGACTGGAACCTGAGGTCAGGCCTGAGTCCCTGATCAGTTGTCTCTCCCTATAGGCCCTACCTCTGGCCCAGGGTAGGCTCACATCCCCATTCTGGCCGGCAGTTCTCATTTATTATACAGGCCTAACTGAGAAGCATTAGATGAAGGACACCAGCCAGGGAACATGTGGCCACCTCTGTAGAGTGAGGGCAGCAGTACACCAAAAGGCTGAGGAGTGGGCTGGCCCTCCAGGACACAGTGGCCTGGCTGTGAGACAAAGCAGGCTTGTGCGAATAATACTGGGCAGTGTCTTGGGCCCTGCATGGCCTGCTGCCCACGTCAGTAGCCCCCACTGCCCTTCCTCTTGTCCCACCTAAGCAGCCACTGCTCCAGCTCCGTTTGCCCCTGAGCAGTTATGCTGTCTTGTGGCTCTTTGGTAGGGTTGTGGGTTCAACTGCTCTTTTTAGCTGTGTTCTACAAGACTGGGCACTTAAGCCCTTTGAATCTTCATTTGTTCTTCAAAATGTCTTCTTTAGGCCCTGCTCAGGATAGGCCTAGACCTCAGGGGTGTGTGTGTGTGTGTGCGCGTGCACGCGTGTACACATACGCCCCCGTGCATGTGTGTCCCACTGATACTGTGAGCTTCTAGAATGTGTACATGGTGCATACCAGCACTTTGCTGTCCCCATCACTCAGCCCAGACTAGGTGCTTGCCAGAACCTTACTGGCTTACTATTGAGCATGGGTACACTGGGATGGATACATTTCTCCTGGAGAGCAGCTACACAGAGTAGTGGTGAATGCTGACTCCAGGGAAGCACCATGCTAAAAACTTCATGTGTATATGAGTGTGCTGTGCCCGCCTGTAACCATGTGGACAGGTTAGTATTGCCCCTGCTTTCAGATGAGGAAACCAAAGCATAGAGAGGTTACCTTGGAGCTGATGTGAACCCAGATAGTCTGATTTCAACTCTGCCACAAAAAGAGAGAGCCCTGGGATACTGGGGAGCACCTTTGGAGGGGTAACCCTGTGTGTGGACTTGAAAGATGGGAGCGTCTGTTGGAAGTTGATTTAAATGAGTGTGTGCTGGGTGGTTTTTCTGATTATGAAAATCTTCCATCTGCTCCCTAGTGGTATGTCTGGATGTGGGGTAGAGTGAGGACTTTTCGCTTTTTACTTTACCTGTCTGGGTACCATTTGGCTTCTTATTTTTGGATGAGCATGTGTGTAAGTTACTGAGTAACTTACAGCATAGCAAAAAGATATTTTTAACTAATGCTTGTTCTTCATAAAGGAACTCCAGGGAAGAGAATTTAAGTATTACACAATGGATCCATTGCCACGGACACGTAGGATGAAGGGGTGGAACAGGGGACAGTCATCCCAAGTGGAAGGACCAACAGGACAAAGGGGTATTCATGGGAAGTAATATGAACAGCCTGCTTTAAGTGTATGGCTGGGAGTCCTGGATAAGGGAGGTCTCAGATATCAGGTCATCTGGGCTGGGGTATGATGAAGTGCTGCGTGCTGCCTGGCGTGCTGGAGGTCTCGATTCCAACTTTCCCACTGAAGAAGAAAATGAAAAAAAAAAGAAAAAGAAAAACAGTCCAGTAAATCTCTCTTTTATGCAGAAACATGAAAGGCCCAGTGACTTCTCCAAGAACACAGCGAGTTAGTGACAAGGTCAGAATGGAGCCCAGGACCCAGACTCCCCGGATGTTCTCTGCTGCCCCTACTGCACTATGTCAACATGAGAGATGCTCAACCACAGGGCAGGAGTCCTCATTTACCTCTTTACAGAGTTGTATACACTGCCTTCTTTTGCTCATCAAATGAGCCTTTTGTCAGGCCCACCAGGAGGGGCGTTATATGGAGGTCTTGACATGGGTCTGACCCTCATGCAGGAGACAATGTAGAGGAGAGACAGACAGTATCTCCCCAGACAGGCCAAGCGTGGTGGTCGCAGTTCAGGTCCCACGGTTCAGGGGGGAGGTCAGGCATCCTCACAGAGGAGGAAGGTACACTGGGAATGACAGGCTGGAGAACAGGCAAGCGGGCAGGGTGACACCTCTCTGCCAGTACAGAGTTGTGCGGGAAGTTGGGGACCATGTTAGGATGCTGGACTCTTCACTCACAAGCAGTGGGTGCTGGCCTGGGATCAGGCGAGGACTGACAGCAGCTGGTGGATTGTCTGAGCTCATTCTGGCTGCTGGACAGAGTGGATGGGGAAGCAGGCAAGTGAGAAGGCACGGGCACAGGACAGGAGATGGTTAGGGATCGGGCAGACCGGATCCTACCGCTGAAGGGGGCTGGGGGATCTGGTCTGAGGGTGGAAGAGATGCAGCATAGATCAGCCAAGCTGGGGTCCCTTGAGAGATGAGACACTCCACAGGGAGCGGTCTAGTCGTCACCTTGGCGCTTCCAAGATTTCAGATTGGTGTTCGGGGTGTGGAGCATGGGGGAGGGCATGTGCTAGAACCATGATCTTGGTAGTGCCAGTTTTCAGAAGACTGTTGTTGTCTCAGAGAGAACCCAGGAGATGGTGGAGCACAAGGTGGCCCAGCACCCAGCCTGGGGGCCGCCAGCCTTGTTGTGTGATGAGAGTAGGAGGCAGAATGGTTGCTGCCTCTGACCCAGCTCCTGGTGAACCTGTGGTGTAGAGCAGAGGAGCTGACTAGCCTCACACAGCACAGCTGTAGCCAGGGAAGGAGTTACCCAGCCTTCTAGCATCAGAGCCTCTGTCTGAGTCTCTGAATCCCTGGGAAATGGCACAACCTAATTCTGCCTTGGGGACTGAAGAGCCCTATAAATCCTGTCACCACCCCCACCCCTACTCAGGAGTCTCTCCCATTTTAGAATGTCATCTTTGTCCCCTGGGCCTGCTCACATTCAGGTACAACTCTGGCAGCTTTTACTGGGTGCTGGCTGTGTTCTGTTACTGGACATGCGAGTAAGGGCCACACTGCCCTATCAGGCAGCCAAGGTGTCCAGCATCTAAGGTGCTTGTTTAGCCTTTGTGTGTGTGTGTGTGTGTGTGTGTAGCTTTGCAGAGGTTGGAGTTCGCTTAGCTCCTAGCCTCGCTGTCACTGTCAGTGGTGAGACTAGGAATAGGAGTCTGGGGATGGGTTGTGGGAACCAGAACCGGGAGTTTGCCCAGTAAAGCAAAGGCATACTTGTCAGATTCTGGCCATCCCACAACTCCCTGTCCATGTGGGTCTTGTGTGTGTCTTCCCAGGGAAGCCATGGGTCATCTGGTCTGCTTCCCGCCACACACACCCCCCCCCCGCCTCCATTTTTAAGACAAGGTCTCATGCCCCCGTGGACTGGCCCGGAACTGGTTATGTAGTTGAAGATGATCTTGAATTCCTGGTTCTCTTGTTGCCGCCTCCCAGATGCCAGGATTACAGGTATACACAGTGCTGGGGTCAATCTCAAGGCCTCACTGTGTGCGAGGCAAGGGCTCTATGGATGGAGCGCTCTCCGGTTTCAACCTGCCATTTTGCTTGTTTTATTGGTTGCCATTCTCCATATTAACACACAGACACTGTACTGTTCATTCTAGAAGTTGTGTAAACTGTCTATCCAATAGAATGCCATGTCCGGCACTTCCCATCCCGCCCTGGACTAGACTCTCCTGTGTGTTGCTAGCAACCCAGTTCTAGCTTGGTGTCCAAAGGGTCCCACAGATTGGGTCAGCAGTACCACCCCCCAAAGAACATCGTACACATTTTTGTGTGTAAGAGATTTCCACGTGTGGAACTGTCAGTTTGGGGAGAGGTTCCCCAAAGCTGAGTCACCCACTATTCACAGAATCTTTGCCGTGCATCCCTGAACTCTTTAGGCAAATCTAGCAAGTTAACCCAGAGTGGGGCTGTCCTGTGGAAGAACTCATTTCTTGGGTTGGCATTTTGTTGTTGTGGTGGTGGTGGTAATGAAGGCTCCACTATGGAAGAGAATTCTAGACCAAGAAAAGCAAACTCAAAGCAAAGTCCTCTGGCCAGGGTGATGAGAATTTCCTGAAGCCATGGCTTGCCTTTCCCTTCAGATTCAGCCAAGGCTGTTTTCCCAGAGGCCCAGATGGCCTACCCTGGACTCTCTATTGAGAACACAGGAAGTTTGGCCCAAGAGGGAACTGACCTAGACATTTGCAAGGCAAAAATATAGAAGGGCCCAGGAATGCTGTAATTTGTTCAACACTTATTCAGAACCCTTACCTGCTAGCACCTGGACTGGTGAAGGACATTATTGGCCTGCTACCCTTTTGGGTGGCCGGGGAGCCATGGATCATAAAACCTAAAGGGAAAACTACAGTCATTCCGTAGCTACCACTAGGAAGAAATAAAAGCCACCAGAAAAGCGGAGGAGTGCCCTGTTCTTCAGAGTTAGAGGAGCTGTGAGGCTGTTAAGGCAGGACGCTAGACAGTGGGGTACCCCTGGGACCTGAGAGCCAGCTCTGTAAGATTTAGGGCTACAGGGCAGGCTGCACCCTTAGATCTCAGGTGGGCCCCATCACAAGAAGCCCATGGGGCACCACGGCCAGGGCCAGGGGTCTCTTAGCTGGTCTCCTTAAGTCAGACAGGAGGCTGGAAGTTCCGGGCTCTGGAGTGGCTTCGGACAGCCCACACCTGGCTCCCATCAGCCTTACTCAGTCACTTCCTGTGTACCACCATCACAGCCTGTTCCCCAGTTGAAGGAGTAATGGAGAAGTGAGGGGCAGCTGGGACTGCTGGGGGAGGGGGGCACAGGGATAAGGGAACTGAAGCCACAGGGTAGCCTGAAACCCCATGAGAGCAGCTGGAGCAGGCTTGCTGAGCCATTCAGCAGAACCCAGCCCAGCCTAGAACAGGGCGGGGAGTGTGGGGGTGCTCGTGGCCAGAACCCGAGCAAGGTGTCGCTGGGGTCCCGAGGCTGCAGGCTGGTAGGTACTGTGGGAATTCAGATTCCAAAGTCAGGGCAGCCTCCAGGGACTAGACTCTGACCCAGGGTCACCAAACATGGCGACACTGTGTGTCTACCCAGCGTGGGCAGGTAGGACCGATGGATGCAACCCTGCTGCCCTGGGAGGCTGCCCAAGACCTACCCCTAGGAAGACACTGCCAGCTTGCCAGGGCTGTGTGGTTCTCCTGTGCCTCCTCCTAGGCCAGAGCTCAGATTTCCAAGAATATGTCTTAGGCAAGGTCAGAAGGAGCCTGCTGCCTTCCTCTCTTCCCGCAGGCCTTCAGCCTCCCTCTTTTCTTCCCTGCCTACTGGTGGCATCCCTGCGTGAGAGATACCTATTCTCTTCCCTTCTCTAAGTGTCTCTGGGTTCTGCCAGGGAGATCGAGAAGGCTGGTGCCTAGACAAGAGCGAGACGTCAGTAGAGGCAGCCCATGGCCAGTCCTTCCCTCTCCCTTGAGAGTGACCTCCTCCCAACACCTTGTACTTCACTCCGTCTTATCCTGAGGTGGCAGGCGGGAAAGGAGGCCTTACTCTCTGTGTGGAGAACCGAAACTCACGAGGCCTATGCCTGAGGCTTAGGGCATCTCATCTGTGAGATGGCCCAGAACCCTGCCTCCAGGTGGTAAAGAACCATAGCAGGGTTGGCCGGGCTGGTGGCAGCTTGGAAGAGGGTGAGGATTTGCTTTCAATACTCCTACTTCCAGGCCTGACATGGGGTCATCCTGCCATCTCACCCCGCTTAGGAGAAGCACGGCAAAGTAAGTCAAGGATAAAGGGATGGAATAGGCCACCCCCTGGGACTTCTCTTGGGTGAACTCAGGAGTGAGAGAAAGCAAGAACACCCTCCCTGCCCTTGAAGGAGCTAGGGATGAATGGTAGGCTCCTGACCCCCAGCCCAGAGCTCTTCCCATCTCTGCCCAGTTAACCCAGTGCCCTCATCTGGCCTGGCCGCATTCAGACTTGTTCAAGGGCCGGTTCATCAGGCTGTCTGAGAGTCCATGGATATATGGAGATACATCCTGTGCCCATGTAAATCCTGCAGCCCCACTCCAAACCCTTCAGTCTGAGAGGAAGGATGGAGACTGAGGCTGTCCTGTAGCCAACACCTGGCATGTATCCACTGAGCACGCAGTGTGTACATGGCACCCTCACCAGCTCTGCCCTCCAGGACCATCCAGTCTAGATGGGAGCCAGGAAGGGAGAAGTTTAGGGGATGAGGGACATGTACTCCATCCAACTTTGTAGTAAGGATGGGTAGGGCATCTCTGATGGATCCTACCAGAGGACGACGCCTGCCCCATTAGAAGGGCAGGAGGCCTTCCTGGAGGAAGACTTCTGGGAGCATTCCTGTGGCATGCCCAGTTTGAGGGCCTGCCACATGTGTCCTGCAAGTCCTGGATTGGGCACTGTTAGGGGCCAGTACCCACCCTTGGGGAGCAAGGCTCAGTAAACAGGTCATTACACTCAGGGCTGGGGGCTTCCCCTTGCAGAGCACCCCCTGGGGGCGTTTAAGTGAGGAAAGGATGTGATGTCCCTTGAGACTTTACCTCATGGCCACAGATGGGGTAGTACAGGTGTAGGGAGACTGAGGCTGACAGGCAAGGTAGTGTGGTGGATGAAGGAACTGGAGCAGGGTCTGGCCCCATAAGGAGGCTGAGGTGTGTGCAGAGGGCACCAGCGGCGCTAGGGGCATCAGAGGGCACTTCCAGAGAAGATGTCCAGTGGGGCCTAGGAAATGCCATGCTGCCTGAGCGTCAGACCTTACTGGCAGGCCGTGCAGCCACAGGGCCAGGAGGCCAGACCGAAGCGTGTGCCTCAGCCTCTGGGCCTCTGGAACAGATCTCACCGCTTCCCAGCTGGTGGGCGCCCATGCCTGAGAACTTGCTACCCCTTGGCCCTCACAATCTTCCAGGACAGTTGCCTCTAGGGACTTCCAGGCTCAGCCGAAGTCCTCCCTAATGACTCCCAACCCTGCTCCAAAGGAGTCCGAACTCTACCAATCCTCAACTCTGTCTCCCTGCGCATCCTTCCAGGGAGCGCCAATCCCAACCCAACCTCCCTGGCCATAGGCGTGCAGAAGCCTTGCAGAGGCATTATGGAGGCGGAGCCTGTGGCTGTGTGAATTCGAGTGATCGTTCTTGGGGCACTTCGGAAACCCCTCCATCTTCCCACTTGGCACCCTGAGTGTGGCGCTGGCCCTTTAAAGCAGATCAGGGTCTGGCTTTGAGGGAAAAAAAATTCCGGATTTTTGCAGTTCGCTTACAAGCCTGGCCTTGGGAGAGGGGTCACCCCAGCCCCCAACAGGGGCATTGGAAGGGCAGGTGGAGCCAGTAGCATTGATTGCAGTAACCTGATCCCGCGGGGGAGGCGGCGACATCGCTGTGCGTCGGGCCTCCGAGGGAGGAAGCGGCCCGCATCTTAGGGTTGGGCCAGGAAGAGTTGGGGCTGGGGCCTGGGTCGGCAGCTGCGGCCTCCTCTCCGGCCCATCTATTTTTAATGAGCTCCCCAGGCTTCTGCAGCCGGCCAGATGCAGAAAGGCAGGCCCAGTTGGTGGAGGCCAGAAACCCCAGCCCTGCCTTGAGCTCTGGCCCCCCGACCCTTCTGGGCATGAGAGGGCAGCCCTGGAGCCCCACAGCCCCCTGGCCGGGCAGGGCTCTCCATGCAGCTGGTACTGAAGATGGATTCGAGCCCAGACAATGACAGCTGGTTGGAAGATCAGTGGGAGCGCTGGTAGGGTCCTGGGGGCTGGCCTCGGGGGTGGGGGAGGGGTGAGTCGGGAGGTGCTCCGTTGCACGCAGATGCCCTGTTCAGACCGAGGTAGAAGGCAGAGTTGTGAGCCTTCTAGGCTTGCCTGAGAGCAGCACTCTGTCCTTCCTTTCCTGGGTGACCTTGGATGAGCTTGTGTACCTCTGCTCTGTTCCTGATCTCCTGGTCTCTGGGAAAAGGCCCAGGCAGTCTCTCCAACTCCCCAGATGTCCCATTCACACCAGACAGAGTGCCAGGGTTAGGGTGAGCAGATGCAGGGGGCAGGCAGGCACCACAGTGGCTGTCTCAGCAGTGCATTCCAAGGTGGGCACACAGGCTGGCCTGGACTCCTGGAAGCCTGTTAGTGTCCTGGTGCCCGAGTGTTCTTAATGGTCTATCACAAACCCTAGCCTGACCTTCCCTGATTCCATTTGTTCAGGGTCCTACACCAGATGAGATTGTGTAGAATTAACAGGCAGCCATAGTTTTTCTTAGAACAGGCTGATCCCAGGTCCCTCACTGTTACCATGGCTCCATGGTGTGTGTCTTTGTGGGTGAAAGGGATGCACCTGCTGTATCCTCCTGGTGGCCCTTGGGTCTTGTCACTGTGGAGTGCAAAGTTTTCTCTGCTCTGGATAGCTCTTGGGGTTGATCTGGCCTTGGCACTTGCTTTGGCCGTAGAGGCCAACAGAGTCGCAGCTCTGGACAGCTGGGCCTTCTAGGACTGCCTTCTGGTTGGCAGCATGGAGAACCCCCAGCCGGTGATGCTGGAGGAACCTGGAGCTGCCTCCTCCGCCACCCTAGGTGGAATGCCTTTTGGCTCCCACCCCAAATCCTTCCCCTGCCACTGGCGTAGTCAGACTGAGTCCTGCCATCTGGGAGCTATCACCTGCTTCCAGGTATAGAGAAGTGTATAGTGTATACTCAGAGGCTTAGATGGGGCTTAGGCCCCCTGGCTTATAACTTTGGTTTCTGTCGCCACCAGGCTCACCCACGACATCAGCCTGGAGGAGTTTGAGGATGAAGACCTTTCAGAGATCACTGATGAGTGTGGTATCAGCCTGCAGTGCAAAGACACCTTGTCTCTCCGGGTAAGGGCTGAATCCGGGGAGTCCGGGTGAGGCAGGGGGATGGGAACAAAGGTGAGAGCACCCCTATATTTACAAAGGTGCTTTTGAATGTGTTTGGTACCCTTAGGAAGTGAAGTAACAATGCAGGAAGCAGTATGTTTGGCGCATCATGGGTGCTCAATCCAAAAACCTTCATTTAATGTTTTGTATTGTTTTGTCAGCTAAGGCAGGAGGCAGCTCCTTTAGTTGCTCACAGGAAGAGAGAGCAGGAGGGCCTGGGATTTACGACAGTGGCAGTCAGGGCCAGAGCAAAGAGAAGGCCTCTTAGGAGCTTCCTGGCAGAGGGCCTGCAGCAGCAGTGCGGGTGGAGTCTGGTGGAATCTGCAGTGCTTTGGGGCAGTAAGAGGGAGCCAGGGTGATGCTGGGCTCGCTCCCATGGCTACTGCTGCCATTTTGCCACCCTGACCACACTACATGGCTTTTTAAGTTTTCAGTGGCCCCTGCTGAGGGACTAATCCAGTATTGGTATTTCTCTGAGCCCCTTGGCTTTGCCATAGTGACAAGCTCTCTCCTGTCCTTATATCTGAGTGCCAGGGTAACCAGGATAAATGGGGATCCCCATTCTGTTGTCAGAACACAAAGGATTTGCTTGCAGGATATGCAAGGCAATTGCAGAAAGCCAGGTGTCAGGGTCCAGCACTGTGTCTATACTGGGGGTATAGTCAGTGTGACATTTCAACAGCTGCAATGTGAGCATGTTGACCTCTTGTTACCCCTAGCACTTTTAGAAACTTCCAGGCAAAGGAAAGCAAGTCATACCCAATCCTCCACCCTCTGGCCAGTCCAGAGAGGATGGAGGCAGAGGCCACTTCTTATGGCTTAGTCCCAGAGCCGGGTCATGACTCCTCTCATGTCCCATACCTGATCTGTACTTTGAAACCACTGTTTCCCACATGCAAAGCTTTCAAGAGGGTCTCCTGCGATTAGCCAGAATCACCGCCACCCCTACTCTGGTGGTACTAGATGAGTGGTGATCCCCTGGTAGGAGCCTAGTCAGTCTTCAGGGCTTTCACGCATGCTTTGTAGTCTCCTCTCCTCTCTGGCAATCTGGAGGACAGCCTTATAGGCCCAGTCAACTTTTGAGGGGATCTGTCCAAGGTGCCAGGAGTTAGCAGCAACATTGGAAGTAGCACATAGTTCGGCACTATAAAGTCAGGGTTGGCTGAGGGAAGGGTTCAGGATAGAGCTGGCTGGGAAGGGCTCTCCCTCAAGAGTCCCCTTTTGGGTTCAGTCAGAGCCTCGGATCAACGCTGCAGTCTTCCTCACCTAGCTGAGGGTGTTTTCCCAGTTTGCTCCGATGGCCCCTTCAAATGCCAGTTGTCTCACCCATCCCTATTGGGCGACCCCTAGGTCTCCATGGCAACAGTGGTGATTTCACTCTGGGCTCGGCTTACAACCCGGGTGAGGTCATTGGTCGTTGCCAAGGGAACGGGAAGGTGCCAGGAGTCCAGAGGGGAGACCGTGGGAGCAGAAAGGCGTGGGCGGTTCCCGCGCCGGCTGGGCGTGGGGACGCGGCCTCGCTGGGGGAGACGGGAGCGGCCCAGAGCTCCGGTCTCTTCCCGGCTCCCAGTCTACCTCCCCTCGCGGCCGCGAAATGGACTCGTCCGGCGTGGGGGCGGGGCACAGCGGCATCGGACCCGCCCTCCCGCGAGACCCCTCCCCTGCTCACAAGGCCCCTCCCCTGACGCCCCTCCGTCCGCGCCGCGCAGCCCCCGCGTGCCGGGCTGCTGTCTGCGGGTGGCGGCGGCAGCGCGGGGAGCCGGCTGCAGGCGGAGATGCTGCAGATGGACCTGATCGACGCGGCGGGCGACACTCCGTGCGCCGAGGACGACGAGGAGGAGGAGGATGACGAGCTCGCTGCCCAACCGCCGGGAGTGGGGCCTCCCAAAACAGAATCTGGCCAGGAGCCGGCGCCTCGCAGCCAGGGCCAGGGCCCGGGCACAGGCAGCGGAGACACCTACCGGCCCAAGCGGCCTACAACGCTCAACCTCTTCCCGCAGGTGCCGCGGTCTCAGGTAGGGAGCGGGCGGAGCGGAGCTGAGGGGGCGGCGCCCTGGGTGGATAGGGAAGGTGGAGGGGCAAGGGCCCTGCCGGTGGGGCTGGAAACCAAGGAGCACCATGCCTGGGAAGAGACAGGTTTTTTGCAAGGAGGGCCAGAGGAAGACTTTGAGGATGGGCAGGAAAGAAAGTCTGTCCTGAGAAGGACTGAGCCCAGCTGACTGGGTTTGGAGCCTGGGAAGGGGAGAAAGGGTTGCCAGGGATTCGAATGGGAAGAGTCGTAGGGGACTAACAAAGGAGCAGGGTTCTTACAGTTGTGACAAGGTCCTCTTTGAGTTAGGGGACTTCTGTGAGGGTTGAGGCAGCGGCAAGGTCTGGAGGAAAGAGCATCCGAAATAGGATTAAGGTGGGATTTGGAATTCAGAGTCTGCAGCCAATTGGAGGTCTTACCAACTGGACATTCCAGAAGGCAGCAATAGAGATGGGGGTTGGAGTTGCTTGGCTGAGTTGGGGGCCTAGGGCCCCTGGCAGGCGGCTGGATGCCAAACAGGGCTGGCTTGACCCATTGTCTTATAGGCCTATGCAGGAGAGGTACTGGGAGGGAAGGAGCTGGGGAGGTGGGGCTGCTGGTGGGTAGCGCAGGGGCTGCAGGGATGGGGTTGGTCCCTTTCCCAGTATCCTCTGGCATGGCTTCTGGCAACCCAGCTCACAAATGTGTTGGGCTTATGGTGTGTGTTGCTTGTGGCGTTCCCTGGGGAGGACGAGTTGTGTATGGAGAGCCTTGGCCATGGGCACTGTTCAGGGGTCTCAGAAAGCTGAGAACGTGAGACACATGTGCGTTCTGGGAGATCCAGGAAGAAGGGCTGCTCACACTACATCTGTCATTCCTCAGTCACGTGGGGTGAAGTGGGGGTGAGTGTTATGGAGTCATGGTTTGAATGATTCATCCAGCCCCCAGGCCAGCTTCTGGGGAGACCCTTCCTTGTGTCAGAATGCCGGGCCACTTTGCTAGACCTCAGCTTTCTGAGCTCGGGACAGGGAGTCAGTCACCCTGTCCTTCACCAGGGCTGGATTTGAGCATCTGAACATGTCTCCCCTCAGTGTCTGAGGCTGCTGGTCTGACTCTCCTGGGAGCTGGGCTTTGCTACTCAGCACCCACACTGGCCAGCACCACCAGTGTGTCTCCTGAGGGTTGTCTCCGCACCAGCAGGCCTGTGGGGAGGATTGTAATTTCCCACTCTGCCGGCTGACTAGAGGAAGGTTGGCAGAGAAGCCTTTGGCAAGGCGAAGTGGGTGGGAACAGCCTAGGGATGGCCTGATGGGGGCAGAGCCAGGGCCTCCCTGTGCCGGGCACTGCTGACCGCTTCTTCATAAGGGCCTTTTGTTCTCCGCACAGGACACGCTGAATAATAATTCTTTAGGCAAAAAGCACAGTTGGCAGGACCGCGTGTCTCGATCATCCTCCCCTCTGAAGACAGGTAAGTCAAGCCTCTCCCCAAGCTGGAGACCCAATAGTCTTCACCTGGCCCACCTGGGCTGAGGTCATCTGGGAGCCAGTGACTGGCTGCAGAGCCTGCCAATGAAGGACAATTGGGAAGAGGAGGGGACAGGTATCTGGAGTGGGCCCTGCCATCAGCACCACCCTGCCTGTCCTCCAGGGGAGCAGACACCTCCGCACGAACACATCTGCCTGAGTGATGAACTGCCCCCCCAGAGCAGTCCTGTTCCCACGAAGGATCGAGGCACCTCCACCGACAGCCCTTGTCGCCGTAGCACCGCCACACAGATGGCACCTCCAAGTGGTCCCCCTGCCACTGCGCCTGGTGGCCGGGGCCACTCCCATCGAGACCGAATCCACTATCAGTCAGATGTCCGGCTCGAGGCGACAGAGGAGATCTACTTGACTCCAGTGCAGAGGCCCCCAGACCCTGCAGAACCCACCTCTACCTTCTTGCCACCCACTGAGAGCCGGATGTCAGTGAGCTCTGATCCAGACCCTGCTGCTTATTCTGCAGCTGCAGGGCGGCCACACCCCTCCATCAGTGAAGAGGATGAGGGCTTCGACTGCCTGTCATCCCCGGAGCGAGCTGAGCCACCAGGCGGAGGGTGGCGGGGAAGCCTCGGAGAGCCGCCACCACCTCCACGGGCCTCACTGAGCTCCGACACCAGCGCCCTCTCCTACGACTCGGTCAAGTACACACTGGTGGTGGATGAGCATGCCCAGCTTGAGCTGGTAAGCCTGCGGCCATGCTTCGGAGACTACAGCGACGAGAGCGACTCTGCCACTGTCTATGACAACTGTGCCTCTGCCTCCTCGCCCTATGAGTCAGCCATTGGTGAGGAGTACGAGGAGGCCCCTCAGCCCCGGCCTCCCACCTGCCTCTCGGAGGACTCCACACCAGATGAGCCCGATGTCCACTTCTCTAAGAAGTTTCTGAACGTCTTCATGAGTGGCCGCTCTCGCTCCTCCAGTGAGTCAGTGAGCGGGGGTGGGGGGGAGGGGGGGTGGTGGGGGGACAGCCTGGCCAGGGAGAGCTGAGATGGAATGGGTCTCGGACGCCTTGGGGGTGTCCTGCCTAAGGGCAGGACGGAGTTCTCTACCACTCGGAGGCCACTTCCTCCAGCCTTTGCCTTCCTGCAGGTGCTGAGTCCTTCGGGCTGTTCTCCTGCGTCATCAATGGGGAGGAGCGCGAGCAGACCCATCGGGCCATATTCAGGTGGGGGCCGCCCCCTGCCTGCCTCTGCCGGCCTATCACTGGCATCCCCTCAGCTGCTGGGGGACACTATCCCCTCGTAGGAACTCAGTTTAGTGACAGAAATGCTGCGTTGTCCCGAGGAAGCTGGGACTACACGCCTCACCCGGCCAGGGGCCAGAGAGAAGTCTGCCCTGCGTAGAACCTGCGCCCACCTTGCCTCCTCTAGGAAGGCACTTTCCATGGTCACTCAGTTTATCAAGGTCTAGGCTCTCTTCCCTGGCCCCTGAATTTTTGGGTAACAGTTCTGGGTGTCATGTTTCCCCTAGAAGGCAACACTGGGACAAGTACATGGGTATTTTGCAAATGTTAATGGCTCTGGACCTCAGATTGGGCCTGGCTAATGAACCCCGCTGAGCAGTACCTCACATGTCCTTGGGGACAGGTTTGTGCCTCGACATGAAGATGAGCTTGAGCTAGAAGTGGACGACCCTCTGCTGGTGGAGCTGCAGGCGGAAGACTATTGGTACGAGGCCTATAACATGCGTACTGGGGCCCGAGGTGTCTTTCCTGCCTACTATGCCACGGAGGTCACCAAGGAGCCTGAGCACATGGCAGGTAATAGCCTTCCCCCTGGCGTGGTCCCACCACCCCCTGCTTCTGCCCACCTGACTCACTGCCAGTGAACATGCTTCCCCAGGTCTCAGCCAACCAGGGGGGGGAGCAGAGGTAATTCAGTCCCATTACGCAGTTTAGTAAGTGAGGCCCAGCCACGTCAGGGCCTGTGGGGATGGTGGGTCCTCTGCTGCTGCCGAGTCACTCCAGCTGCTGCACTCTCCCTTCTTGGCTTGACCCTGAGCGCCCTGCTGAGAGCTCTCTTGCTCCTTATTGTATGCTTGCTTTTCAGCCCTTGCCAAAAACAGCGACTGGATTGACCAGTTCCGGGTGAAGTTCCTGGGCTCTGTCCAGGTTCCTTATCACAAGGGCAATGATGTCCTCTGTGCCGCTATGCAAAAGGTACCCAAATCTGGCTCCTCACTCCTTCCTGGGGTGTCCATCCCCAGCCAGCCCACGTTGTTGTGGAAAGGAACACAGGGGTCTGGAAGCAGTACTGTGACATGACGGATCAATAAACACAGAGCTTCCAACATGGCCCTGTCCCTCACACAGATTGCCACCACCCGCCGGCTCACCGTGCACTTTAACCCACCCTCCAGCTGCGTCCTTGAGATCAGCGTCAGGGGTGTCAAGATAGGTGTCAAAGCTGACGATGCTCAGGAGGCCAAGGTGACTTCCTTCAAGCCCTGGCCTTCTTGCTCATATGTGTCTTCTCCCCTTTATTTTTTGCCTGCCGTATTCCTCTCCTCTCCCTATGTGCCTTCCGCCCTCATCTCCCCTTCTGCCTGCTTCGCACTGCAAGCTAACTGTCTTGTTTCTCTCTTTCCTCCTGCAGGGAAATAAATGTAGCCACTTTTTCCAGCTAAAAAACATCTCTTTCTGTGGATACCATCCAAAGAACAACAAGTAAGGAGAGAGGCAGGCATACATTGTAGACCCGGTGGTAGTCTTGGGCCACATTGGTTAAAATCTTGTCTCACAGACGCCTGCCTTTCCATAGGTACTTTGGGTTTATCACCAAGCACCCTGCTGACCACCGGTTTGCCTGCCATGTCTTTGTGTCTGAAGACTCCACCAAAGCTCTGGCAGAGTCGGTGGGGTACGTGTGTGTGTGTTGGCTAAGGTAGCATGGGTATGCCTGGGTAGCATGCCTGTCACAAGCCCTGGGAGCTTCTCATGCTCATCATCAGCATTACCCTTGTCCTCTGCCAGCTCTGGAAGCCTCACTCCTGGAAGAGGTTGGGAGGTCCCCAGGAGCCCAGGGTCTGGGCCACTTCCTTGTTGATTAGCTACTGGGCCCTTTCTCAACTGGTCCTTTCCTCCTTGGGAAAAACCCTGCCAGAGAACAGAGCTAAGATGTCCCAGAGTTGAGGCTCTTGGTCACCCCAGTATCCCCCATTTCCAGGCGTGCATTTCAGCAGTTCTACAAGCAGTTTGTGGAGTACACCTGTCCTACAGAAGATATCTACCTGGAGTAGCAGCACCCCACCCTCTGCAGTCCCTCAGCCCCAGGCCAGTACCAGGACGGCTGGCCGCTGACCGGATATGGCACTGCCACAAGAGAATGGGGATGTGAGGGCTGTTGGGGTGGGGAAGGGGTGTGGGGAGAGGCAGATGCAGTTTATTGTAACATATGGGGTTAGATTCATCTATGGAGGACAGTACAGGCTCTCTGGGGACTGGGGAAGGGGGTCTGGGGGTCAGGCCTCTGTCCTAGAAGAGATCCCTCTAGGAACAGAGGCGCTGTCCCATCCTGGGCCTTGTTTCATGCCAGAGGTCTTAGCTCCCTGGCTCTTGGCTCCTGCCTTGACAAAGCCCATGCCACCTGGAAGTGCCCACTTTTCCCTGTCCCCACCTCACCTGAGCCCTGAGCTCAGGCTGAGCCCAACCACCTCCCAAGGACTTTCCAGTGAGGAAATGGCAACCTGTGACAGTGACCCTGTTCTCAGCTGACATCTGTGAGGCTTCCGGGCAGCTCCCACCTCCAGCCTGGCCATCATGCTGGTCCTGGCAGGCTTGTGTGTGCTAGGAAGGAGAGGGCTACAATGAGCCCTGCCTGGCAGGGAAGGAGGCCTCTCAGCTGGCCCCAACCAACCCCATCACTGTCTTGTCAGCTGGCTACTACTATTAAAGTGCCATTTCCTGTCTGGACCACAATGGGTGTGTTTCCTGGGACCTCTGCTGGCCCTTCTTGCTGCACACAGTGAGCCAAGCATTTGCTGCCCAGAATAGCTTTATGCGGGTTCCCATCACAGGTTCACATCATAGTAATAGTCAGCCATGTTGGGTCCATCCCGCTTGCGCTGCTGGGCCTGAGAGAGAAGGGGTCGCGGCCCTCGTGGCCATGGGTGCTTGGGTCTGACCCCATAGTCTAAAGAGAGAAGAGGATAATGGTGGAGGGAAGAGCTGCTGACATGGAATGGGGCTGCAGCCAGCTTGAAGAGGCTATCTGGGAGGAGGAGACAGGGCTTGGCCCTAGGGAACCTCTAGGGGCACCTGCTGTGGAGGGTGGGGGAAGGGAGAGAAATACTACCATCCACCAGGCCTGAGAGTGGTTGTGAGAGTTCCAGTGGGGCTGAAAATTCCTCAGGAACAGATCGCTGAGACCTATGGGAAATGTTGCCATGCTGAGCCCTGGCCCCAAAGACCATTGCCACTTCCCTGTGAGGGACACCCCAGGGTGAAGACGTCATAATCTAACCCTTCCCAGGATAATGGTCAGGCTCTTCCAGAGTCTTCTGGGCCCTGAGGTTCTGACCTTACCTCTGAGGCTGAGGTCGAAGGAGTGCGCCTGCCAGGATGAGGTAAAAAAGGAAGAGACTGAGCCCAGCCCTGGGGTACAGAGTCCCCAGCATGGCGAGAACCATCTCCTACACAGTCCCTGCTGTGACTACTGCCTGCCCCTCCCCCAGCAGGACAGAATCTGGTGCCAACTCTCAGGGCCACCTCACAAAGGACATTAGTTCCAGAGCTCAGCATCAGCACCAGCACTGCCTCCCTTTTGTGTCCCGGAAGACTCCTGTCCCACACAACTGCCTTAGTATTCTGTGTCCCTGCTTTCCTCATTTCTAGAGACCTGGGATTCCATACACTACCCCACTCCAAAGCTTCTGAATGCCACTGTATTCCTCCCTACCTGTTGTAAAAGGAATCTCACCCACATGCGTGTTTCCAGCCATCTGGACCCAAGTTCTACAAGCACACATCATAGGGCAGTCTCATTTAGTGCACGTTTTGGGGTGCCTTTTATGGAGTACAGTCGGGGGAGTGGTCGTTGACCACAAGAATGGGGACTCATTGGTTGAGACAGGTAAGCAATTCTGCCAATCGCAGCTGGCCCTCTGGAGGGGGCTGAGACTTGGGCAGACCCTGGTCTGCCAACTCTGGAGAGGGACCGTGCTCTGTCAGCTGAGAGAAAACAGCGACTTGAGACCTCTTACCTCTGCGGCAAAGCTTGACCTGCTCCACGGAGTAGCACACCTACCCATGGTCTGCTGGATCTCATTTCCTCAGTGAGCCTTAACCACATCATGCCTGATGCCAGAGCACCCCCTCTGCCCACCAACCCACTCACCATGAGGTGTTGAAGAGACATTCATGTCTCCTTCCCCACTGCCCACCACACCAAGTATATGGACCCCACTGGATCTGGAGCTACCAGACCTTTCCCCGGGCTTCGTGCCATCCACTCCTGACCTCACAACACACTTCAGTGTTGTACTCCACCAAGACCCTGCATGGCTTTCTGCACAGCCTTCCCTGCCCAGGCTGTTGTCAGAAAACTGGGCTAGGGATGTGGCTTGGTGGTTGGGTCTCTATCCAGCTCCAAAATGATGAAACTGCTAGTTTGTGAGTTTCACAGCCTGCTGGAAGGCTTTGCTCTCCTCTGCCATCACTGCAAGAGCCATCTGCCCCTGTGCTGCCCGACACTACCTCCACCTCCAAGATCCCAGCGTTATATGCTCAGGATATACCTCCAGTACATGGGACCTATGGGGCAGAGAAACACGTGTTTTATGGCACCAAAGCCTGCTATGGTGGTACAAGCACCCAGGATGCTTGTCAGGCTGAGCTATGGGTCACAGGCTCCAGAGCTGACAAAATGACACACTGTCCTTCCCACTGCCCCAGCTCAGAGCCCAGGGCTGTGCTGCTCAGAATTATGTGGCAAGCATGTCAGGTTGAGGCTGGGGCTGTGGGGCATCTTGGAGGAGGCAAGACCTGAAGGACAGGTGCAGACAGTGCTCTCCAAAGCAAATACTGGCAACAGTCCACAGGACAAAAGGACAGGAACAAGATAGGTGTGGCAGCTCACCCCTACAGTCGCACTGAGACTCTTACCTAAGAGGAAAGGAAAGGACAAGCGCTGAGGACAGTAAAGCTGAGGCCCACACAGCATGCCAGGCCTTCTGTCTTCTCTACAGTAGCCTGCATGGCTCCAGCATCTCAACCCTTCTGAGCCAGAGTCGGCCTACAAGGAGAGTGTCAGGGAGGGGGAACTCCAGCACACACACTTCTTACAGACTCAGGTTTGTACTCTATCCCCTGTCCCAGCCCTGGCAGGTCTGGCTTCTCCATGGGAGCATGGCTGGGCTTGCTGTTTAGGGGAAAGGGTACATAGAGGCCCTGAATAGAAGGCATGTTGGACCATGGTCATCTATGGCCTAGTTCTTGTCTTCACCAGGGACCAGGGAGAAAGATGCATCTAGTCATGCAGCTGAGGCAAATGGTGACCCATGCTGTAGGAGGCTAAATCAGAGCCTGCTGCGCTGGGATGAAGCTGCCCCCCGGACCTGATGGAGATTTCCTGCCCAGTGACAAGGAAAAAGTTGAGTGGCTCCATCCCAGGAGGGTGTGAAGAGGAACAGCTGAGGTGACCTGGGCTGAAAAGCAGAACTGCCATGTGGTGCTGGCTAGTGGACACAGAGCCACATGCTGGGACACTGCCAGAGTCAGTTTTATTAAAGAAGAGGGGCTGGGGACTGGAAGGCTGAGGCAAGCTCCACCAGAGCAACAGAGCACACATGACCCACTCTGCACCCACTCCTGCACGGCTGTCAGCCCCAACTGTAGAAATATATTTTCTGCCAGGAGGGCAGGTAGTCCATGAGCGGCCCTGCAATGAGAGAGAAGGAAGAGTTAGAGCCGAGCCAGGCTCCTTGGCACGATCCCGTGTCACCAGCTAGCAGCTCACATCACACTGCCTGCTGCGTCTCCTGCCTTTCTGCTGCTATGCTGGAGATGAGGTTTACATCAAAGACCCCGGATTCAGGGGAGCCTTTATGTCTTCCTTTATGGTGGGGTACTCAGACAGGCTCCAAGTCTTACCAGATGACACTACCTCCTATTACCCAGGTCACAGGCAGGAGGAGGGCTTGCCAATGTGATGTGGCCTAATAATCCAACACAGGTACTCTTCCAGCCACCTCCCCAGCTCCATGGACCATCTTAGGCCCTAGAGCTGCCACCTTCCAATGCTGATTTAGGGTTTGCTCCTGACTACTCAATAATCAAACCAGAAAGAGACAGAGCAAACAGTAAGATGGGGCCATTTGTGCCTCAGGGACATTCCACAGCCACACGGTCCCACCCACTTACTCGCCACTAGGCCAACGCCAGGGATGTGGTCTGTAAGCAGCTGGAGCAGGAAGAGGATCTTGGCTCTGAGTGGGGGAAGAGAAACAGCATGCTGAGGGGTGGGGTTGGGGCTCCTTGAACATTAGGAGCTACAAGGCCTTTTCTGACCACTGGGCATTTCAGAAAACTCAGGGCTAGGGTGGATCCAGTACAAGGCCAGACCACTGGCACTCAGCACGCACAGCTCTGCCAGCTTGTCAGGTGGTGCTCATCACTGCACAGCACCCCTCCACTCTCCTGCCCTCCTACCACGGGCATTCAACAAAAGTGCTTCCTAAGGTCACATCATAGCAAGGCCTGTGCCCTGGAGGATTCTAGAGGGAGGTAAGCTGGTAGAAGAGCTGAGCTATAGAAATGCTCAGAGTAGGCAGGGGCCTAGGAAGGGGACGCAGTGCTATGCAGGGTCCCTTTTGACTTAAAAGAGAAGCTTAAGATATGGGACTTCCCACAGGGAAACTTGGGGTGGGACATAACGATGTTGGGAACACTGAAAGAACATGTACGGGCTGGTGGTGTGATTCAAAGACCTAACATTTATCACTTGCTCATTACACAGCACATCCCCAAACACATCCAGTTATCTGACCCTACAAGAACCTGTCAGATGGGCACCATCACTGTCCCCATTTTACAGATGAGGGTCTCCCAGCCCATCCCAGCCCCCGCAGACACTGGACCACAGATCACAGATGCCCTGGCAGTCCTTTTTGGGAGGTTTCTCTGGCTGAGGCAGGGGCTCTGATCATTCATAGGTGATAGTGTGGGATGGGCCCAGCAGTGACAGCTAGCTGGGGCCTGTGTTTAGTTGCCCAGTCCCTTTGAAACACAGCACCTACTCTGAAAAGTGGATACCCTCTGATGGAAAGAGCTGGAGATGAGAGGGCTGCATCGACTGTGGCCTCACGGAACTTGACCCTACCCTCAGTGGACTCTCTCACCAACAAGTATGCAAGCTCACACTGACTTGACAACTTTGAGGGCAGGCCAGTTGGCTCTGGTGCCTGCTTCCCAGACAGCGCCAGACCAGCTGACCTCAACCCTCCCCATGCGGCATGGACAGCCCTGCTGGTATGAGGGTGGTCCTTACTCAGAGAAGCGGTCATAGAATGGTGAGCGCAGCAGGTAGTACAGCAGCAGGATTGTGCGGCGTCTAAGCTCCAGCCGCTCCCTCCGGGTCAGGTTCTTCCTGTCACTCAGAAGACTCAGACTGTGGGGAAGGGACATAGGGACAAGGATGATCTATGTCTCCGAGAGGGAAAGAGTCACAGACTGGGGACATGGCAAGAAGAAAGCCCCATGGAAGGAATGGAATCCCTGGCCTATGCTCACCTAGTCATATCTACCACACCAGACAGTAGCCAGGGTGTCCATGACCGCTGACCCCATAAGCCCAGGCTGAGCACTGACGGTCAAGGTGTCAAGGATGTCTCCAGTGTAGGATCCAGCTTAGCTCCTCCCCAACCCACCTCCAGCACAGCTAAGGATACAGTGCAGCAGAGGCCGGGCAATATACAAAGACTCTGCAATGGTCTCCTGCAGGCCTAGAGGTGTTGGGGGTGTGCTCAGCTCCTCCTGCTGCTGTTTCTGCTTAATTTCCCGCTGCTGGGGGGCTCCCCAGTGCCGTGAGTGCAAGGATGGACCTGGAACACAGAGACATCGTAAGTGAGCTAGGAGCCAAAGCGGTTGCCGAGAGAAGCCAGTCCCTCAGGCTCACACTGACCTCAGCACCTGGGTGCCCAGTCCAGCTACATCTTCCACTTACTGTTCTGGAGGGTTCGCACCACTCTGTTTGACCGCTTCCCCACATATGACGGCTCCTGGCTGCCCGGATTGTAGTCACCATCTAGCAGGTATAGACAGGACATAGTGTAAGAGGGCCACATGCCTTGCAGAGCCTGCAGAGAACATGTGTGCAGTGAATTCTCGAGGGGCTACTGAAGAACACAAGAACCCGTCCTCAGGCAGCAGCTAAGCTAAGGAAAGCACACCCAGGGAGGGACTATGGTTCAACAAGAAATCTTTCCACAAAAAGGAAGCATTCTAGAACCTACCCAGGCCTGGGAAAAGGCCATCATCACCCACAGTCACAGCCAACCGAGAACCTAGGCTTTCCAAGAAGGCCCAGCCCAACCACATCTAGCAGAGCTACAGAGCCATGAGGCCATATTCTCTCGATCCCTTTTTGTCACCAAGTTCATGTGGGAGGCACATCACTGCCCTCACTCAAGGTGACAGGAAAGACCTGAGGCTGATGGAGGGGCCCAAAGTATCCAGGTGATCTGCTTAAGACCATAGTTCATGATATAGAACCAGGCCCAGAGACAGTGTTGGCAGGACACCCACCTTGTGCTGATGCTCTGTCCCAGCTCCTGTAGCCCACAGACAGAAGGAGGACTCTAGCACAAGTCCCAAGTTCAGGGATGAGAGTGTAACTCAGTGGTACAGCACTTCCCTAACACACACAGGCCCTGGGTTTCATCCCCAGGATCGAAAAAATAAAAATCCCTAAATTCTGATTTTCTCCAAACCTTGTCTTTTTCTTTCTTAGAGAACACTGAGTGCTGATCAGTCCCGTGTCATACTCCACTCCAGGGCAGAGACACAGCTTACCCAAGGGCTGTGCCTGGGTCTCCCTGTTCAGCGGAACAATAGGGGGTGAGGTCTGAATGCCGGCCTTGAACCAGATCAGCAGGAACATGCGCAGGACGGCCCTGAGTTGGGGAGCATGGAACAGTTAGGAGATGGTGGCTACAGCAGGACTGCTCTGCTGAGCACCCTCATAACTGGCCCGGGTCACCCCACCTGAGTTCTGCCCTCCGTAACCCAACCTACTTGGCCAGCTGGATGAGAGCAATGACGAGCCAACGGCCTACTTCGCCCCAAATCTTGGCAGCCCCCATCTCCATGAACACTTCCACACACTCCAGCACGCTCAGCCATGTCAGCAACTTCTGCTGGGACAGCGACTGCAAGAAGCCCAGAGGTCAGAGAGCTTCTCTAGCCCCAACTGCTGTCCTAGAGAGAGGGAGCCACTCCACCAAGTGGGGACTTCCTAACACCTGAGTTCAGACACCAACGCCACTTCTAACAGGCTGGCGGGCCCGGGGCAGGCTTTTCCATCTCTCTAAAACCTCATGCATGTGACATCAGGACAAGGAACAAGTGCTCAGAGGCTCAAATGGACACAGGCATGTCTCACACGCTGAGACTGCAACTCGTGCCACACAAGTGCTGGTCATTACTGCTGTCTTCCCAAGTCCTTGAGCTCCCCACCCTCGGCTCCTGGCAAGAGTTCTCACCACAGGCAACTTTTTTCGAAGCTCCTTCCGAAGGATCCCGTCATTGAGCAGCACAAGCAGGTTAGAGGCAGAGTACACTGAGAAGCAGAGCGTGGTCTTGAGAGGCTGGCTCTGATGTGGCCTTCACCCCTTTTACCTTTACCCCGGAGCGCTACAGATCACCTGTCACAAGTTGTACTCAGCCACCCACAGACTGTGTGGAAACCAAAATGCCTCTCCACCCACTTCCTCAGAGCCATATTCTCCAGAGGATGGCATCTGAACCAATAATAAAGAGTTGATTACAGGGATAAGCCAGCCCTTGCTCTGCTGGACAGCATTGGTTACTGAGCTGCTCAGAACTGCCTGACACGTTCCAAACAGTGAAGTGTGTGGCCCCACCACCTCACCCTTGCTCTCTCTGATATAGACCTCCCCTGAAGGTCTGTATCACACCTACCTTTCAAAATCCACCTCATCCTTTTGTGACCATCATCCCCCCTCCTCCCACACACTAAGCCATGGGCGCTGAGGCACTTATAGCGAGGAGAGACTATGGTATCTGAGTGTTGGTCCTGACATCAGGGACTGTTTCCCAGCCTCGCTGAACTTTTGTTCCCTCAGCCAGACAGAACAGTGCTCTCCTCATACTCATAAGACTGATTAACTAGCAAGGGCAGGAAAGTTGCTTAATCCTGAGCAAAACCAAGAGTGAACAGCCAGTCAAGGTCCTTACAGGTCTTCCAACTCTGGGAACACTAAGGGTCCTGGACAGTGGGCAGCTGAACTTGTCTAATTGAGTCGTGGTACAACGACCTAAGGGAAGCCCAGGACCTGCAGCCAGGGTGATCATGTTCTCTGGAAGCATGCCCCCTCCCCAGCCCAGAGCCCAACTCACCCAACTCAGACAGCTCATGTGAATCGGAGAAGCGACCTGGGGAAGAAGGTATAAGGCGTTGGTGAGCGTTTGCTTCATCTTGCAGCTGCGGGTCCCCTAACTCCCTATACGCCACAGAATCCTAGACAGAACTCAAGCACAGCGACCACGACCCTGAGTCCGCAGGAAAGGGGGCGTAGGGGTCATAGGTCAGGGTCCGGAAGAAATGGGTCAAAGGTCAGTGTGGCACCTGCCAGCAAGTAACTGAGGCCCCGCACTGCCGTCTCCAGCTGGGCCGTGGCGGCTGGGTGACGAGTCACGTACTCCTGGTAGCGGAGGCCCAGGAGCCGCAGCTTCTCCATCCTGCTGCGGCTACGGACAGTCCACCGGCGGACAGCACGGCTGGCGGCGGCGCCCTGCCTCCTGCACCCTCCTTCCTGCTTCCGGCCCTAAGCCCGCCTCCCAGTTGCTCAACTTCCGCAGCCTTGAACGAGCTAGACTTGCGGAGCCCCTGAACGCCCCTTCACCCCATCTCTAGCACCTCCTCCCAGTGACTGTGGGCTCCCACCCTCCCTCCTTCCAGCCATTGGCTCCCTCACTCTACGCCCTGAAGCTCCTAGAGCCTCGGGTATCCGATCTTCAACCTTCTTGGTTGGCTGTCTCGGCGCCTGCGCAGTTGCAGCTTGGCGGCAGGCTGAACAGTTCATGCTAGAGAATGGAGCACGAAACCGCAGGCTTTTCCAGCAAATCGCCGAGAGGCTCGAACGGAAGGGTCGGACGGCAAAGGGCTTGGGATTTAAGGCGCAGGGAACCTCGAAACTGTAAATGGGTCTCAGCAGCCGCCAGTCCTCAGTTCCCCACAAAAGCCAGTGCCGGGGAAACTGAGGAAAACCTAGCCAGCAGATTTAGAGCCGTGGCTTCGGCTCCAGCTTCTTCAGGGCATGTGAACCCCCAAACCCATACCCGAATGCCTACTTCCTCAGAGAATGCCCTGGCCTAGCCTTCTGCCCTTCAATTTAGGGACGACCCTGCGGATATGCTTCCTTTATCTGCACCTCGGGTTTCCCCATCTATAAAATGGTTTCGGGCCGACTGGGACCTTGAACTCTGAATGGATCTCAGCGTTCTGGGCCTTGGATGCACCTCCCGGGCATCAGTTGAGCCCCAAGAGTGGGAGATAAGTCCTAGGTAACTCCTGAACCGAGCAGCAACGCTACTAGAGTCAAGACGCTCTAAGAAGTGGAGGGAGGGAACCTCTCCGGGGAGGAAGCTGATTGGCTGTGGGAGAGGGGACGTGGCACGTCTGCGCCATTGTGGACTCCGCCCGCTAATTTATGGAATCCTAAGAACTGTAATCCGTTTATTTAATACCCTACCAGATATTATCAGACAATATCTGAATATTGTCTGACAGGATGTGCTCAATAATGCCCATCCAGTATATCACGTTGCATGTACGAAAATGTCATAAAGAAGCCCAGTACTTTGGTTTGTTTTGAGACAGGGTCTCACTATGTACCTCTAGTTGGCCTCAAATTCACACAGAGATCCACCTGCTTCTGCCTCCTAAGTGCTGGGATTAAAGGCATGCCACCATGACAGGCGAAGCGCGTTGTCTTGTACAATTAATAGACACTAATAAGAATGCTCATAAAGGAGCTGGAGAGATTGCTCGGGGGTTAAGAAATGCTCATTTAAAAATCTTTTAAGAAGCTGGGTGTGGTGCTGGAGAGATGGCTTGGCGTATTAGAGCACTTGTTGTTCCTGAGGAGGACCTAGGTTTGGTTCCTAGCACCTACACGGTGGCTCACAACCGTCTGTAATTCTAGTTTTAGAGGATTCTATGCCTTATGATCTCTGCAAGCACCAGGCATGAGTGTGGTTGGCAACATGGGAGCATAACTCCACAGCTGACAACAGGAAGGAAGGAAGGAAGGAAATGGAATATTTCCTTGTATATTGTGGCTTCCTGGTGAGTGTGGTGCTTAAAATGCTCTGACTCAGGCTAAAGCAGCATTCCAGTCGTGACTGGACGTAGTAGGCACTTTAAGAATTCATTTTAATTATTTTTAAAAAAGTCTTACTTTAGCTCAGGCTAACCTGGAACTCAATACATGGGCAAGGCGGGCTTTGAATTTGCAGTGATCCTCTTGATCCTCCACCTCCTGAGTGCTGTAATCACTTACAGGGATGTGACACCACACCCAGATTTTTATTTTAGAATTTATTTCATTTTATGCATATGAGTTTGGCTTTCATATCTTTCTGGATACCCACATAGGTACCAGGGAAGTTGTTCTTCACTCTGAGTGCCCCCACATGCTCCTCGCTCTATTGGCAATTGTGATGGTTCCATTTTCATAATCAACTTTGTGAGTTTAGAATCACCGTAAAAACAGCTCTGAGTGTGTCCACTGGTGTGTCTCTGACTTAGCCTGGATGTTTGTACCCTGATCGCATGGGTTGGAGTCCTAAGCTGCATAAAGGATAAGGCAAGCTGAGCAACAGCAGTCATCTTTCTCTGTTTCCTGACTGGATGCAATGTGGCCAGCCACCTCAGGCTTCTGAAACCATGGCTTCCCCGCCATGATGGATTATACCCTCACACCGTGAAGCAAAATATAACCCCCCTTAAGTGTGCTTCTGCCAGGTGTTTATGTGGTCACGAGAAAAATAAGTAATACATCAACCTCATCAGATTGGTGGGAACTCTTGTCTATAGATGAGTCCCAAGGAGGCCCAACTTCTTGTCCTGAGTAGCACAAGGCCCTGACAGGAGGCCTATGGAAGTGCCCTCTAGCCCAGCGGGAACAGTGACAGATGAGCCAGGCTTGGCTCAGGAACAGGGCTCAGGAACTCAATGACTTTACTCCCCTCTGGGCCACTCCTCCAGCCCTCTGCTGCAGCTGGAGTGAGGGTGTGTGGATTTATACCTGTATGTACTTGCACAAGTACCTGAGGGCAAGTACATGTGTGCAAGATTTTATCAGATGGTCTTTTGTTCTGGGGAAGAAGGAGAGGCCTGGAGGTCAGGGTGGCACACCTCCTCCCCTCCATACCCAGAGAGTGAAGAGCCCTTCTCTCCAGGGTAGGGGACTGGACCCAGCCAGGCTAGCAGCAGCAGGACTGCCTGAATTTCCTCTCTAGATCCAGAGCCGGATTAGGCTCCAGAGACAAAGAGCAGAGGTGTATGCAGGCTTGGCAAACTGTAAGGAGGCCCCTCCCTGTTGGATTCCTGCCTGGACCTAGAGGTAAGTCTGAGCTTCAAAAGCCTCTGGATAAATTTCTCTGGGTCCTCACTCCTTCAGTCTGCCCTAAGTCATAGGGGAAGAAATCAGGTGCAGATGAGGACACCAGGAGGCTCAGGGAAGGTGCTGGACACAAGGTCACAAAGTAAAGTCCTGGGCAGAGCTGGCTCAAATGGAGGACTAGATTCACTTGCTTTTTCCTTTCTGAAGACTCAAGAAGGGATTTTTGGGGGTCCAGCAGATACCTCTGCCCTTCTTTTCATTACCCCTCCCCCAGTGCTGAAGTTGAGAAGGGTCACCATCATGAGTGACCCACTACAGCAGCATCTACAGACCCAATGTCTCCACTAACACATCTCTCTATGGAAGATTTAGCTTGGTCTTGGCTGTGCCTGTGACCCTACCTGCTCCTTCACATTTTGACTCCTAAAACTATCTCTCTTTACTGAGGGCCATGGGGAGGGTCCCTTCCCCACCCCACCCCCCTTGACCCCAACTACACTGAAGGCTGGAGATGAAGGTAAACCATTGGGACTCAAAGCCCTGGACACCAGGGTTTTCTCTTCATTCCTAAATGTACAAGGGGCAGCTTTTGGTTTCCATAGCAACCTCCAAAGGCCCACAGGCTGATCCCCATCTCCTAGAGAAAGGCATTCTGACCATTCAGGGGAGGAGCCAGCCCCAGGCTGCTGCATGTGGGTCTATTACATTTTATACAGCTAGACCTCGGGCTAAAAGGCCAGGCCTGAACTCTGGTGAGGCCTAGTGGAGTCCTTAGAGGGCAGGTCCAGCTCCCACCCAATTTCCATGCAAAATGAACACCTGGAATGTGGGTGTGTGGGGGCACCCACAGAACAGACAGGCAACTTCAGCTTCCCCTGAGGGGCTAAGAAGATAAGAAAGAGATGTGGAGAGATCTACATTCCTGGGGGAAGGAAGGGCAGGGGCAGGCTCTGAGGCCAAAGACCCTCGGGGAAGACGGAGAACACAGCCCCAGCTGGAGTCTGTACAGGAGCAGGAGAGGGCCGCCTGCCATAGCAAGTGGCCAAGGGGTTCAGGTTCCTTTCATTCTTCAGGAACAATCTCATCTTGTGTCCTTTCTGTGAGGATTAACTGAGCAGAGGCTTGGCAAAACATTTAGAGCAGGGCCTAGCACTCAGTATGTGCTCAACTGACCGTGGCCTGTCTCCTTTACAGCCCAGAGCTCCCTGCACCCCTTCAGGACCACAGGCGTGCCTGAGGCCTGCTGTGGGGTGAAGGAGAGAAGAGAGAAGAAGGGATCCAGGCTTTGGAGCCCAGGAGGGCGGGGATCCATGGCCCTGCCCTGGCGTCAATGAGGCCTTCTGCCAGCTCTTGCGCAGGAGAGGTGGCCTTCAAAAGGGCGCAGTGCCCATGCCTTCCAGACCGCTGCAAGCCGGGGCTGGGCCACCTGGCCAGGGGGGACCCGCAGGCCACAGGTGTTCCCAGCAGGCCCAGCCTACTGTCCCGGACCTGAGCAGGTGTCTGATCTCTGGGCCAGACATTCCGATCCCATCCCCCCTGACTCCGGTGGTGTCCGGGCCAACCCTTTGATTCTGAGCTCCGAGTCACCGGTCCCTCCCCTCAAGGGGTGGAATGAGGTTCCAGAGCTGGGAGGGTGCAGGTAGCCGGCACGGGGCCATCCTGGTAGCTGCCCCCGCGGTCTTCATCCATCGCCTTGCAAAACCACTCGAAAGGGGGGGTCGTAGATTCCCGGGCGGTTGCGGGGCTGTCTGGTGCGGGACGGGGGCGGAGCCCTGCCGAGGGTCTCCCCGCCCCTTCCAGCTCAGCCAAGCAAAGGTGAAACCTGAGCTCAGGTTGGGGGCGGGGCTGGCTCGGGACTCTGCCCGGGTTCCCGCTACGGGGCAGCCACTGGAAGCCAGGGCCTGCCTGGAGCCACTGGAGCAGGTGAGGCCGGAGGCTGTCCACTGGCAGGACGAGCAGCCGTCGGGCCCCGGGGCCCAGAGCTGACCTTCCTTTGGTTTTTGGTCCGTAGAGCCCACGATGGAGCCCGCAGCCCTGGGTCACTCCCCGCCCTGAGTCCCAAAACAGTCATGCTACTCCGAGGGCGCCCCCGGGCATTGGGGGCCGCCGCGCTGCTGCTGCTGTTGCTGGTGGTGGTGGTCGGCTTCTTCCTGTTCGGCCGGGACCCTGAGTGTGAGAGCTACGAGCTGGGCAGAGGAGGTGGGGACCCTGTGTGTCCGCTGCCTGCTCACGCCACGTGTCCTTTCAGACGGACTACGGGCAGCTGCCACACTGGACGGAGACCCGGAGGGGGGACGCAACTTCTCCGCCTCCGGTCTTCAGCCTCAACTGCCACTCAAATGCGAGGTAGGTACTCATGGACCCTGTTGGCTGCCAGCCCTTGGGCTCCTAGTCTCCAGCCCTGGGCATCTGTGGGAATCACAGCACCTGACATCTGGTCATCCAGCTGGGACGCCTGAGGACCGTAGAGCGCATGCCCCCTCCACTTCTGTCCTCGGTTTCCCCACTTGTGAAGTTAAGGCGTGGCTTCTAGGCATTCTCTTCCCTAGCTCCGATGCCAGGTGGGGGTCACTCTGTTCTGGACCAGACTGGCTAGCTGGATAATAGAAGTTGGGAACTGCTGCTGACCTAGGTGTTCCCTCCCCAGCTGTTGCATGTGGCCATCGTGTGTGCGGGATACAACTCCAGCCGAGAGGTCATCACCCTGGTGAAGTCCGTTCTATTTTACAGGTAAGGACAGGAATCCACCGCAACAAAGCGAAGGGCATCACTGTTACGAGTTTCCTTTCTCTTCTGTGCCGAGGAAACTGAAGTCCCCTTCTTATGAAGGGTGGCCATCAGAACCTCCTCGAGAGCTTCTTGTAGGATAGGGCTGCTTTCTCTTGGGTCCTGTGGGGAGAATCCTGTGTTTTTCCTGCACAGTCATGTCAGGCTACCTCTGTCTCTACCCAAAAGGAAAAATCCGCTGCACCTCCACCTGGTGACCGATGCTGTAGCCAGAAACATCCTGGAGACCCTCTTCCGAACATGGATGGTGCCTGCTGTGGTGGTCAGCTTCTATGATGCTGAAGAGCTCAAGGCAGGAGTCTCCCCCTCTGTACTCTTGCCCAGCTGGGCCCAGCAGTAGGGGGTGGGAGAAGAGAGACCCTGTCCTACCAAACCTCCTGGAGCTCAAATCTTTCACCCTTTTGGGGACTATGGCTGCTTTCTGCTGTGCCACTTGGTACGTCCTCGCCCTCCCTCTTACAGCCCCTGATCTCCTGGGTCCCCAACAAGCACTACTCTGGCCTATATGGGCTCATGAAGCTAGTACTTCCCAGCATCCTGCCTCTCAGCCTGGCCCGAGTCATCGTCCTGGACACTGATGTCACCTTCTCCTCTGACATTGCGGAGCTCTGGGCACTCTTTGCTCACTTTTCCGGTGAGGCACCTGCAGCCCTGACCTAGCCTCCCCCTCCTAGCTTACCCAGGCCACTGCTGTGGACTGTGCCTGAGCCCACATCCCCAGGCAGCTCCCTCCTGCCCTCCCCTCCCAGACAAGCAGGTGGTCGGTCTCGTGGAGAACCAGAGCGACTGGTACCTGGGCAACCTCTGGAAGAACCATAGGCCCTGGCCTGCCTTGGGCAGGGGATTTAACACAGGTGGGGACAGTGGTGAGGGAGGCAGGGTAGGGTGGGCTGCTGGTCGTCAGTGGTGGGGCAGGCACAGAATACCAGGAAGCCCCCAGGGAGAACTCTCCCACCTTGCGTGTGTTGTACCAAATGGCTGTGGCCAATTTGTTTCCTTTGAGGCTCTGTTTTCTCATCCGTGTGATGGGAAGACTTAAGATAGCCTTGCCATTACCAAATGTGAGAGGGTGACTAGGGAGGGGCCTCTGTGAGCTGTGCAGCATACAGTTCCTCCCCCCCTACTCAAGGGAATTACAGGTATGGTGTCTGAACCTTGAGAAAATAGAGTCCTGTGTTAACAATTTGGGCACACTCTGAGAGGTTTGCCGTTAGGTTTGTCACTGCTGTGCAAACACTACAGAGTGTATTAGTACACACCCAGATGAAATAGCCTGTTCTTCTCCAGGCTGTGGTGTGGCCTGTTGTTTGCGGGACTGAGTGCCTGCTTACAGGTAGGCAACTACAAGACAAGTATTTGTGTAGCTGAAAATGAAAAAAGCATAGGAAACATACGAGGTAGTAACGTGGTTGGTTTATTTGACAAGGGCTCATGTAGCCCAGGCTGGCTTTGAACTCACTAGTTACCCAAGGATGACCTTGAACTTCTGATGCTCCTGCCTCTATCTCTCCGGTGCTGGGGTTACAGCCGTGTGCTACCTGGTTTATGCCATGCTGGGGCTCTAAGCTAGGGCTTTATGCACGATAGACAGGCCACTGCAGCTGAGCCACATATCCAGCCCGAGGTGGTGACTTTTTATTTCATACAAGCATGTGCCATCATGCATAGTGTATGCTTTATATTGACCAAAGCACCATTAAGTGACACCTGACTGACTGTACCAATTAACACCTTACAGCCTGGTGTGGTGCTGCCTATTGCTGCTGGTAGTCCCAGCTTCTGGAGAGGCTGAGGCAGGAAGATTGCAAGTACGAGGCCAGCCTGAGAAACTTAGTGAGACCCTGTTTCAAAATAATAATAGTTTCTTTAAAAATGTTTGTCTCATGTGTATGAAAGTTTGTCTGCATGTGTGTATGTGTACTGCATGCATCCCTGGTACCCATGGAGGTCAGAAAAGGGTGTTGAATCCTCTGGAACTGGAGTTACGAAGGTTGTGAGTTACCATGTGGGTCCTGGGTATCAAACCTGGGTCCTCTGCAAGAGCAACAAGTGTTCTTAACCATGGATCCGTCTCTTCTGTGCCTCAAAATAAAATCTTAAAAGGGGCTGGGGTGTAGCTCAGGGATAGAGGGTCTGGGCTCCCCGAAGTACTACAAAACAAACATTTCAAAAGACTCAGGATCTGGATGACCCTGGTGGGCATGGCAACCTCTCCCCCTGTTGGCAGGTGTGATCCTGCTGTGGCTGGACAGGCTTCGGCAAACTGGCTGGGAGCAGATGTGGACGCTGATGGCCAAACGGGGGCTGCTTACTCTGACGGCCACTTCCCTGGCTGACCAGGTCCGGAGGAAGCTTTGTGGGAGCAGAGTTGAGGGGCAGGCTGGGGACTGAGACCTGATGTCTGTCACTGCCTAGGACATATTCAATGCTGTCATCAAGGAGCATCCTGAGCTGGTGTGTCCCCTGCCATGCATCTGGAACGTTCAGCTGTCGGACCACACCCTGGCTGAGCGCTGCTACTTGGAAGCAGCTGACCTCAAGGTGAGAGGAGACCGTAGCACGGGTACTCTTGCTCCCTCCCTGTTCTCAGCCCCTGCTGATACCTCCTGGGATCCAGGTGATCCACTGGAATTCACCAAAGAAGCTTCAAGTGAAGAACAAGCATGCAGAATTCTTCCGAAACCTGCACTTGACCTTCCTGGGGTATGATGGGAAGCTGCTGAGGAGAGAGCTCCTTGGGTGCCCCAACCAGCTCCCTCCCGGGGCTGAACAGGTAAGAGGGGACTGTGCTGCCTTGCCTTTGGGGAGGTCTTGCCCCTCTGTACTCTGGTGGGCCTTGGCTGGAGGGCATGTCATCCTGGGCCAGCCCTGGTCTTTCTTTCCCTGGACCCTGCTCAGTTGCAGCAGGCCCTGGCACAGCTGGACGAGGAAGAGCCCTGCTTTGAGTTCCGGCAACAGCAGCTCATCATGCACCGTGTGCACATCACCTTCCTGCCCCACCAGCCACTGCCTCCCCAGCCTCATGATGTCACCTTGGTGGCCCAGCTCTCTATGGACCGGTGAGGGTGTGGAGGGCAGCCCCAGGTAGCACAGCATAGGCGAGACTAAGGATTTGAGAGAAGGATTTTATCTGGTAGCTAGAAGGTGTGGGAGTGAGCTGCTTGTCCCTGGAAGAGTCCTAGAAATTGGAGACACTGGATATGGTGGGAAAAGCTTTGGGCTCTGGAAGTCTTTCTGATGCCTAGAACGGCCTCTGTGTTACCAAGAGACCATGACTAAGCCTCAATATTTCAGGCTTCTGGTTTTCTTGGCTGTCAAATGTAGATGCACTCACCTGAGATCAGTTGTGAGGATTTGAAAAGGCCAGCAGTGTGTGCCCATAAGGTGCTTAGTCACGTGAGGGTGCTCTGCAGCAGCTAACATTGGGGGAGAGTTTCTAGCCATCCCTGGGCCTCTGCACGAGGGACTGAGCCGGGCTGACCACCCACCTCACCCCAGGCTGCAGATGCTGGAAGCCCTGTGCAGGCACTGGCCAGGCCCCATGAGCCTGGCCTTGTACCTGACAGATGCAGAGGCTCAGCAATTCCTGCATTTCGTGGAAACTTCACCAGTGCTCTCTGCGAGGAAGGATGTGGCCTACCATGTAGTGTACTCAGAGGGTCCCCTCTATCCAGTCAACCAGCTCCGCAACGTGGCCTTGGCCCAGGCTCTCACACCCTATGTCTTCCTCAGTGACATTGACTTCTTACCTTCCTACTCCCTCTACGACTACCTCAGGTGAGCCTGGAGGGTGGGAGAGGGGCAGCATTTGGGGAAGATGCTGACAGGGTCAGGGTATCTTGGGAACCCTAGGTTGCTGTGTCACTGTTTCTTCCTGGGGCTCGGTGGCTTCTGCAAGCCCTTCTGTAAAAAGGGCTTATATGAGGGCTTTCTTTTTTTTTGAGGGGGTGGCTGCCACTGAGTCAGGGAGGAGAGGCCCCACTTCAGACAGCAGTACTTTTTGTGGCAAGGCAGAGGCACAGGGTTGGCTACTGGAAGGTGGGGCTCTGGTTGAGCAGGGGTGAGATCCCTGGGCTGAGTTCTCCTTCTTCCCACGTGCCCCTCCCCAGGGCCTCTATCGAGCAGCTGGAGCTGGGCAGCCGGCAGCGGAAGGCTGCTTTGGTGGTGCCTGCATTTGAGACCCTGCACTACCGCTTCAGCTTTCCTAACTCCAAGGCAGAGCTGTTGAACTTACTGGATGCGGGCTCCCTCCACACCTTTAGGTAAGAGAAGCCATGTTCTGCTCTGCTGTTCCCGTGCTGGGGCACCCCTGAGCTCACAAACTCCTACTCTCAGCCCTGCTCCCACCTGATCCTGTTACACAGATACCATGAGTGGCCACAGGGTCATGCGCCCACAGACTACGCCCGCTGGCGGGAGGCCCAGGCACCATACCGTGTGCAATGGGCAGCAGACTATGAGCCCTATGTGGTGGTGCCCCGCGACTGTCCCCGCTACGATCCTCGCTTTGTGGGCTTTGGCTGGAACAAGGTGGCCCACATCATAGAGCTGGACGCTCAGGTGAGGAGGGCACCTTGTTGTCCTGGCTGTGATCTTCTCCTTCCTGTTGGGCCATGGGACAGGCCTGCATTTCAGCCCTCACTTGCTTCTCCCCAGCTCAGCCCTGGCTTCTGTCCCCATTCTTACAGGAATATGAATTCCTGGTGCTACCCGAGGCCTTCGCCATCCACTTGCCCCATACTCCAAGTCTGGACATCTCCCGCTTCCGCTCCAGCCCCACCTACCGGGACTGTCTCCAGGCCCTCAAGGAGGAGTTCCACCAGGACTTGTCCCGGCGCTATGGGGCTGCAGCCCTGAAATACCTCACTGCCCTGCAGCAGTCCCAAAGCCGGGCCTGAGCTTGCCAGGCTGCCCTTGGCCATGGCTCTCACATACACTGCCTACAGACACTGGAGAACCCTGGTGGGTGCCCACCATTATTGCTATTTAAATTATTTAAGGTTTTTGTCAGAGAGGCTAGGGTGGAACGTCTGTGGGGTCCCCTGCTGCTGTTCCACAGTTGGGGTCCAGCCCTCCTTTGCCCCAGCTGGTTTGGGGCTAGTTCCCCAATTCTTAAATTGTTTTTTTTTTAAATCTTGTGTGTTAATGTTTTGCCTACATGTAGGTATGTGTAAGAAGGTGTTAAATAATCCCCTAGAACTGAAGTTATAGGTAGTTATGAGCCACCATGTAGGTCTGAGAACCAAACCTAGGTCTTAACTCTCTGGCCCCACAATAAAGTCTTTATTATTTTTGTTCTGTTTTGTTTTTTTGTTTTCTTGAGACAGGGACTCCCTGTGTAGCTCTGGCTGTCCTGGAACTTGATCTGTAGACCAGGTTGGCCTCGAACTTACAGAGATCCACCTGCTTCTGCCTCCTGAGTGTTGGGATTAAAGGCATGTGCCACCACTGCCTGGCCACAATAAAGTTTTAAAAACCTTTTAAAACTTTTTTACTCTGGTTGGAGACTCAAGGGCTCCTTAGGGTCTGAGGCCATCAGTGGGCAGTGGGAATGAATTTCGGCTAGAGTCCCAGGACAGTCTGAACCCTCAAGGGCCACAGACTGGAGGTGGAGTATCTTGCCCATACTTCCCCACCACATCCCAAACTGAACACGAAGAGGCTGAGAGGCTTTATTTGGCTTTATTTAGTAAAATGTTAAAATAAATAAATACAAATTGATCGGCTGCTCTGTACCCCCCACCCCCTCAAAACAAAAACCAAACAAACAAAACAGAAACTTTGAAGCACAAAACTCCAAATACAAATTCTACCAAGACTGAAATCACAAAGGGCACGGACACAGACAGGGCTGGGTCTGGCTGGCTCTGCGCGTGGAGATTGCTCACTTCTGCTCAGCCCACCCACCTGACTGCAGCTCACCCTGGGTAAGAGCAAGGACACTGGAGAGGGGTACAGGGGCCAAGGCTGCCATGTGGAACTGCTAAAGAGTGCCATCTTGGCTCTCAGGACTCTTCCTTCCTTGGGGAGGGCCAGTGGAATCTTCCCAGGGGTCACCCATCTCCTTGGGGAGGAGCCTATAGGAGCACAGGCTGAAGGCAGGATGAGAAATGAGACACCTGCTTTCTGCCAAGGGTGCCCAGATGAGGGGTACATCATTTACACACAGCAAGATAGCCTGCATTCAACAGAAGCCATGGGATCTGAAGAAGCCAGTGTCTGGAAAAGGGCCACTGGTCCATCCTATTGCCCCTGGGAGGAATGTCCTCAGGAGTTCAGCCCTTTAGTTAGGTAAGGTCCATACCCAAGGAGGGCCTAGAGGGAAGAGACCACTTACGGGGTGTGAGCTGTGGGGCTGGTGGTGAGAGTCAAGAAGGCTCCAACAGCCCCAAGAGGAAGCATCAGGGAGGTGGCGGAGAGGCAGCTGTACGTGCAGACAGACAGCTGGAAACACAGTCACCCTGGGACAGTGCTGGGTACACATGTACCCTTAACACTGCCTGTTGGGCATGAGACAAGAAGCAGCAGCAGGAGAGGTGGCCCTAAGAGGTACCAATCACGAGGATGCCAGTCACTAAGACGGGGGCCAGCTGGAGGCTGCCTGGGGGTTGTCACTGGCTCTAGGGCAGGCCACACCCAAGTAAAGCCAACCAGGGACCACACCTGGCCGAGTCCTCCCTGAAAGGTGCCATCAGCATGCCTACTCCACAGGGCCAGATAAGGGAGAAATGAGAATTGGTGGAGCTCAGCAGTCAGGCAAGACCACAGGCTCAGACAGAAAAAGGCGGGTGACGGTGCAGACCTCAGTGCCTTCAGGGCCTGCACCTACCAGCCTGGTCCAGAGGACAAGCAACTCCAGCCAAGGCCCTCCAAAGCGTCTGTGATGCCAGCGGGCTTCACAGCCTCGGCTGTAGGAGCAATACACCGCAGGTAGGGGAGGGAAGACAGGGATGGAGGCAGCTCAGGCGGGGCAGCACGCGGGTACGTGTACTAGGGGTGTCACGGGCACCCACAGGTCTAGGAGACAGGAAGAAGCTCTGGGTTGACAGAGTGAAGGGCAAGTGGACGGAGGGGGCAGGACCCGCAGTGGAGGCTTGGCGCACAGCTACATTTTTTACTGCACTCCAGTCCAATCAAAGCAGCTCACTTCCAAACACCAGAAGCAGGGACTCCCTGCTGCTCTGCTCCTGCACTGTTACCAGCAGCTCTTCTGGGACAAAGTTCTGAAGTGATTGATGATGGCTTCTCAACCTCTTTCCATCACAGGTAGGCACTGAGTGCCAAGCCCCAGCCTATGGGCCCAGACAAGTCCAGCAGAGGGGTGGGAGGCTGGGGGAGCTGAGACAGGGCATCAGCCTGCTACTAGACTCTGATCCTCTGCCAACAATTCCTCTAACTAGTCTGGGCATCTCCAAAGCTCCCTAACTAGACTTAGCACCTTAGTTTCTGAGTAAGAAAAGAGGGCTCTTCTCTGTCCCCCTCAGACAACTTGAAGCCAGAGGCCTGGCTTGTGTGGCCAGACTACCTCCCCTCTTCTCAAACGCTGGGAAGATGAACGGGTGGCTGGTGTGGCTGGGCCTTGCTCACTCTCAGAAGCACCTCTTGTCTGCTGTAGCTACTGTCCGGATCCAGCTCTTCTCCCTGGGCCTGACTGGGAAAGGAAGAAGCGAAGGGGCCTTTCCTGCTACTCCTAGACTTGGGGGCCTGGTGGGCTCCAGAGAGATGCTGCTTATGGCCCCGGGGCAGAGCCCAGGCCTCTATCCCTTCACTCAAGGACATGTAACGGACAAAGATTTCTAGTGGGAACATGCGACTCACAGAGTTACTTTCCCGCCTGCAGTACTGTGGGGAGGTGACTAGAGAGCCTTTCACAATCCCAGTTTTCTAAGAAGAAAAGGCCACAATAGGCCAAGCAAGGCAAGCATAGTGATTCTGACCCAGGGACGCCCGGGAAGCATGTGGGTGGGTGGAAGGGAGTGAATTCTGACCCGGTGCCAGCAGGCGGAGGACAGCTGGGGCTTCAAACCTCTATCTTCCACACAAGATGGACGTGAAGGCCACCTGGGCTCTCAGAGACATATGGAACCTCAAGGCATCTCCCTCCTTAGTTCTGATGCAGCCAGCCCGGACCCCACACTCTCCCAGAGGCCAAGCATACAGGCAGTGGGAGCCTCACCAGCCATTCCCCGAGGTGCCCCAAGGCATATCTAATGCTGGTGGCTGAAAGACTGAGAACAGCACCAAGGGTCTTAGGTGGGCACCAGCCTGTACTCTAGCAAGGTCTGAGACCGTGGGGAGGCCCTGACACCATGCACACAGGAGGTGGGATCCCTGTACCAAGAAGACAGCGCAGTCTGAGAAGGGAGAAAGTGAGAGGGCCCGGCCATTCCTGGAGACTGGTCCACCAGTCTAGAGACAAACACAGCCAAATGTCAGCATGATCAGCAGGTTCTGTGCTAAAAAATTATAACTACACGGCGTTTTCTCCAGTTCTGACACCTTTTTAATAGAAATCACTGTTTTTAGGAAACAAATAGCACTTTTGTAATTTTTTTTTTTTTTTACAATGTTTCTTACCTTGATCTTAATTTAAGTAACACTAGGAAGACCTCAGTATCTTTTATTTCCTTTTTAATTAAAAAAAAAAGTTGCTGTTGTTTTTCCCCAGGTACAAAGTTTTTTTTTTTTTGCCCTTGCATAAAAAAACAAAACAAAACAAAAACAAAAACAAAAACAAAACAGTGCCGAACGATGACACAGACGCACAAAGACACACTGACCTCACGGACACTATGACGGCTACTCTACCATGCAAGGTCTCGCTACCCTTAACAGGACCGTCCGTCTGAAAAACAGCTTTTCTATTCCTTATTTTAGTTCTTGTTACAAAAAAAAAAAAAAAGGTAAAGTAAACAACAAAATAAAACTTTGTTTTAACAAAACAAGAACAGAAACAAAATAAACTTGAAGAAGAGAAAAGGGTCGTCTCCATTCACACACACCTGGGTCGTGCTGCTCTGCTCAGAACCTTCTCTTCTTATAAATATAGAAAAGGGATGGAGCTTGTTTTCAAGTAAAACCTCTGATCCGCCTTTCTCCCGCCTGGACCGCACGCACACCCTCCCTTCCCTGCCTCAGCACGGCCTGGGACCACCTGGAGCTGCGCACTACACTGGGCAGACGGAAGGGGCTGCTGGAGGCGGTGGGGGGGGGAGCGAGCTGGCGGGGCCTGGGCTCTCCTCGCACGGGCCTTCCAGAGACGTTAAATACTGCTTATGTCACACACTGTCCCACCCTTGCCCTCCCGGCCCTCTTCTGGGCACTGGGTTAGTTAAATCTCTATTTCTTTTTTTTTTTTCTTTTTTCTTTTTCTTTTTTGGTTTTATGGTAGTGAAAGTTTAGGAACAGGAAAGCCCACACACTCTTTGGACTTGTCTTTTCTACCTAAACAAACGGCTCCCAGTAAGGATCTGAAACCTGCTCTCCTCCCTCCGCCCGTCCCTGCTCCCCACCCAACGAAACAGAAACAAACCCGCCGTGGCTGTGGAGGCTGCTGCAGGCACACACTGGTGTATAATAGAGACAGTAAGTATATTATTTCACTTGGCATGGTGCTGGCAAAGAACCTCCAGCTGGCACTATTTCATGTAACGTGGTCCAATCTTTGCATGTACACACAGAATAAGAAGAATCAATTGGCAAACTCGGGTGCCACCTGGCACAAGCATCTTCTCTCTCTCTGGAACCAAAGAACCAAAAGAATTCTGTACTTTCCAGAAGAAATCTGGCTTTCCTTTTCTAGAGTCTCCTTGCCGCCAGGACTGTGGCGTCTCCTCCAGGGCTGTTATTTAGTCTCTTCCCCTGGTTACAGTTCGCTGTGCAGCTCTGCGAGGAAGGGGAGGGGGCAGGTGTGGAGGCGGCGTGGGCAGGGGGGGTGCAGTCCGGGCCATTGGAGAGGGCCGCCACAGTGGCCTCAGAGTCTACAGGTTTGGAGAGGTCGATGCCATGGATGAGACGAATGAGCTGTTTCACCTTGTCCAGGGAGCTGCGCATCTCCTTCTGCCGTGCCAGGATGGTGTTCTTCATCTCCATACATTTCTGCAGCAAATGACAAGGACGGGTACTCAGCCTCCTGCTTTCCCGTCAGGCCCAGCAGCCCCAGGGGAAAAATGCCCCGTAAACCACTCCCTGTGCAGTGGTGTCAGCCCTTACAACTTGTGCTGTCCCACTGATGTGGGCAGACACTATCAAAGGAGGAAGACAGAAACGGCAGGAAATGGGGGCCAAAGGAAAAGGTGAAAGCCAGCGCTACTGGACACCAGCACTTGCGATGCTATGACAGCAGAGTGCCACAGAAGCTGCTCTGAGGCTCGCTTCCGCCATGCTCACAGGCGGAGGGCTGTTTACTCACCCGCAATTTAGAGGCAGGTCAGGGTGGGCCAGTAACATTTAGAGAAATGAGATAGCCTACGGCCAAAAGACTCTATAGTCAGTGACCAGGTCCTCTTGGTCGGTTACCAGCGGGTAGTCTTTACCTTAGCCCAATAAACCAGGTGTCTAAAAGAGTCGCTCAAGGGGGCTTGGGTCTGCCCAGGGTCTGCTGAGGCTGTATGCTCTTCCCAAGTGCTCAAAAAATGTGCAGGCAGTGGCTGCTGCTACGGTGGTGCAGGTGCTACTCCATTTCTTCACCTTGGAGACAGCAGCCACAAGGACACTCAGAGCTTGGGGGTGCACCGCGTGCCACACGGCCACGGCGTGCCATGGCCTGAGCACGGCACACTGACTCAGAAGGCAGACTTCCACTGCCCAAGTTGACCACATTCATACATGGAAGGCCTTCTGGAACTGGCTGTCAGGGGCCCAGTACTGTGTCTGGTGCTGAGAAAGGAAAGTGGCTTACACTTATAGAACTGCTGAGCTCTTTCACCTTCTGCTCTAGTTGTTCTCGCTCCTGTTTTAAATCTGAACTCCACTTAAGTAGCTTCTGCTTCTCCTCTTCTTTTGCTGGAGAGAAAGTAATTTTTAAACGATCAATTCTTCGAGAAGCCTACCGGACTCAGGATGCTCACCGAAGACACCCACCCAGAAGTGCCCCCTCAGTCACACAGCCAAGACTGAGAGCCTGGCCCCTGGACTTTCTTTCTTCTGGGTGCGCTGGCCTTGGTAGCTAGGCCAGGCTTTATGTGGGTAAGGTACCACACTTCACTTTCCTTTTCAAAAGGTGGTTCACAAACTTCGTACTCCTTTCAATAAAACATTTTTACTTTCTTTTGGAAACAAACCTGACATTGCCTTCCAGTGACTTTTTTCCAAAAAGGCAGACCTTACCTGCTTTGTAGGCAATATAGGAATGAACAATGGCTAAAGTTCCAGGCCATGGAATTGCTTCTTCCTTCTTCAGCATCTGAAAGAATTTAGAATTTTTCCCTTGAGATGGAAGGGAACACCAAACACCAGTATCTGACAAGGTCCAGGGAGGTTTATGGAAGCATCACTCACAAGCCTGGACTACAGAAAGAGGCAGAGACTTGGGAGCATTCCTGTATCTTCATATAAGCCACACGAGGAGCTAGACACGTGGCTAAGTGGTGAAGAGTACTAGGTACTGGGTTCAAATCCCAGAGCCACATGGCAACTCACAACTGTCTGTAACTCCAGTTCCGGTGGATCTGACTCTCTCACACAGACAGACATACATACAGGCCAAACACCAATGTAGACAAAATAAAAATAGTTTAAATAAATAAAGAAATAAACAGCCACATGAGACAGGTGTGTGCACTTTTAATGCCAGCACTTGGGAGGCAGATGCAGGTGGATGTCTGGGAATCTTAGGTCAGCCTGGTCTACATAGAGAGTTGCAGGACAGCCAGGACTACACAGTGAGAAGCCGTCTCAAAACAGACAAAACCAGAAACATCCATTCAGCCGAGTCAACAAAAGCCATGTAGCCCTAAACACTCTCTATGACTAGGCCCAGCAGCACACCGTTGGGCACCAGCGTGATGGCAGTCACTTCAAGCAACTCTGCCTGTTTCAAATTTAGTTTCATTTTGTTCCTCAAAAACACCTTCTCCAGGGAGGTTAAACACAGTCCTAAATCCTCAAGTATAAGCACTCTAGCCCCAGTGTAGGCAACTGTCAGAGGGTCACCTGAGGAGAGAGCAGGGGAGGGTGCTCTGACTACACTGGAGGCGATGGGATGAGGACTGAGACAGGTGTGGTCACACCTGTGGGCCCAGCACTCAGGAAGCCAAGGCGGGAGATCCCAAGTTCAATGCCAGCCTGGGTTACAGAGAGGGATCCCGTCTTAACACACCATGGACTGAAGGTGCAGCTCAATGGTAGAGCACTTAAGCAGTTTGCACAAGGTCCTGGTTTTGGCTCCCAGTGTTGCGAAAAATAAATAAGTAAAGAAAGAAAGAAAAAAGAAAAAAATTTAAAATGGTCTCAAATCAGGTTTTATTTTATTTAATTTTTGGTTTTTGAGAAAGTATCTCACTGTGTAGCCCAAGCTTGATTGGAGCTCATCATGTAGACCAGGCTAGCCTCAAACTCAAAGATCCACTGTCTCAGCCGTCTGACTGCTGGGACTAAAGGTGTGCACAATCAGGCTCAGCCCAGAATAAACTTTTAAAGATTTTAACTTATCTTTTGTTTTGTTTTCCTTTTTTGTAGTGTCTCACTATGTAGCTCAGGCTGGCCTGAGCTCTTGGCTCAGCCCTTCTAGTGCTGGGATTATAGGCGTGTGCCACCATGTAGGGCTGAGGGACTGTACTTCAAAGGGGAAGACAAGTTATTTCCCATGGAAAGAAGCAATTCATGCATCAGGGAACTTGTGGGGGAACCAAGGCTGTGGCATGCGTGTGCACACTGTGCTGTGAACCAGGAGGACAGGCCCTACAGAACAGTGACCAAGAGAGAGAAGAGCAGCCTATCCCCAGGATGGGAGGGAAAGGAACTTTCGTGGCACTGTCCCTCTCTTCCTTGGGCCCTCATCCACACGACCCATCCCAGTACCTGGTCCTGACATCTGGGGCAGATCCACATGCCCTTGGGAATTGTTTTCAGAGGTGGGTCTAAGCAGTCCAGATGATACACACGGGAACACGTGTCACACATCAGCAGCTGGCCACTCTTCCTGCAGACACTGCAGAAATCCTCATGGATATCACCCTATGAGATGAGAGGAGAGGCAAGAAAAACAATTAGGAAGGTGAAAACTCACTGTTACCTTGGACACCGTGGTTTCGCACAAGTGATCCTGACAGTGAGCCGATGGCACCAAGACGGCCCTCCAACACTTCAGGGTTAAGGAAAGCAGGAGTGGCCAGTGGCATGAACCTCTACCTGATCCACAAAGCTCAGGGTCTAGGGTGGCAATGAAACTTGAAATTTAAACATTAAGGACTTTCTATAAACTTACAAATTTAGAGTGAGAATTTAACCTTATAAATTTTACAGCAAAGATCTTCAGTTGCCTGGCCAAAATCAGTAGCTTAGGCAACAGTGTGGCACTTTTAATGCCAAGATCCCAACCCATAGATCAGAGACTATCAGGCACTGAGGCCCACTGGCCAAAGTGTCTCGCACTAGGATGGGAGCCGTGTTTATTACCTATCATTTGGGGGAGTTTAAAAAATGTGGAAACACAGGCACGAAATAGAAATTTACTACACTTCTTGCTTACTTGGGGAAAGTACAGTGAACATTCAAATAGGAAGAGCTTGAATCAGGAGCAAAGAGAACTGACAGAGGCTTCTAACATGTAGAACCAGCACCTAGCATTTGCTACTCAACAGACCATCTAGTGGGAGGCTTTATTTCCCCATCAAGTGGCAGCACAGTCCACTCTACCACCCCCGTGATAGTTCCAGTGCTCAGGTAAGCCCGCTGTGGCCCTCAGGACAGAAGGAACCATCAAAAGACAAGAAAGCAGGTCTATTTAAAATCTGGAGGAATGGACAGGGAAGATTATACCAAGCACTCTTAAAGAGGTGCATTTCAGTAAGTCAACGTGCAGCCTGCTCTCTGATGGATCGACACACTGGTTAGGATGACAGGGAAGGGAAGGTGGTGGGGATACGCTGGAGGGCACTCAGCAAGTCAGTGCTAGCACACTGCTTTAAGGTGTCTGGGGTATTCTGTTAGAAAGCCTACCACAGAACTGCACAGGAAGCAGCAAGACAGAAAGCAGCTTCCCAGCCCCTCCCCCACCACCACACCACAGAGAGAATGCACCTTCCCAGCCATGCAGGTTCTCTCTGCAGGAAACTCCCCTTTGTGTGTGTGTGCATGTGTGCATGTGCATGTATCTCTCCAGCCACATCTTTCAAATTCATATTTACATACACTACAGCAGTAGTATCTAGTGCTTTTGAGTGTCAGGATTCCTATGTATTCAAAATCACTGAGGACCTCTGAGTTAATGAAGGCTATATATAGCACCAGTACAGTAAAAACAACAACAAAACCACACACACACACACACACACACACACACACACACCCAAAAAACAAAAACCAAGAAAACAAAACTCAAGAACACAGTCATCATTAAATAGCCATGATATCACATGGGAAGTTGTACTTGGAAAACCCCATTGTCTAGTCTTGAGAACGAGTGTGGAAATGGGGCCTGAAGCATTAGTGTTATTATGGAAACAATTTTGGTTCATACATCCCTGAGAAGTGCCAGTGGCTCCAGACCACATTTTGAGAACTGCTCTAGTCTAATGGTTTAAATATAAAATTCCAAGAATGTCAGAATGAATGTAAAATACAGGGACAGTGCATCCATCAAGGTCTGTCTTTGCTAAAGAGTGGAGATGAAAAGGCTTAACTCTGGTGATGGGTCATAATCAAACGGTGAGCTGAAATGTGCCTGACCATGACATTGCTTGGGACGTGCTGCCTCTATCAACCCCCGCTTTACTGTGTGCTAAAAATTTATAATTAGTCAATGTATCTTCCCTTCTCATAAATGACAGCAGCAACAAGGTACATCCTGAGGATTAGTGTCTGGCTGGACCTTGTACTACCAAGTCCTTCTTGATGGTTATTGATCTCCACAAAATGCTTGGCACTCAACTGTTACTGTTTAATTAATGCTGAGACTTAGCTACCCAGCAGCAAACACATAGAACCTCGTGTGTTGATTTTAATCACAGCTGCTGTTGGGATACTGTAAAAGTAGAAGTCAATTATCTTTAAAAAAAAGATGTATCCCACTGGGTTTAACTTAGGAAGTTCTGAACATTTTTAATGATTTCAGAAAAGCATTATTTTGCCTTTAGATTTCTGAAAAGAACAATGTTTGTGTTTTAAGATGAAACCTGGCAAAAGCTTTTAGTTTGTGCCTTGACCGAAATGGATCCTTTGGGTCTAGTCTGTAAAAGCAAAGCATGAACTCAACCAAAGAACCCAGACCAAGGCAACACGGTGTAAATAAGAAAATCCTGGGCAGAGGCATAAAGCCACTTCCCCCGCACTGTGCACCAGTGCACAGGGAGTCAGTGGGCTGTTGACTTCTTGGGCCACACCTGGACTGGGGAAGAACTGGAACAATCTTTGGTACCAGCAAACATGGGTTCTGACAGGGACTCCTGGTGCTTGTCAGCCTGCCAGTTAGAAAACCTGCAGCAGTTACTAGAGCCAAAGGTTAGGAAAGATGGATGGAATGCCAAGTCTTTAGGACCAGGACGAGTCTGTAGCATCAGCTATGTCCAAGGAAGGGATCCTGCTGGGAACAGAACTCTCCTGGGACCCCAACTCTCCATGAAGAAGGTGTGACATTAGTAAGTCACGAGAACCTCAGGGAACAGTTCACTGGAAGATGGTGAACAAGCTTTACAGTTCCTAAGGGATGAGGACAGAGACAAAGAAACTCTTGTTTTGCTGCTTCAGGTCTGTTCCTCGTGTCATCTTCAGTAAATGGCAGCGTCAGCCATGGACTTTATATTTATCCTTGACAATTCTCTTTTTCTCATTGCCCAGTTTAATGCACTGGAATCTTCAAAATACAAAGAGAACTGGTTACTTTTCTCCATCTCTGTATCTAACACTCCATCAGGACCAGTCAGGTGTCATCAGCTCTTGCCTGGACCATCACAGCAGCCTCCTTATTGGCCTCTCTGCTTCATTCCATCCTTCCTAAGGCTCTTCTCTCCACATTGCTCCTTTTGGAATCCAGATGGCTCTATAAGCACCAGGAATCATCAAAGGAGGCTGACAACTTTGGGTAAGGTATTTTCTATTTACGCAGACTCAAAGCTATCTTTTGATACAAACAAAGTGGAAACAAACTTTTATAAGTGAAAAAAATTCAGTGGAAATTATCTCAAGATTTGAAAGTTAGCAACACCAACAACAGGCTGACGTCACATGCCTCCTGCTGAGAAGGGCTTGTCATCCCTTATTCTAGGTTCCTTCAAAAATATCCAAGCCAGTGGGGCAAACTCTATAAAACAACTGTCCCACCGAAAAAGACACCACCATTGGGAAAAACAAGATGGGTTAAGAAGGTCTGGTGAGAGGGCTCAGTGGATAAATGCACTTGTAACCAAGTCTGGCGGCCTAAGTTCAACTCCTGGGACCCACAGAGTAGAAGCAGGGAACTGACTCCCAAAAGCTGTTCTCTGATCTCCACACATATGCTACAGCATGGGTGCACAGGCAGGCACACACACAGGCACAGGGGCGGGGGGAGAGACGGGGGGGGGGAGAGGGGGAGACGGAGGGGGGGGAGAGAGGGGGAGAGGGAGAGAGATACTCTAAATGAATAAATCATAATTAAAAAACAAAGATGGCCTAAGAAACTATTTCAGAATGAAGGAGGGTAGAGAGATACAACCAGGATAATAAATGCCAAAGGCGATCTTGGACAGAGGCTATTACTGCGACAAGCGGAAAAACTGGAATATGAACTGAGTATTGCATGCTAAGACGTAACCAATTTTACATCCATAATTGCCTAACCACATGATGGCTACACAACAGAATAAATACTGGTATTCTTGGAGGTGAAAATTCTTAATTGGCTCCGAAAAAAAAGTGTGCACACATGCACATGTTAGGTGTGAGCGTATAAAGGAAGAAACAAACAAGCAGCAAGTTAACTGACGAATCAGAGCAATGTTGATGCTGCCCGCAGCACCACTGCTGCAACTTTCCCACAGGTCTGACAATCTTCAAAATAAATCATTTGCAATTGGAGATTTATGTCATTCCTTTACTCAAAGCCCTCCGGTGGCCTCCCGTTGCACTTAGAATAAAAGCCATAGAGCCTTGTATGAGCAGGCCTGTCACCTCCCTGGCCACACGTCCCACACCTTAACTAACAGGTCCCCTCTCCCTCTTCATGGACGATGCCTTCGCCTTCCTGGACCGTACCTTGTGCCTTACTATTCCATTTCTCCTCCTGGTGCTCATCTCTGCCTGACCAGCTACATACTGGCTCCCTTGTCGCCTATCTCTTCCTATGGAACACGAGGCCCCATGTGCTTGCATTTTGCTTGGCTTGTTCCTTGCTGTATCCCCAGCCTCGTGAGCACTTGCTCAGCAGAACAGTGCTCGGGAAGGATCTGCTGAGTGAACTCGCTGCTTTGTAAGTGGGGGCAGCTCCCTCAGGCCAGCTCCACCAAAGACAGAGAGCACTGTGCTTCTGGAGGCGTGCCTAACGCAGCATCAAGGCAGCTAGAAACGGCTGTTCTACTCATGCTCTATCTCCAACACACTAATGACAGGAATCTCTCAACTATATAAGCCCACGTTCCCACCCTCCTCTGAGAGCTCATCCACAGCTGATCAAATCCAGACTCTGAAACCCTGGGCTCCCTGGACTTAGGTGAACATGACTCTCAAGGACATGGAACAGCTGAGACCCCAGAAGAAAGCTGCCTGGCATGGTATGCAGGCACTTGGCAGGGTCTTCTGCTGTTCCAGGGCTCCTGAGGAAGGGTCAGTCTGGTGAGGAGACAACACAGGACAATGGCTTTCCCATGTGAGCTCTCGGAGAGAGTGCACGCCCCCAAGTTACTTACGTCTGTGGAGGTGGGGCTGGGCAGGGACACAGGCTGCACAGGTGCAGGGAAAGTGAATGTGGTCTCTGTCTTTTCATTTTCAGGGGAGTCGGGATGACTGGATGGGGGGGATGTTGGGGTAAGGGCTCCAAACCCCAGCACTGCATTGTATTTTGGAGGACGACCTATATACCAAGAGAAGGGAACAAAAGGGGAAAAGGGGAGGGAAAGACAGGGGAAAATGATCTTACATACCTTTGGCCAGTGTTCCTCATTGGCTAGCATGGAAAAGGAAGTGAGGTAGCAGACAGAAGGTTAGTACACAGGCCAGAGGAAGGAAAAGAAGCAAAGATTTTAATGCCATTAGAAACAACTACATGATTTCTAAAAGAAGGGAAGAGAAGGAGCCTTGGAGAGTAGCAAAAGGTGCTGGCAAACCATGGTCTTTCTCGGAATATCACAAGCCAAGGTTTCTAACAGGAGGGCCCAGGTGTCATGGAGGAAAGGAGGCCAAAGCCAGAACAGAGTTTCTCTTCCATGTGTTTTTGTGCATTATTCACTAAGGTTTCTCTGTAGCCATCACTCCTAATGACCCTCTGCTCTCATGAATGGATTTCTTCAGCACTTCTGCTTTTCCATGTCTCTCCTATCAATGGTTTAGACCTTGTTTTGCTGGTAAGGGTGGAGGAAGGCACTGTGACAAAGCACATTCCAATCAACTATTCTCGCCCTCTGCTGTCTGCCTGGGAGGGAGTTTCTAAAACAATTTAACAATGAATCCACAGGCTTTCAGCCTTGGGTATCCTTTGTGGTGGTCCCAGAGCTGTCTCTCTGCTTCACAACACAAGCATTCATGGACTACGTGTTTAAGTTCAAGGCAGGGCATTTTTGTGAAAGGCCCAGTTTGAACTATATACCAGCAGTTTAAAAAAGCAGAGCCCACCACAGGGAGCCTAGGGCAGTCCCTCTTTCCACACACCTAAATCGAGGTCCATGCCTTCTGAGAGTTGGGCGACAGCTTCTAAGCTGTCAGTGATCAAAAGTACAAACCCAACTCACCAACGTCAGGAAAAGCCAGAGAAGCCTGATACGCTAAAGCACTGGTGAAGGTTTTGTTACCCGCCAGTTTGCATCAGGGCCGTGCACAGGCACCACAGTGGCCAGACACCTCTGTCAGTCAGACAGAGCCTGTGCTACAAAGACAGACTCTCCTGTCTCTTCCTAAAGAACCCAGTGCAGTGAGGAAGGAATCCGACAGCACATGCTCTTTGCTCCTCCATACAAGGCACATCCTAGGTGCTGTGAAATCAGGCTTTAGCCTCCTTCTGGCTCATTTAACCCCTGTTCTCTAAGCAGATACTACTTACTAGCAGGCCAATTAATTGAGGCTGCTAGCTGGGGAGGTCTTATCTGAGAATTGTGTGGTCACTAAAAATTAGCTGAACACAAAACCCAAAAGGAACTTATGATTATGGCCCAGGAGCCAATACAAAGCAAGTTTTCCCATCCAGATGGGTTGGTTACTCGCAGAGCAGGACAGATGAGGGCCACTCATGTCACTGAGACTAGCTGTGCCTCAGGAAGATAATGGCACATTGGTAGCTCTGCCCAAGGCAGACAAAGGTCAGGGTGACCTCTGAAGTCTCCAATAGCTCTGAGAGTCTGTGTGCGTGGACAAAGATCAGTATGCTAGTCACTCACTCTGCAACCTTTCCAGCCTGCAACTGTAACTCAGGGACACATTACCACATGGAGAAAGGGACCTTGGGATGTATTACTGACATCAGAGAGTGATTTCAGAACCTTGTTTATGAGTCAAAGCCTGAGCTATGAAGACCTATTTAGACTGGTGTGGTGAGAGCTGCTGCTGCTTTGCTCTGCCTAGAGTAAGGTCTGGAAGACGGGAACAGAGTGTTAGGCATCTCCGCATTGGGGAGTTCTGACAGCACCCTTTCTTCTTTAGCTGGAGGTGCTCACTGATAAAAGATTCTACGTTCTCTTCCTGGAAAGCCTGTAGATCACAGAAACTCAGTCCCGTTCTACCCTCACTGGCAACAGGATGACTGAAACACATTAGGAACACCTTGGCAACAGCAGTGCTCAGCTGCCTGACGATGCTGAATACTTCTTTTCATTTGGTATTCTGTTCACTGAGCTATTTGTGGATGGCCTGGTAGGTTTGGGGCTACTTGCATTAAGCCATTCTCCTGAGCTGGCTTAACCAGGACCCAAAAACTCAGCTTTTAGCCCCGTGTTCATAGTGCTGAGAAATCTCTCTTTTCCTCCATGTTCTCAGAAAACAACAAAAACTATTTTCAAGGGATAGAGGAGCTAGGTTCTAGGACAATGGAAAAGAGGGAGGCAGGGAAGGAAAAGAAACAACACAGAAGCAAAAGCAGAAAGAAGCAGAACAGGTTTGTCTTTTTTTAAAGCACTCACCTCTCTTCCGCGTCCCAGGATGCATTGTGCTGTTAAGGTAAGTGACTGCACTCTTCTTACGCTTTGAAGATTGAAGAAGGAAAGGTGACTGGTGAATATCATGGTTACCACAAACACTGCCAACATGCCTATCACATGCTAACCAGTCAGTGCCAATCATCCCATTGTCTCAGTGCTAATGGGTTTTACTACATGTACTTGGCTCTCAGAGAATACTTCAAAGAGGCCTGCCTCTGCTCCATGACAGTGTGGTCAAGTCAGGATGACTTAAGATGGTAAGGTAGGCCTGTTATCTACTCAAACTTAGAAACACAAAACCTTCCGAGGTAAGCAGTGACTGACAAAACACAGCAGAGTTATGAGCAGAGAGACGCCCATCACTTCACGGAGCTGAAGAGGCAGAGAGCAGTCAGTTCTGCTCTTAGCAACGGGCTTTCACTGGGAGGGACTAACGAGTCACAAATGAAGCCAGAGCTGGCCGGGTACCTCTGGCTCAAAGACGGCCCCACTGTACACCGGGTTCGCTGTTGTTCTTCTTTTTCGCTCCTGCCTCTTGCTTTGGATTTCTTGAGGAAAAAAAAGGCTTTGGTTAGAAGACAGGAAGGAAGAAGCTAAGGAACAGAAGTTCACTATTTAATGTACTGGGTTTCCTGCAACCAATAAGAACAGGGGCAAGGCTTTGCTTCACTGAGGCCTCAACAGAAGCAAGCACACTACTCTGCCTCTCAGCAGGTGGGGCCACACTGTTCTCCAGCGTGCCTCTCTGTGAATGAGAGCACTGAAGGGAACCACACTTATCAACAGCCAATAAATTCTCATTTATTTTTAGACTGCTATGTACAGAGGTCTGTATGAGCTGTAGCCACAGACTAACAGCCAAGACGTACCACCCTTGAGTTAAGTGACAAGGGTGGTGGAGCTTTGTAACTGTCCTTAGGATGCTGATACCCAGACACTGGAGAAAAGAGACAAGGACTTGTTAAAGGAGCAAGCAGTCACCTTCATCTAGGAAGCTGGGACGTTTCCCAGGACAGGAGTGTGGATACTAGGAAGGGGAGGGCCTGGACATTAGATGGACAGGAGGCAATTTTTTTCTCTGAAGGAAATCCAGTCCACACTGGTTGAATCATACTCTATTTGTGCTCCAATTTTCTATTCTAAGAATTCAATCAAACATCACTTTTAGGAACAAAGCTAGAAAAAAGATTATGCTGAGAATATCTTCTCTTACCTTCTAGATGGTCATGTGTTACCAACCCTAGAGACACCATGAAGGCAAGTTTCTGCACCAGAGAAACAAAAGAATGTATTTTAGTCTGGGATCCCACAAAGCCAATCATCTGTGTTCTAGTCATACAGCAGGAGAGCCACCAGACAGAGTCTGGGTTCATATGATGAGCCACCACAGAGGCCTTCTGTTCCGACAAGGGCCAATGTTTCCTACTCTTGCAAAGTCACAAAGCAGCAACCGGAGTGACTGGAATTTTTGCCCAGAAGAATTTTTTTTTTTTTTGAGACAGAGTTTCTCTGTGGTAACTCTGGCTGTCCTAGAACTCACTCTGTAGGCCAGGGTGGTCTTGAACTCACAGAGATCTGCTAGCCTTTGCCTCCCGTGTGCTGGGATTAAAGGCATCCGCCACCACCATCTGGCCAGAAGACTCTTCTTAAAGAGCACCATAGTGGAAAAGTAGAGGGACTAGAGACATTCATAGGCAGCAAGCTTCAAGGTCTACATAGGCCACCCGTCACCATGAGGCTGGTTCTTCATGTTCACTTCCACAGCAAACAGCATGAACACCAGCTCATGTTTTTAGGGATGCTGGTAGGTGGTTCTGCTTAATACTAGGATGTTCAGTTAAGCATAAAACCTAAATATTATGGGGCAGTTTCTCTCTATAGGGCTGCATCTGTACCCTAAGATAAAATGTTAAGACCCTTTAAGCTGGAAAGGGCAATGGATTAATTTCTACTCTTTGCTTTGTCTGACTGTGATAAAGTACGCCTTCATGGTCTACTGAAGCACTGCACATGGCTTCTTAGACCTCCTCCTTCTGTCCTGGTCTCTGGAATGTTGGGAAAAAAGTCATGTGCCTCCATTGCTAGCTTCAAAAATCATGACCTTTTGGGGCTGGGAAGATGGCTCAGTGGTTAAAAGCACTGAGTGCCCTTACAAAGGACCTGAGTTCAATTCCCAGCACCCACATGGTGGCTCACAACCATCTGTAACTCCAGCTCTTCTTTTGACTTCCATGGTACATGGCACACATGCAGACACGCAAGCAAAACATTCATACACATAATTATAAAATTAAATAAATAAATAAAATAAATAAATCTTTGCAAAAAATCTTGACCTTTTATTTTCAGCAGTAAAAGAAAAAATACGACATTTTGTGCGAAGCTATTAAGTTCGGCTATTCGATAACATTCATTTTCTCAACAGGTTACTCGAGAACTCTGGTCTTTTACCGCTACCTTCAGAATTCTAAAAAAGTTTATATTTTCTTTTTTACTTCAAATATTTGGGGGCTAGCATGCATGAGACCCTGAACTGGACCTTCTCTGGCAAACAAACAAAACCCGAGATGGATGGCTGTATCTCTGGCAGACACAGTACTTGGGTAGGGTAATGCAGTCCTGGCCTGATGCCCCTTTAACACTGCAGGCTGAAATGATATGCTTGGTGGCCAGCCAGGTGACCACATTCCCAACTTTCGCCATTCCTTTGAAGAGTAACCAAGACGGAGGTTGTCCACAACGTTCTCTGTACCAAGTAACAGCGCTCTCTCTGGCTACTCAAATCCATCCAGGTCACCCCTGCCAGTCTAGACTAAGCTCACAAGAATTTCTTACATGAAAAAAAAATTACCTCTCTCATGAATTTCCTTTCTTTTTCAGTTTGAGACAGAGTTTCACTACGTAGTCCAGTCTGGCCTCAAATCTACAATCCTCCTGCCTCATTCTCCCAAGCTCTAGAATTAGAGGTGTGAGTCCCCACACCTGGCTAGAAATGGTTTTCAATTATAGAATTAAAAAGTTTTCAATTATAGTGTAAAAAATTATTAAGCAGGCCCCCCAATCCGCTCCCCACACCTCTCCTACACACAACGGCACATGCTGTGGATCAGTGACATGAGATATCTTTCCTTTTTACAAAGAAATCGTGCTGTTTGTACATGATGGTGGATGCCTGCAACCCCAGCACGAGGGAAGTAAAGGCAAGTGGATCCTGCAAGTGCAAGGACAGCCAATTCCAACTGAGCTAGGGCTACACAGCAAGGCCCTGCCTCAAGAAAGGTTTTCTTTTTGCTAACAGCAATATTTGCTATTACTTTTGTGAACGATTTTACAAGTTTTTCAGCAATTTTAATAACTAGTGTTTCTTCTTTAAAAATGGTTTATTTATTTTTATTGTGCATGCATTGGTGTTTTGCTTGCATGTATGTGGCGTTGGATCCCTTGTAGTTATAGGGAGGTGTAAGCTGGTATGTGGGTGTTAGGAACTGAACCCAGAAAGAGCAGCTAGCACTCTTAAACATTGAGGCATCTCTCCAGCCCCTAGTGCTTCTTTTGGTTCAAGTTTTGGCCCTTTAAAAAATTCAACTGATTTAACACCAGAAAGATGTACACTTGGTACTTATTTTACAAAAACTGGGCTGATTCAATAGATCTTTACTTTTTTTTTAATTAAAAAAAAAAAAAGGCATGAAGCTTTGATGGTTTCATGCCGCTGTCTGGCATGGTTTCACTATGGAGAATGTACTGAGGACAGGGGTGGGGGGTGGGGGTGGGTTACGAGTCTCATAAACTCCATCGCCAGCTCCTTACCATCGTAACCATAACTGCACCTGCCTGTGCAAGAGCAGCCAAGCTAGAATGCCCTCTCGTCTACGGACACACAGCTTGTTGCTTGCTCGGGTTTGTTTACTGTTTACATCACAGTGTGGACATTACTGTCTTCAGCCCACTTTCATGCTCAGTGTACTACTTTCAACCACTGGTTCCTTTGGGATTAAGGGCTCTAATGTAATAAAGTGCTCCTAACAAAACTGAACACACAATGGCAGCCCACAATGTAAACAGACGTGTCAGCTGAGGGAACTGGCTGTTTTATACACGTCGTCTGAGATGAGCACAGCTCGGCTTTCTTTCGGAATGTCATTTCAGAACTCTTCCTTTCCGCGCCCATGCTAGGGCCCTCAGGACGTTGTGCTAAGAAACCTGCTCTGGGATGACCTGAGTTGGTAATCATACCACTGAGTGAATGGCAGCATCATAAAGGACACTAAGGGCTAAATCCCAGATGTGGTGGGACCCTGCAGAGACAGTCCTACCTGAGGGTTCTCTTCTCGTTTTGGTTTTGGTGCAGCAGGTGGGGTAACGGTACGGCTCTCTGCTTGTTTCTCCTCTGTTTCTGTGTGGGATTTAACTGTCTAGGAGAGAACAATTAAGAGAAAATTCTGAATTAAATTTCTATTAAAAGAACTGAAAACCAGTTAGTTTAACTATGGCCAGGAAGAAAATAATGTACTCAAATCTGAAACATTAACAGGTAAGTTCAGATGATGTATTTTGTTGAGGAGGAAGGAAAATGTAGAAGTCCAGCTGGAGACACTGGGTTGCATGACTGGAGTAAATATGAGCCCATAAATACAATCAGATAAAGGTATAATTCCTGTATGTAAAAAAGAGGTGCCAGCAGGTAAAGCACCTGTTGCCAAGCCTGCTGACCTCAAGTTTGATCCCCAAAATCCACATGGTGGAAAAAGACAACTAAGTTCCCTCAGTTGTCTCCTGACCTCCACATACGCACCATGGCGCACTCACTGCCCGATGAATAATAATGCTTTCAGAGAAGGCAAACAAGGGCTCAGAGGTTAAAAGCACTGGCAGCTCTTGCAGAGGATCTGGGTTTGATTCTCAAAACCTACATGGCAGCTCACAACCGTCTGTAACTCAGTCCCTGGGCCCTCTTTTTGGCCTCCATGGGCACCAGGCACACACATGGTATAAATTCAGGCAAAATATCCAAACATACAAAATTAAAAAGTGATTAGAAGTATTTTTAAAGGAAAAGAAAAACTAAAGCAGAGGTTGTTTTCCTTGATTGTAGGGTGTAGAGGTTCCGGAGATCGTCACTGTATGTGGGTCGAGCTCTGTCCACATACGCTTACGATCTGCGCAGCACAACCCCGAGCAGTACCTAGAACTGCTTTACTCGGGTATTTAAAACCTGCCTTGTAAGAGGCTGAAGTTCTGTTCAGTCCCAGCCCCTTCTAGAAGCATTCACAGAAACACAGAAACACCAGTCACGCTGCTCCCTGCCGACACAAATGGTGGCTAGTACCTAGGCGGTCCTGCACTACTGCTCTTATTACGAGAGATAGCTAGCTTTTTCATGAATTCTGTAGAAATAAATGGTTTTAGAACAGCAGACATAAAACTATTAATTCAGAACTTAATTTACTTTTTAAAACTAATAAAAAATTGTAGCTGCAATGGTCTTTTTGTAAGGTAACCCACAAGTAACTAAGTAAATTATAATAAAATTATCTAATTATTGATGGGTAGGAGCTGAGTGCAAGACTTTTTAGCTCTATTGAAAAAAAAAAAAAAAAAAAAGACACCCAAAGTTCTGAAAAACCATTATGCTGAGAAACAAAATACTAGCTCTGAAAAAGCTTTCACTTCTCCCCTGGCTATTTTCATCCTTTGCCTCTGGCTTTGCACACTGTTACACAGGCAAGTGTAAGACCTGCTTATCAGTACTGTGGCAACCACTGCTCTGGGGCCCAGCTGCTGCCTTTATTTTTCTAGCCAGAGTCCTGCTGTAAGTCTCCGTTTGTATTATAAGCAACCCGGATGGGGGCTGTTTATATGCTCCTTGTTATTGTACTTCTTTGAGCCTAGCATGGCACCTCGTGCTTGCATTCAATAAAGCACTGACCTCCAGGAGAATCAATCAAATTCCAATCTCTCTCTCAACCCCCACTTCTTCTCCTTTCTCACCACATAGTTTTTAATTCAGCCCCAAAGGGCCTATTCCTCCATAAAGCAAACCTTCAACAGGCAGTTCATAGTGACATTACTAAGATTTGAGGTACTCAGAACTAGCTTATTTTTGTGACTTTGAATGTAGAAGGACAGGGGATCAAGAAAGGTCAGCCACAGAGTTCGTACCCCATTCCGGTGTGAAACAGTTCCCTCGAGCCTCTCTCTTGCATTTCCATGGTTGAGCAAACACTTGGTGGCGATGCTCCTAGGCAGGGTACTCTTCTCTGCACTGAGGATTACCCAGAGCCCACACTTCTCTCTTTCTCAGCAAATCAGAACACACTGAGTATTGCATAAAGAACACAACACACACACACACACACACACACACACACACACACACACACGCACACAGACTCCTTCCAAACAAAAACAAAATAATCAAAGTATTCAAGGTGGGAGGGTTCCTTTCTCTCAAGGACCTCTTACTCTGGGGAAACTGGTTGTCTTGTGCCCAGCACCATGGAGACACCCAAACAAAATGAAATCAGTCTCCTGCCCACAAGCAGCAGAAAGAGAGGCTCTGAATCATTTGACTGAGCTTGTAAGTAGACTACCCAACTCCAGTTCAAGCCTTGAGATAACTGGAGCTCTGGCTAACTACTTTGACTACAAACTTGCTGAGAGACCTACAGCCCAAACTATCCAGCTATGCTGCAGACCAGAAGGCAGAAGGGCAACATTCTTAAAGGGATGAGTAAAACAAACAAAAAACAAACAAAAACAACAAAGCCATCAACTAACAATCCTATACTGGGTTAAAATTATCCTTAAAGAACGAATGATGAATTAAGATAGACTCAGGCAAGCAAAGCTAAGGCTACCCACTGCCAGCACACCTGCCTTAAAGAAACGACAGGCAGCAGACCGTCGCTTGAAGCCACAAAGTGAGAATTCTGGTAAAGGTCAGATTACACGCATTACACACATTAATCACACAAGTCGTATTATAGCAGTCTTGATTAGTAACTCTGTTCCTATATAAAAGATTAATGCATAAGACAACAGTTAAGTCTGTATTAGCAGACACACACTATAAAAATACAATTATGACACCAGCAACATTCATCAGGTCACACAGGAGCAGAGATTCTCTACGTTATTGAAACTGAACTGTGATCAATTAAAATGTGACTGTTATAAATATTAAAGCTAAACGTAATCCCCATGGTAACTACTAAGAAATAAAATATACACGGAACAGAAGGATAAGATGAAGAGATGAAAATGTACACCAAAAAAAAAAAAAAAAAGGTAGAGCTGGAGGAACAAGGGGACAAGAAGAAGTAAGACGTGGAGTCACTGGTAACCACCGACGGCTAACTAGATTCAACCACAACTAACAGGCAGACAGTGGCAGAAAGAATAAAATATGCTTCCACCAGAGACTTGTTTTAGAGTGCAAGGTAGAAGAAGTTGTAAGGGGAGAAGGCAATCACAAGAGTGCAGGGATGGTTATATTACAGCAGACAGAATCAACTCTTAAGTTAAAACCACAAGAGACAAGTGTTTTGACACAAGTGTTTCTTGTGTCAAAATATAGGGACAGAAGAACTGATCTGAAAAGAATGTATAAGAATTGTAATATATGCACCCAACAAGAAGACCCCAAGATTCACAAGGCCAATACTGAGAGAACTGAGGAGACAGACAGACTGTCCTGCAACTGTGTAAACAATGGCTACAGCAAGTAGACAGGGAAACACAAGTAAATGAGGGAAAAGAGCAAACTGCATACTGACCAGCCCTAACACACAAAAAACACGCTGTTCAACACTGTCCTCGAGTATACTTGGAACGTTCTCCAAAAGAACAAGTATTTTAGGTTACAAACCAATTGTAATATATTTAAAAGACTTAAATAATTCAAAATATCTTCTGTGACTAAAGGAATGGGAGCTAGAAATCAATTAATAGAAGAAAAACTGGAAAATCTGTAATTATGCAGAAATTGAGCAATACAGACTTGGCCAAAGTACCAAAGGAGAAATTGGGAGGAAACCAGAAAACACTTTAGGAGGAGTGAGGACAGGAAGCCAGCACCTCGGAGCTGAGCTGACACACACAGCAAAACCAGAAGGAAACTTTACTTACCAAGTCTGTATTTACAAGGAGAGATCTCAAATCAATAACTTTACCCTTTAAGCACAAGCTAGCAAAAGGAAAACTGTGAAGATTATACAGAGTGGCAATAAATAGAGAGAAACACACCAGCGGAACTGTGAGCTGAAGCTGGGCACAGTGCTGCATGCCTTTAAACCCACTAGGTTCAGGGGCAGAGGCCGGAGCTGGGGATCTCCGTGAATTCAAGGCAAGCGTGGGCTACACAGTGAGACCCTGTCTCAAAATGAACAAACAATTCAAACTTGGTCTTTTGGGAAAAACAACCAACAAAAATTATAAACTTCTAGAGACCAAGGGAAAGGATGAAATAATTAAAAAGAAGAAGGGGGCATTACTTAACAGTAGTGAAATAGGATCTTAAGACAATACACCTGATACCTGCAGGACAGCAATTTTGTAACACCAAAGAACTGGACACATCTCCAGAAGTACAATACCCAAACTGATCCAACATGAGAGAGCAAAGTCTAAACAGACATGGAACCACTAGACTGAAACAGTAATCAAAGTCTTCCTAACCGAAAGCACTGCATCAGATGGACGATCTGAGCTCTACCAAACGTTTCAAGATTACTACCGACCCCTCTCCAAATCTTCCAAAAACTAGGACCCTATGAACTGATGACATGGCTCAGTGGCGAAGCACTTGCTGCTCTTACAGAGGACCTGGGTTTGGCTCACAGCACCCACATTAGGCAACTCACAACCACCTATTAACTCCAGCTCCAGGGGATCAAAAAAGCCCTCTCTTGTCTCTGCAGGTACCCGCATCCACGTGCACACACACATACACGTAATTTAAAAACTATCTTAAAAAAAAACAAAAACAAAAATTTGCATACACCTACTAAAGCTAATGAACTCAGCGAAGTTTCAGGGTGCAACAGTGTATTGAAGGACAGCAACAATAAAATGAAAAGACAACCTATGGAACAAGAGAAAGTGTTTTAAAATAGTGTGTCTGCTAAGGGCCCAGTGTTCAGACTAAGTAAGGGACTACTACCATTTATCAAGAGAAAGGGTAATGATTCTACTTAAAACATAGATAAAGAGGGGCTGGAGAGACGGATCAACGGTTAAAAGCACTTGTTGTTCTTGCAGAGGAAGGACCCAGGTTCAGTTCTCACACCCACATGGTGGTTCACAACTGTCCGTAACTCCAGTTCCAAGGGATTCAATTCCCTCTTCTGACCTCCACAGGTTTGTAATTCACAGACACATTTGTGAACAAAACATTCACACACACAAAGAATAAACCTAAATTTTTTTTGAACAAAAAGTGGAGAAAAGGTTTCAATAGATATTTGAAGAACATATACAAATGTCAATAAATATGAAAAAAACTAAACATCATTAATAATTATGGAAATACAAAAAAGTCACTTTATCTGCACACTTCACATGCCCTGGGATAGCAAAACTCTTGCACTAGCATGAATGTCAAGCAAATGGAATGTTCGGATATTATTGTTGGGAATGAAAATTACTTAATGTGACTTTGAGGAAGTGTGGCACCACATGACACAGAAATCACACGCTTAGCTACACATCCAAAGGGACTGCAAGTGAGGTGCACACAGGTGCTTGAGCATGAACATGCCCAGTGGCACTCACTGGTCCTCATGGCTGCAACGTGGACAGAACTCAAAAGTCCACCAACAGATAAATGGATAAACAAATATGATACACACAAAGATATCTATCTATCTATCTATCTATGAATGTAATCCAGTCATTAAAAAAGGAGCACCAGCAATGTTACAAAGTAAACGAATCTGGAAAACAGGCTAAGTGAAAGAAGTCATACATAACAGGCCACTTATTAAATTGTCCCATTTCTACGAAACAGCCGTCATCAATCCCCAGACAGAGCAGACTGGTGGTTGCTAGGGACAAACAATGGGATGGATAGAAGTAGCTGCTTAATAGACACTGAGGTTTTATTTTAGGGTAATGAAAATATTTTGCAACTGGATAGGTGGTGAGTGTACAACACTTAAATGTACTAAATGCCACTAAACTGTTTACTTTTGGGTGGCTAATTTCTGTGAAGTGAATTTCACTCCAATTAAAAAATATTAAGAAATGAAGAGTGATGATTCTAAGTTTGGTGTCCCAGAGGAAATGAAGCATTATTCAGAACTGAACTTCCCTGAAGATATTACCTTTTTTGCCTATGTGGTGTTTAAACAGTTAACTGTATTCAAAGCTGGGCAATTCTTCAAAGCACCTAGACTGTGGACTTTAAAGTTTCCATGTGACCGAAACTGCCTCCTGCCAAGTGGCATCTTGCCTCCTTGAATGTGAGCCTTTTCCACTGTTTACAGCCACCCTTGTTGGATCATTTTAAGAGGAATCATGTTCTGTAACAAGTGGGAAAGTAAGACTTGTCTACCCCAGCTCATCGCTTGCTTCTATCTGCTGCTTCACAGATCCTCTACACCACACGCATCTGACAGAGCTCCTACTCCTCTCTGGTTTTAGGAAAGACAGAATCCCCAAACTTTGGCATGTCCCGAACTAAGCTAATTATTTATGTCCTGAATTTCAAATTCACCACATGACAGGTGCAATACGTAAGTGTTCAGGCAGTTTCACTTCTTGAGTTCTGTAAATTAGGGCTGAAAGCAAGACAAAATCCACTCTACGGTCATTTGTGTCCTCAGCTCAGGTTCACTGGGAGGGAAGGCTGGAATTAGAGGACAGGACCTATGTATGCGGATATTACTCTCCTAAGCATGCCTGGACTTGAGGATATTATCAAGATTCCTATGAAAATTGGGGCCTGGGTGGCAGTAATCTGCCATTTTTTCCCCATAGAACTTTCCATTTTTTAAAAGTAGTTTAGCTTTAGAGACATAGAGGTCTTTGTCACAGATGTGGATGGGGAGGGGAAACAAACGTAATTCCCTGAAAACTCGATCTGCATCAGGCATGGTCTCATGGATTCAAAATACGTTAGCGCACGTCACCATCGGCAGATGTTGGTCCCACTGCAGAGTACTGTAGAGCACGTGGGTGGCAAGGGAGATAGGGGCTTCCCAAGCTGTCTTCTTACTGTGTGCTTCGCTGCACTGAACTTCATGGATACTGGCAAGGATGAAGGTCTGTGGTACCCTCCATCACCCAATTCTATTAGCAGTATTTAGCCAGCACTGTGTGTGAACTTCATGCCTACTATGATTTTTGGTAATTCTTGCAGTATCTCAAACCTTTTCAATAGTCTATCTATATGAACTGTGTATCTCCGGTGTTACTATTGTAATTGGGGTGCCACAAACAGCCAGTGACCACAGAAAAAGGTGAACTTAATTGATAAGTGATGTGTGTGATCTAACTGATGTTTGTTCCTGCTCCTTCTTGAGCTTCTCTATTCTGCAGGACTCCAGAACCTATTGAAATTAGGTTAATTAATAACACTACATTGGCCTCTAAATGTTTAAGTGAAAGAAAGTACCACATGTCTGTAATTTTAAATCAAAAGTTAGAAAATGATTGAACTTAGTGAGGTAGTCATGTTGAAAGCAACACAGGCTAAAAGGGGATTCTCTTCTACCAGACAGACAACCAAGCCACATACCCAGAGGAAAAGTTCCCAGAGGAAGATAAATGGGCTTCTCCATGAATGCAGGAACTACAGGAAAGTGAGAACTGACTGTTGCTAAGGAGGACCCAACCAGCCACAGCATCCCATGAGACAAAGACTAGTCCAGAGCAAGATTCATGTATTTTCAACTCTATGGTGGCTCAGAGGAGCTGCAAAGGTCTGACACTAGCAGAGGGTGGTTCCTGGGTCTGAGGAAAGAAACCTCTGTATTTCAAAAGAACGAGGAGGGGCAGCAAGCACTGGCGCAGAGTCCTCAGCAGGCTGTCCAGATCTAGCTAAGCCAGCTGACGAAGGATGAGCCCAAACAGCAGAGCCTGGGTAGAAGAAAGCCTTCTGTTGGAAGATGTCATCGAAGACTTTCATAGCTACAGAGAAGTCGGTGCCTGGGTTCAAAGCTTCGGAGGACGGGCTCTCTCCTTGTAAGGACTGATGCAGCCGTGACTTTAAGTTGAAGCCAGTGCTCATTCTGAAAACCAAAGGCCCTGAAGAACCCCGTTAAGTCTACTCTGTGTGCCCTATACAGGAGGCACACAGCCTGGATGAGCGTGCATCTGTTTACAACACGGTTTATGAGCCCTGTAAGCCCACTCTAAGACTTACTGCTCAGATAGATTCCTTTCAAAATATCAGTCTCACTGGCAGTGCATCTGGTCACCCAGGAGCTCTGATGGAGTTGTACAAAGACGTTAATGCTGTTTCCATGGCTGTTAACACAACGTCCATTCCGCAGCCCACAGGTCAAGGAGTAATTGAGACTTTCCAATCTTATTATTTGGTCGAAACATTTTGTAAGGCAAGAGCTGCCATAAATTGAAAGTCTTTTGGAGAGGATTCAACATTTTAGATACTTAAATCCAAGACATATAGGAAAGGCCAAATACCAACATTACTAGGAGGTTGACGCTGATCTTCACAGACAGTTTTGAGGGTTAGGGATCTGGGGTCACAGCAGACGTGGCGGAAGCGAGAGCACTAGCGGTGGGAGTGGGGCATGAGCAGCGCTGCACTCACTCCATGATTCAAAAAAAAAGCCCTGCCGTGGGAAAGAAAGGTGCCACCAAGCTGCATCACACGCGCCAGAGGAACCCCTCATGAAAGGAGTGCGACGGATGAAGCAAGTCTCTGTTGTCTTAAGAAACTGCCAGTCGCCTCGGCTCTCAGCAACCATCAGCCCGATCGCACAACAGCCATCGGTAGCAAAGCAGACCCTCAGCTAGCTGCAAGGGCTGTAAGACTGCTCAATGTACGCGTTTTGAATACCACGGTGTTCCTGTAGCCTGCGCCTACAGCACGGTGCACGGGTGACTCTGAGTGTGTCAGGGAGGGCAAGCCACAGACCTGGACCTACCGCACGTCTTGCTTAACTATGGTGGTCTAGAGCCAAAGCCCACAGTGTCTTTGTGGTATCCCTGCTGTCTCCAGCCTTCAAATGCTGCCGACTCCTCCTTTCTCTCAGGACCACAGGGCCAAACTGGGCTTCAAGAAGGGAAACCTCTGAAGATCTTAGTTGGGGTGGGTAAGAAGACTCCTGACTATTAGCAGCATAACTCCACTGCCTTCTTTACTATGCCAAAGGAAGAGAGAAGCATGGATCAACATGATCTGCCATGCCTCCTTCCCTGAGGCAAAGCTTCAATGCCTGCTCCAAATGCACCAGAGACTGAGCTCCATGTGCCACAGGCTTTGATTTTTTTCTTTTCCTCTTTACATAAAAAATACCATGAGGAGCAAAGTTGCTGCGCCCCGCCTCCCCGCAGTGGTATGAGAATTGGAAGCCAGGCCTTGTACATGCCAGGCCACGGCTCCACCACTGAGCTACATCCCTAGTGCTCACTAACATATTTCCAAGAAGGGAATAAGGTTGTCACCTTTGAGGAAATAGCAGACCTAGTGTCTTGAGAATACTATACAAACAGGCTTAGTAATCCTGTGAACAGGTGACTACTGGTTTCCTTATGTTAGTTCACCAATGATAAGGTCAGAGGAAGCTCTGAAGAAGGGAATTCTGAGAACACAGTGTAGTCTAAAGAGAGTCCCTGCTAACTGGGCTCATCTGCAGGCCTGCCATGCCAGACGGCCTGCCAACAAACTAGCAATGCCTGGATTCCTATATTTTAGCAAAGAGAAAAGATGCCAGGACATACACTAGCAGGAAGCCTTCAACGTAGAACTTCTGTGCTATTAAAATCAAACATAAAACGTCATCAACATGGAAGCCCAAGACATGAAAAGATGCCCATGATCTAGAAAAGATTAAGTTAAAACACATAGTTTACATTCGCTGTTTGCTTTAAAATTGTGTTCGTATGCAAGCAACGTATCTGGAGGCACATAATAGAAAATGTTAACAGTAATAAACTACTGGTGGTAAAGTTAGATTAGAATCATAGAAAACGTACAGTTATAGGGAGAGCATCTTCTATAACTTATATTTCTATGATGTTTATATTTCTAAAGTCACATTTTGTGTATAATTAGAAAAATAAATGGAAAAATATGATGAAAGTGAAAAAAGCTTTTTCTTTATTTAACAGGAGAGAGGAGTGAGGTTCAGTGATGGAAAGCGGGGTGCACTGAGGCCCACAGCAGTTCTGAGGGTCAGCACAGCCCTCAAGGACTTGTTCCTTAAGCTCCTGGACTTGAGCACAAGACTTTCAGTATTTAAGCACTCTGCCACACACACACAGTCTAAAACCTTCTGATCGAAAGCTGCTGTTAATGATTTATCTCAGAACGTTCCTCAGACACTTGCTGGTCCTGGGCAGGTTCCCCAGGAAGGGTGATGAGCTATCTTGTGGGTTTCCTGAGCACAAAGCTTTGGAACTCAGCTCTGTCGCATGGATGTGCCGCCTGAGTCCGAGGCCTAGGAATCCATGTGTAAGGCTCCTCTGTCCGAGAAGGCCAAGACAGTGTGCCGTGGCGGCCCACCAGGAGCCAGCCTCTCTCGAACATGGTTGGCCGCCCACACACACACACAGAAGACTGAGAACCATCAGAGGCTATTTTCACATAAATGGGAAATCAAGTCTGAGCATTAGAAACAGACCAGAAAAATGACTTTTTGACAAGGCACATAATTGAAAATGCTAATTAACAAATGGGGGGTAAAATTTTGTTAAAATTTCAGAAAATGAGTAAGTTAGGGGGGGAGAGCGTTTTTAATTTATATTTCTGTGATGTTTGTATTTTTAAATCACATGTATTATGTGAATAATCAGAAGAAGAAATGGAAGAATAAAGTGAAAATGGAAAAAGCTGCTTCTTTATGAAGAAAAGGTGAGGTTTAATGGTACAAAGTGGCACTGGGAAGCAACCACAAGAAGCATGGAGCTCTATGGCTGAGCAGGGTGGTCCTGATTTGCAGCCCACGCTGGCTCCAGCTCGTGTCCACCTTCCTGCCTCAGCCCCCTGGGTGCTGGGATTATGGAAGTGCCCCACCATGCTGGGCAGACCAATGACTAGCTAAAGCGACTTAATGAAAAATTGCTTTTCTCTGAAGAATTCCTTCTTGTTACTGGTCTTTCTCCAGATAAGAAACAGTGACTGCCTAGAAATCCCTCTCTCCCCAAGGCTGCTGCTGTGCCTTTAAGGTTTCTTTGAAGATTACTAGTTTTAATCTAGTCTCACTAACTTACGAAAAAAATCTGACCTTAGAAAATAGTAACTGTAGGGTTTCAATGTTAGAACTAAAATGTCTGCTGCTTCTCGTCTAGAGCTCAAAGGATGATGTTTGGAAAGTTAAAATCTTTGTTTGGTTATGTATCATCTGTGATGATCAGGGAAAGGCTCTGAAATGGATTCCTTTCCCTGCTTTGTTTGTTGTTCCTGAATCAGTTTCACAGTCAGATCCTCACCTGGGTTCTTACTGGTGAAGCTAACATGGTGTTTCTGTTTCCATTGTGGGGAGCTTCCTCACTGAGGCAGGGGACCCTAACTGTGAATTTCCAAATCAAAGCCAGCAGGGGGCGCTCACTCACACCAGACTCTGAAACCAACTATGGAGGGAAAACAGTTCAACTTTCTTCAGGAGAAACGTCTCTTTGAATGCAAATGAATTATCATGCAGTAAAGCAATAGGATGTTGATTTGGTGCTGAGATGAAGAACCCTTGACAGGGCATATTTAGTAAACAGTCTAGACACAGCAGGTGCATGCATACTCTGGCCATACCTGTTTCTCAAGGCTTGGTTTGCTAAGCTGTACAGTCTGAGGTCCAGTGAGTCTGGTCCCTGGAGTAGCTATCACAATGCTGGTGAGCTGGGCCATGGGGAAGGTTTTGGCTATGGTTGCAGTCTGCCCATTGACGACACGGACAGGGTGGATGGAATTCTGGGATGTGGGGAGGGTTGTGGGTGTAAACTTGGTCAGCATGACAGGCCTCTGGATAAGCTGAGGAGCTGCAAGCATGGGAGGAGGCGCTGGAGCAATAGGAATGTTATTCTGGGCCACAGGCTTCGGTCGAACCTATGAGAGAAAGAGAATGATACTGTATTACTAGAAGTAGTAAGCTTTATAGCACTTCCAAATAGGCTTGTGCTAAATGTGGCCCATGGCACTCTTCTAAGTCTGAATGTGTAGCTTAACTTAAAAGATCCTCGTTGGCTGCTACTGAGATAGCAGCAAGAACTACATTTAACACTGTTACCAACACTCATGGATACATATTCCTGAAACGCAGAAGCTTCATGATATCCATCAACATACTGCATGGATTTCACTATTAGGAAAACCAGGATTAAACCTCTGCTTCTTTACTGAAAACGCTTTGTAGTGCTGTTGTGAGAATGAAAATAGACGGCCCACATAAAGTGCCTAGGATGACTCTCGGATTCTCTACAGATCAGCTCATATCGTCTTGATAACGTCCTGGCTGCTCTTCCTACCAACAGTCTAAGTACTTCCAATCTACACAGCAGAGAGGGAATTTCTAAAACATTAAGTATGATCATGTCAAGTACTTGCTGGAAAATGCTTCACAGATCCCCTCTGCTGCTAGGATACAGCCTGTATCTCTGCACGGTGGCAAGGATTCACAGGCTCTTTCCCAGTACACTTTTCCAGGCTCTTCTCTGACTCAAGTCTAACTCAAGTCAGCCTCATGGTCTCTGAACAGCCACAGCAGATTTCCTTGGACCCTTGAACATATGTGTTGTGTCTCCACTCCAAACATGCAAATTTACACTGTACTCTAGGCCTGGGACATCTCCTTCTTCAAAATTTTATCAGACAAACTTTACTAGGACTTTAGGTCTCACACCGAATGTACACTATTCAAGGAAATCCTGAATATACTTTCTCTAACAGTCCAGAATGGACTGTGTCCCTTCCACGTGCTCAGACTACCATGCTTCCCTCAACAGACATTGTAATCCTCCATAGGCTACTGCGATGCTGCTCTTGGGTGGCTGAGAACTGTGTCTTGAAAATCACAATAGCTTAGTTTGCTCTCCAAGGTACTTATTAAAGACCTCTCTGGTAAGTAACAGGATGACCCTCTCTCATGATAACACTGTACAACCCCTCACAGACAGACTCCTCTCTCTGTCTGAAAGCTACATCCTCAGAGAGTATCTCTTGGCCTTCCTATTGTGGATGGACTGCCTTGAGTTGACCAGGATCAGTTTAATTGCTGGGAGAACTGTCAGGGGGTAGAAGCAAATAGTACTGAGTGGGCCTGGGTAGGAAAGCCCGGTGCAGACCCTTGCTCCAACTTTTGTAAGCAAGGTCTCACAATGGCTAGTTTGGCTGTTGATTTTGTCTCTACTCCTTTTAGCAAAGGGAAGACATCAAAAGTGGTATCTCCTTTCCCTACTGCTATGACAGTTCGGGCTGTAATTCCCACAAGCAAGTTAGTAGCACCAGGATTCTTCCAATGGTAGCATCTTGGCTGCTTTATATTTAGGTGGTTTTGCTTCACTTTCGTGGGCAGGCCCATGAGGCTCTCATGCCACTTCACCTGCGGCTGGATCTCTCACTGGCTTACTCACCTGTGGAAGAAAGTTTGGGCGTGGAGTGAGTCTAGGAGGAGGGATAAACTGGGGTACTTTGATGGGCTGAGGAGGTGTTGCTTGAACCTGCTGGAAAAAAATGGGAAAGATAAACAACCCTGAGAGGGCGGTCACAACTCAGGGTCAGAGACAGACACTCAAAGGACACAGGCATCTACTCTCCATACCACACAGTATTCCCACAAGCTCGTCCCACGCAGCTCAGTGCGTGAACAGTATTGCTTTAGTAACTATCGCCTTTCCCACCTGCACTTTACCCCATATAAAGTAAATCGACCACACTCCTGTCTCCTCATATACCTTACGCAGAATAAAGTAGGTTCAGCGATCTAGGACAATTTTCTCTGACGCTCATAAACTCTTACATTTTTATCTAAAGTAAATTCAAATCTGCTGCCTGTTCAAATGGATCCCCTCCCACCAAAGACACAAGCTTCACCCAAAAGAGAATTTTTAAGCCTAGCATCTGGCTGCATGATACGGCCGCATCTCTAAGGACTCTGGGGTGAGTGACAAAGCTTTACGTGGTCGCTGCTTTGACTCATTATTGGTCATTTCTCAAAAAGCCATCAAGAGCTCTGTCATTTGAAGAAGATAACTTAGATCACAATTTGGACCTGCTTCTCATAAGCTTCCAAGAACAAGTGTCTAAATGGCTCGATCCTGGAAATCTCATGGACAATCTTGTTCAAGTATTTCCTCCTCTGCTAGGACTTGGTCTTTGGCACCTTAATCTCTGACTTTCTTGAACATTTTTAAAGTGTGCCCCCAACCAATTTTAAATACTTCCTGGCTGCATTCAATTTAGATGCATAATGAACTGAAAGATTGTAGCAGGGGGTTTTCCTAAAAGCAGAATACAGCACAGGGAGTTTCAACACTCAGATTTCACGGGAGGGGTAGGTGGGCTGGGAGTGGACAGAATGGAGGGAAAGAGAAATGTGTCTCATGTGTCTCTCTGTGAAGGACATTTTCCCTCCAAAACCAAGTCCTACTTGGAACTCAGAGAGTGTACTAAATCTGGTTCTTGGTGTCAGGACACCTTTGTAGCTAACTGCCAGGTCCATAGGGGAATTTGCTTTGCCATGAGAATGATAGGAGCTCAGAAACTCTACAGGAACCTAAAATGGACTCTACACTCTACAATGCACAACCTGAACCTCTCATGTGAACACTCATGAGTAGCAGCTACTGGCTTACCAGAGTGACTGTGTTTTTTGCCACAATTTGGACAGCCTCTGCCCCAGGCCCAGTGACCTTACTAGACGTCTGGAGGTTGACTGGTGTGTTCTGCACATCAGTGCTGAGCACAGCCTTCTGACTGTTGATGGCGGTCACCATAGCAATGGTAGGTCTCTGGCCCACAACAGAGGCAGGCATGGTCGCAGTTGCTGCTTTCAAGACGAGAGGTAGTGTCTTTGTGGTAATCATAGAAGCTGTAGTTACAGTCTTCTAGGAGACATGGAGAACAGACATTAGGACACTGAAGTGTGATCCCACTGAACAATATGCTGCTGAACTCCCAAAGGAAACAAAGCAACCAAGTTTGCCTATAAAACGAACATTTGTGTATGCAGAACATGCTGCTTACTACAGAAAAAGCTGTCACCTGTAAAAAGTTCACTGTAGTGCGTGCATACTCACATAGACATAGGGTTTTAAGCAATGGACAGTGTGTACCTACAGGTACAGAACACAAGGGCACCTAACTCTTCTGGGTTTTCGAATTCTGCACAAGGTCAGTTAATTCATTGCTATTGTACACTGTCTTTATCTCTGATTGCTATAACCTCACCAACCTGGCTATTTGCCTCCTGTGATACAAAGGAAAGGGCAGTGTCTTTTCATCTTTCTGAGGGTCCCCTGGGGACACAGACACGAAACTCACAGGAGGATCAGCGTAACTGCTGCCTCAGAGGCAGGAAACCCCAAGCTCCAGATAATGATGCTGTTAACGAGCATAGGAAACGCCAGTCACTATTCCAAAGGGGGCTGTGCCACTACCTACAGTCTTTCCTCTGGAGAACTTATTGGAAGTGATCAAAGAGCCAGGGAAACCGACAAGGTGGGAACAAACACCTGGGTTTCAAAAAGCCTTGGAAATCAGAGGAGGAGCTGCAGCGAGGACCTGACTGAGCTTGCAGAGTTCCTGAAGCTTTGAGGCTGAATTTGCCTAACTTTTTACTAGAACAATTACCAATGTCAGCTGCAGAAATCACCTCCTTACATGATGCACACATCTACCTGGCACCACTACTAGTCACTCAAGATGCAGACCCTTCAGGAAGACAAGCACTCATCTCCAACTCGCTGCTTCTGAAATTTATTCCATTTTTCTTCTCCTTCTAAGACACACTCTACAGTGTGGCAGCCATTAGCTACATCTGGAGATTTATACATTTTAATAAAAAAATTAAAAGGTGAGTCCTGCACTTGTACTCACATTTTTCTAAGCCACATGTGGCAGAGAGCTAGCAAGCTGGACAGTGGGGTGAGAGCATGCGCAGTCACGCAGGAGCTGTTGGCAGCCCTCTCTAACCACACTCCTAGAAAAGCCCTCCAAAGAAGACTTTCCTCCATGCCACGTGAGCACCATGTACCCAGCTACTGAGTCTGCATAATTATTTACTTTTTCTGCCTCATACAAGTATGCATACACACTCATCTTTTAAAATCTCTTTTCTCTCTCTCTCTCTCTCTCTCTCTCTCTCTCTCTCTCTCTCTCTCTTTTTCCAGACAGAGTTTCTCTGTCGTAGCTATGGCTGTCTTGGAACTCACTCTGTAGACCAGTCTGGCCTCAAACTCCCAGAGATCAGCCTGTCTCTGCCTCCCAGGTACTAGGATTAAAGGGGTGCCACCACTGCCCAGCTAAAACCTTTTCTATTAACATTTAATTTTGTTTTGTTTTTATTTTTTTGAGACTGGGCTTCTCTGTGTAGCCCTGGGCTGTCATGGTACTCGCTCTGTAGACCGTGTTGGCCTTGAACTCAGAGATCTACCTGCCTCTGCTGGGATTAAAGGCATGCACCACCACTGCCCAGCAAAACCTCTTTTTAATAAAAAAAAAAAAATGTAATAATGTATCCTCATCTGTCCCATCACAATTTAATCAGCAATTCTTATTAGTGTGTACACTGAAACAACCCAAATCTTTGCTTCTACTTTCCAAGGCTGCTCAAACCTTCCACCATGGCTTCTCAAATGAGAAATGGCCCCTGGGCAATAGGTCTGGGTTGAAAGCCAGATGACAGCTAAATGCCATTTTATCACTGGAAGTGCTAGAGTATGTAGCAGCAAAGGCTGTCTCACAAAGCCAGCTGCTGTAGAGAGAGTTTTAAACATAGCATGCTATCAGCCTCATCTTCCAATTTAAGATGCTTGAATACAAGAGCTTTTGAAGTGGTAAGTGAGCAAGCCTTACCAGATGGCCTTCAATCCTGTGTGACACAGGCCAGGGATGTGAAGCTCTGGTCAGCAGAACTCAGTGACACAGATTTTCAAAGCAGTTTATGTGCTGAAGTTGCTTTAAATGAGGTCAGTGCACCTTTGTTTGAAACACCTCTAGTTGAGGCAAATCATTAGCAATATTGTGATTAACTCTAAACTGATTATTGAAGCTAAAATGGAATAAAAACACATATCCACCAAAATCATATATTTACCATTAACTCAACGCTTCCCTAACATTAAACCCGACAAGTTACTTCACACTGTAACTCAGCGTTTATTCTCCTTTATATGTATTTGATTGTGTCTAATATCACTGCATATACTCTGGCACCTATGTAACTCTACATAACACACAGGCCAAAAACCTAGTATGAATGTCTCAGTGAGAACGTCTTAAAAACCGCATTCATGAGCTTAGTTACAGATTCTCACTTCTGACCTGGTGCTCACTCCATTCCAAATATTAGGGAACAAGTCACGAACTCCTGGAGTGACAGGGTTTAGATAAGAAGGGGACTCTGACATCCAAGCATACTGAAAATGTCTCAGCTGCCCAACAGGAAGACGAGAAGACGCAGAGAGGGTGGGTGTCCAGAATCAAAGACAATGGTTTTCATGGAAGTTGTGTTTGGCCCTGCTTAGTTAAGGCTGTTCAAGTCTGATAATCTTCAAGAGAAGGTAGGAGCTACTACATTTTATAAAGGTTTTAATTGTGACGAAACTTGAACTCTATGAGCTAGAAGTTCATGCGGACACACACGTAGTAACACTAATAGCAAAGCCCTTTTTGTTTCACTTTAATTAAATTTTAAGATCTATTTGTTTTATTGTATGTATGTGAGTGTTTTGCCTACTTGTGTGTATGTGCACCACATGGGACTGAGTGCTTAGGCAGGTCAGGAAAGGAACTGCGGTTACAGATGGCTGGGAACTGCCATCTTAGTGCTGGGGACCAAACCCAGGCCCTCTGCAAGAGTAATGGTGCTCTTAACTGCTGAGCCATCTCTCCAGCTCCTAAAAATGCTTTTTGGGGGGAACAAAGTCTCATTTGGTAGTCCAAGCTGGCCTCACACTTCTGATAATCAAGCTGTCGTGATCTCCTGAGCACTAGGATTGCACGTGTAACCACAAAGCCTAGCTGAGCACCTCTGTATTTCTTGCTAAGTTATTACTGTTAGCCTGTAAGAGATGAGGCATTTTAATCTACAAACAGATGACCCAATGTATCAAGGGGTATTTCTAGGGGTTCTAATTAACTTCTACATCTATTTTAGTGTCTGCTTGATTCTGAGTAGGAAGTCACCATTGTAAACTCAACCACAAATAGAACTTGCCTTTCCCTTTGTTTATAAGGTTATTTTTGTATTTGGTTTTTAATAACTACATACCTCTTTTTATGTGCATTTTATCATTAAAAATAAGAGGCTTGTTTCTCTCTCCTCAGCAGCCACGGACTGCCTGTAGTTCTCCCTCTAGGGGTATGGCCTTGACAGCTTGGTGCTATCATTACTCAGGTCTTGCTTAGGCAACCACATTGTTGAGATTTCATGGGTACAGCTTTCCTGTCATGTCTAGAAGATACTGCCTCACAGCAAGGATACCTCAGCTTAGAATATGAAACTTCCCCACCTGGCATCTCTTTTCTGCTCATTCTGATCACAAACAGACGTTATTATTTTCAGAAGTTACATATCTAATATATGCCATACTTAAACTCCCATCTATCTGTTCTTACGAGCCTTTATATGACTCAAATACACAAGTTTTATGATCCATTAGAGGCAGCCCCTTCCTTCCTTTCCTGGCCTGGTATCTCTCCCATCATTTCACACTCTATGTTCTCATTCCAAGAGCCTACTTACTACTTCAACGGTGTGGTGGCTTGAATGAGAATGGTCCCCATTGGCTCATAAATTTGAATGTTTGGTTTCCAGTTGGTGGTTAAGAGTTGTGGCCTTGTTGGAGGTGTGTCAGTGCGAGGGAGATAGGCTCTGAGGTTTCAAAAGCCCATACTAGGCCCAGTCTCACTCCCTCTCTGTCTCCTGCTTAGGGATCAGGATGTGAGCTCTCGACTACTGCTTCAGCACCATGCCTGCTGGCCAGCGGCCACACCCACCATGGTGATGGTGAACTGACCCTCTGAAACTGTAAGCAAGCCTTCAGTTAAATGCTTTCTTCTATGAGTTGCCTTGGCCAACTTACAGAGCAGTAACTAAGACAAAAGGCATGCTTTTGTTTTTTGTTTTCTGTTTACTTTTGTTGTTTTGAGACAGACTTACTATGGAACCTGGGCTGACCTTGAATTCTTAATCCTCCTGCCTCATCCTCCTGAGTGCTGAGATTACACCACTACATCTGGCTTTGCATTCACTTTTCTGAAAGGAGGATGTTATTCTACTATTATTAATAATTTTTAATTTTAAATTATGTGTAAATGTGAGTGCCTAAATAGGAGTTTGTGTGTGTAAGTGCAGTGCCCAGGGAGGCCAGAAGAGGGTACCAGATGCCCTGGAACCGGAGTCACAGGCAGTTATAGGCAACTGTGAGCCGACCTACACAGGTGCTGAGAAATTGAACTTGGGCCCTCTGCAGGGGTAGTATAGACTCTTAACCTATTAAGAGCAAAGCCATCTCACCCCCCTTCATGCTTCTCCCTTAAAACATTTAAAAAATTTTTTATTTTTAATTTTTTTTCTTTTGGTGTGTGCATGTGCATGAGAGAGGGGCGGGGGGAGAACATGAATGTGAACGAAGGTGTCTGTGGGGGTCAGAAGATGGTAATGGGTTCCCTGGAGCTGGAGGCGCAGGTGTTTGTGAGCTGCTAGACACAGGAGCTAGGAATTGAACTCTGGTTCTTTGCAAGAACAATGCACACTTTTAAGCACTGAGCATTTTCTACAGACCCCAAATTTACTTTTTAAAACCCCGTATGTTTTTACTGTCTTATTTTCTGCGCCAGTGACGCTCTTTACTCTCTGCTCCATCACGGAAATCCCATTCGTTGATCAAGATCCCATCTAACGGCAGCTCCTTAAGAAGTATTTCTGATTCTGCTGGTGAAAAGCACCTTGTTCTCTGGTGTTGTCACAGCCCTTCACTGGTACCTTGATTTTACTCTTGCCAATAGTCTGAATTTTTCTTTCAAATGTATGAAATCTTGAAAAAAGAAACTATCTTTTCTTGTGAATCTAGCGTCCACGTTGCCTAGCTCAGTGCTTACACAGTGTGGACTCAATAAATATTTACAAAATAAGTGGAAATGAACTATCATAATATACCAGACTCTTGGCAGGGACTGCTGCTCTCTGTGCACCATCTAACATACAGAAAGCAGTCAATAAACACTGAATGGAGCTCACTGCAAAGACAAACAGCAGAAACTGAGTGGCCTTTGGGCTTAGCACTAAACCTCTGTATTAAACAAAACAAAACAAAACCAAGGTTAGCCAAATCAATTAAATATGTCAGATGTGCTACCAGATGGGAAGAGGCTATGCAACACTGTTCTGGAGGCAGTGCTGGGCCCTGCTATCTTCCCTCAGCATAAAAGACAGGTGAACAGAGAAGCTACCAATTAGGTATTTGTTTATAAAACTTTCCTGATTTGGGTAATATGGAATATTACTTGAGTAGAAAATTCCATGTGCTAAAATAATAAATTCCCATGCATCACCAAAGAACAATTCTACTCTGCTGTTTCCACATACACTCTTAGATTTAACTGCATTCTGGAAAGAGAAGAACTTAGCCCAACTATGCCTAAAACTCCAGAAAAAGTATACGCAATCTTGAGAATTTATATAAGTTCTTGTCAGGGGTAAGAGAGAAAGAGAGAGAGAGAGAGAGAGAGAAAGAGAAACAGAGAGAAGAAGGGAGGGAGCGAGCGAGCCTGGACAGCTCACAGCTGGCTGTAACTCCAGTCCCAGGGGATCCAATGTCCTATTCTGGCCTCTGCAGACGCTGCATGTAGTGGTGTGTATACATACATTCAGGCAAATACACATGCATAGGCAGGCATATCTTTAAGTTTGAGGCTAGCCTGGTCTACACAGTGAGCTCTAGGTCAGCCTGAAGCTACATAGTAAGACCTTATTGGGGAAAAAAAAGTCTAATTTACCAGTAGTATTGGGGTGATTAGTGGGAAAATGTGTTTAATGCTCTAGTTCTCTGATTTAAGACAGGGTCGTGAAACATTTTTTTTTAGCCAGGTGGTTGGAGGCCAGCCTGGTCTACAGAGTGAGATCCAGGTCACCCAGGGCTACACAAAGAAACCCTGACTCAAAAAAAAAAAAAAAATTTTTTTTTTTTTTTTTTTTTTAGATTTACTTATTTATTTTATGATTTTGTGTGTATGAGTATATGTACAGCATGTGTGTGCCTGGTGCCCTGGAGAGTCAGAAGAGGGTGTTGGATACCCTGGGACTGGAATTACAGAAAGGTGGAAATGCCATGTGGATGCTAGGATCAAACCCTGGTCCTCTGCAAAAGCAACAGAAGTTCTTAATTGCTGAACCAACTCACCAGCCCCGGGGGCTTCCTTTTTCTTCCTAGGCTGTACAGACATTCCCATTCTTGGTATTTATTGTTTGGCAGTGCAGAAAAGTAGCTGAATGGATAGATTTTTCATTCAGAACCCTTGGGTTCAGTTTTGACTTCTACTATACACTATCTGCTATGTGTATATTAAGATTTCTCTCCTAAAAATCTAAATTACAGGATTAAGAGTGAAAAGCATGCCCACTACACATGTAAAGCCCTGAGCAGTATGCTGGATTCTGAAGCCTCTATTAAATGCTAGGCACTGTTAGTATTTTTATAATTGGCTCAATTATTTGCTTTAAAAATGTTGTACATGAAATAGTCCTAGGTCTAAAAATAGTAAGTGGATAATAATAAGTAAACCCCATTTTTCCTCTACATACATCAGGAAGACTCCGTGTTGGTGTGTGGGAGGTTTCAGAAGATCCCAAACACCCTGAAATATGTAAAATGAATGTATTAAGTATGTACATTTTTCTAGGGAAAGATGCAAGCTTTCAATTTCAATCAAATTTCAATCAAAAATAGTCCTAAGAGACCAACACCCAAGGACCAACATCTACTGTTTACTAGTCTTATTTATTTATTGATTGATTGATTGATTGATTGATTTTTGTGATACTGGGGATGGAACCTAGGATCTCACACATGCTGGACAAGTACTGTATTACTGAGCTACAGCCCCAACACATTAGACTCTTTCCTCCTCCTCCTCCTCCTCCTCTCCTTCCTTCTTCTTCTCCTCCTTCCTCTTCCTCTTCCTCCTTCCCCTCTTCCTTATGTATTTATTTATTTATTTTTGATTTTTCGAGACAGGGTTTCTCTGTGGTAACTCTGGCTGTCCTGGAGCTCATTCACACCAGGCTGGCCTCACCTCTGCCTGTCTCAGCCTCCTGAGTGCTGGGATTAAAGGCATTTGCCACTACACTCAGCTAAACTCTTTTTTAAAAAGAAAAAAAAAATTGTAGAGGAACATTTAATCCTTTAATCTGGCAGCATGGCTGCTCTGGGAAAGGATCACATTCAAAGACTGTGTGATCCAGCTGGAATGCAGCACACACCTGCAATCCCAACTCAGAAAGCAATGGTGCTCACACCTTTAATCCCAACTCTAGAGATCTAAAAGGAAGCAGTTCACAGCTCTCAGTTCATAGTTACAGAATGAGCACATGCTTTTAATCCCAACTCTGAGATTGAATCAAAGTGAACAGCCTGCAGAGTGAAGTCTGAGATTGAATCACAGTGAGGACATGCCCAACTCTCAGGATATAAAAGGAGGCTGTCAGTTCACAGACAGGAAGTTGAGAATGACACAGAAGCAGTCGGGCAGTCTGAGGCAGAGACACAGAGGCAGTTCAGCAGAAGGAGTCAGTATCAAACAGGAAGAATGAGTTTGGGAGAAAGAGTAAGTTAACAGGGAGAGTCAGTTTGAATGGGAGCAGAGCAATCTAGTCAGAGAAGTTGTGGGAGTCAGCCAGAGTCAGAAGAGTTCAATCAGAAACAGTCAGCTGGCTCAGAAGGTCAGCTTGAACCAGCAGCTTGGAGCTGTTTGACCCAGAACAGCGAGTGAGTTGAATCAGCCAGCCAGAATAAGCAGTTGAGTCTGGTACAGCTCTGAGTTCAGAAGGAGCTAATCAGAGTGATTCAGTCAGCAGTAGTCTCAGAGGCTGAAACATTCTAGATTGTACAGAGGCTGAAGTCTTCCAGTTTTACACTGAAGATTAGATTGTATGGAGACTGAAACCCTCCAGGACCAGGGATTGAATTAGCCAAGGAATAAACTGCCTTTTGCCCTAACTCTATGACTACAAAAATTACTTATTTTATAGGTATGAATGTTTTGCCTGCATGCACATATGTGCACCATGTGCAGGCCTGGTGCCTACACAGGCAAGAAGAAGGCACTGATCCACTGCTACTGGAGTTATGGATGGCTGTAAACTACCATATGGGTACTGAGAATTGAACTGGGGTCCTTTGCAAGCCCCAAGGATTCTCCTGTCTCTGCTCCCCCAGCACTGAGGTTTAAAAAACACACATGACCATGCACCGGTTTTTTATTTGGGCGTTGGGGGTAAAACTCGGGTCCTCATGCTTACACAGCAAACACTTTTCTAGCCCAGCCACCTCCCCAGGCCCATCAGTTCCTTTTAAGACGGTATATTCATTATATATATAAGTGTGTAGAGGTCAAGCTTGAATAGTTTTCTTAATCGAATGTCAATTCCAAACACGCCCTTCCAGTGTATCTTGACTCTCTCTTCATATTCTACGCTAGACTAAAATGCCCTTTTCGGTAAAAACATTCCCACAGCTACATCAAGCTAGAATACTAAGCTCCCAATTAATTCTAAGTTTTACCTGTACCCTCACTTCAGTTCTCCACTAGTGAATTAGAACCAATGCATATTCTCAAGACTGTGGACTTGAAGTGAACATTTTGTCGCTGTGGAAAATAAAAACCTATCACCCCTTTGAATGCTTCTTTCTGTGAGGTCCCAAAAGCATGGCTACTGGAACTTAGCCTAATGGCTAAGAATTTCAGAAAAACAATTCCAGAACAGGTCACTTTAGAACAAACACAAATAAATACCCCCATAAATCTCTAATAAGACTTTAATTCAGTTGGGGTGCTCAGAATGATTTGTCTTTGGTGTTGATGACAAAATCATTTAGCAGATGATCATTTAGTATGCATGCTTAGGTAGGGGTGTGTGTGCGTGCGTGTGTGCGTGTGTGTGTGTGTGTGTGTGTGTATTTCTAGACCTGGGCATGGTTGGCAAACACTATCACTGAGCTCCATCTCCAGTGGAAATCATTAACATTTTTTGTCTTTATTTTTTTTGGAGATGAGATCTTATGTGGCCCAGGCTGGCCTCAAACTTGAACATGCTATGTAGTCAAGGGGGACTTTGACATGATCCCCCTGCCTCCAGCGAAGAGCGCTGAGATCACCAGGCATGCACCACCGTATCTGGTTTAATGCGGTGCTGAGGTTCAAACCTATGGCTTCATGATGCTAGCTGAGCCCTCTACCAACTGAGCCACTTTCCCAACCCAATCATTTAACTTTTGCTCCCTAGAATGTTCTTTCCTTCTGTCAGTGAATTTAACTGATTCTATGTAGTGATAGTAAAAACCCAAAGCAAAACCGAGAAAACTTGTTTAGTGTTAGTTGAGCTTAGCATAGCTGAAGGAGGATCCAGTTCTAAGTGACCAATAACTAATCATTACCCAGTACTCAGCCTTGGCTGCTCCTACTAGGTTACCTGTGATGCAGTCAAGCTGGGCGGTGCTGCTGACTGCTGGGCGTGCTGCTGCTGTGGCTGCGGCTGCTGCTGCTGGGGCTGCGGCGGCGGCTGCTGCTGGGGCTGTTGCTGCTGCTGCAGTGGCTGTAGTGGCTGCGGCTGTGCTGTTTGTAGTTTGTTTTCAGACTGTGACAATGGCTGTATCTGGAACTTGTCCGGCTGCTCTTGCTTGACTATCAGGTTCTTCCGTAGCTGTTCAACTACTCTTTTCTACCAAAGACAAAAGAAAGACTATCAGAATGCTGTTCATTTCTAGTATCTTTCCGCAGCTAGCTTCACCTAACACTTACTACATCTAAAATTTACAGATTCTAACATAAGGAACTCAAAGGACCTTATAGGTACTTCCATTCGTACGAAACCACCGTTATAAGAAATGCTTTCTATATAAAAGAAGCTGAGGTATACAGATTTAAAGAGTGAAGCAGAGCCCACGCTTTCCCCTTCCCTCCTTTTTTCCCTCTTCTCTTTTCTCCCCAGCTAAACACCCTTTCCTCGAAGTGTCTTCACTATAGTCCAGTTAGCCTTGAACTCACTGTCCTGCTTCAGCTTCCCGAACGCTGGAATTAGAGGGATGAGCTGTTATACCCGGTTCAGATTTCTTGGCCATTATCAATTTAGCATGAAAGGCTGCAAGAGCAGAAGAGCACAGCAATAGAAGCACAACTCCAGCGCTACAGTGTCTGAACTCAAGTCCAGTTTATATGCTGTTGGGTGGGTGTTTTAACCTACCTGTTCCTTAGTATTCTGGTCTATAAAATGAGACGATAAAAGTACCTTCTATGCGCAGCAAATGAGCTAATCTACATGAAGCCCTCAGAACTGTAATTGGCACTTACTGGTCATCATTAATTTTTTTCATCTGATATTTTAACTATTCAAGCAAGCATCATGTTATCTATCACAGTTGGAAACATTAAGTAGGGTTCAGGTCAATGGTGGAGCACTTGCCTAACATATGCAAAGCCGCAGGTTCAATCCCTGGTAACACTCATAGTCTCTCTCGCTCTCACCTTTATTAGTATTATTATCTTTCTTTTTTTTTTTGGTTTTTCGAGCTAGGGTTTCTCTGTTGTAACTCTGGCTGTCCGGGAACTCACTCTGTAGACCAGGCTGGCATGAACTCATAGAGATCCGCCTGCCTCTGCCTCCGAGTGCTGGGATTAAAGGCTTGTGCTACTACCGCCCAGCTCTAGCTCTTTTAATAAAGAAACTGCTATATGCTATATAAACAAAAAGTATTCTGAATTACTGAAATGTATAACTACCAAGTAGCCCTTCTTAGTGGGGACAGATTTTAGAATATATACAATATATGCATAAAAACATGCTATCTGTTTAAGCAGAGTAGAAGCGGAATAGAAATTTAAAGTCAAGCTGAATGTAGTGACACATGCCTTTAATCCCAGTACTTGGGAGGCAGAGGCAGAGGCAGAGGCAGATGGATCTCTGTGAGTTCCAGTCCAGCCTGGTATACATAGGGAGTATATGTTCTAGGATAGCCAGAGCTACATAGTGAGATCCAGTCTCCGAAACCAAACCAAACCAAACCAAAACAAAAAAACCAAACCAAAAAAAAAAAAAAAAACCCAAAACAACCAAAAGCCAAACCAAACCAAAAAACAGAAGAAGAAGAAGAAGGAGAAGGAGAAGGAGAAGGAGAAGAAGAAGGAGAAGGAGAAGAAGAAGAAGGAGAAAAGAAGGAAGGTAGGAAGGAAGGAAGGAAGGAAGGAAGGAAGGAAGGAAGGAAGGAAGAAAGGAAGAAAGAAAGAAAGAAATTTTAAAGTTAAAGTTTTATAAACTTCCCAGGTTGTGCTTAAATTAAAAAAAAAAAAAAAGATGTGTTTTGGATATTCATTATTATAATAATCTATTCCGCCTTACCTCCGTCCCTCCTAGCTGCCTTTCCTTTCTTTCCTTTCTTTCAGGTGTAGGGGGTTGACCTCATGTGTGCTCGGCAAGTACACTGCCATTAAGCTACATCACCAGACTCCATAAACAATGTCTCCTCACCAAGTCAAAGCTATGAATGCGGGGTTTTGTTCGTAGCTCCACTCTGCAGCGAGTACTATGCTGCTCAGCAAATGTCCTCATTCTCCGCAGAGTGTGTGCAGAGTAACAGGACTGAAGAGCAGTCACTGGCTCAGAAGATGTGCACAGGGACCACCATCTGGGGCCAGGCTGGACTTGGGACTCCTGTCAGTGGCTAGCAGAAGCAAAGCATCATTCCTCCTTTAACACTTTCAAGCGAATTCATCACCTGTTGTTTGCTATTTCTGATAACAAAAAGTTGATGTTTTCTGACACAGATTATGACTGGAGAAAAATAATTCAGTGCTTGTTGAGCTTAGTGTAGTTTTGTTTAATTAGCTTTCTGAGATAAGGTCTTATGTATCCTGTCAGTCCGCTGGTTTGTATTCTCTCGCTCCCTCGTCCCCACCCCCATTTCCATGGTACCACAGTATCCGAGCCTGGTCTCAAACTTACTCTGTAGTCAAGGATGACCTTGAACTGATCATCCTTGGAGTTCTGGAAATATTAGGTGTCACCACCACATCTAGCTTATGCAATGCTGGGGATCGAACTCAGGGCCTCATGCATGTTAGTCAAGCAGTCAACCAACTAAACTACACCCTCTGCCCTTAAAAATAAAACTTTAAATAAAGGGTTAAGTAAATCCAGAACAGCCGGGTTACTCTGCAAATTAGTAACATGGCTGTAACCCACTTTGCCACCCATATTCTCTAAAGAACTCAAAGCTTCAGGCTATTTTACTTAACATGGTGGAATAGTAAAACGTTCACAAAATGGATTTTTAAAACATTTAAGTCAATACTAAATGCATTCTTGAAAAGTTTTGAAATATTGTTATTGGTTCTTTTCAGACAATGAAAATATCACATAAAAACCAATTTTGGGGAGGGGACCAACTGTGCATTATACCCCACTGCCTTTTTGGGTAAAAAAAAAATTTAATGCAGTCCAAGATTTTTGCAGAAGACACATGCAGAATGAAAATTTTAATACACTATCAAATACTTAGAAAAATTAACAGTTAAGTCTTCAAAATTGTATCTGTCCAGTATAAAAGGCTCTGCAATGGAAGTGCCACAGTTTACAGGAGGGGGTGCTGCAGGTAATTGTGAGCACTGCATAGAGTTAACACTGGGTGCCTGTCTAAATACTTAGATGGTTAAAAAAATAAGTATCAGAGTTGCTTTCAGTCTTCTCCCCATCAGATATCAAGTATGCATCAGCAGAGAAAGAATCCAAAAAATTTTACAAAAGAAAACAAAACAAAAAACAGAGGAGAGAAAGCAGGAGGAAAACTCAAGGATGACACTTGCCAAAGGAAAAGAGAAGAGGAACTGGGGAGAAACTGAAGGAAACAGCATAGTAAATAATTACCATACCAGGCAAAAGGCCAGGGTGTTTTTCTCCTCTACAGCCGTCTTTAGGAACTGCAGTGTGTTCTCCCAGATGACTGCCACTGACGGGAACTACAATGAAGAGACAAAGCCCAGGACCTGCTCCCTGTGTTGTGTGTAACAGCAGGGAACAGCAGAGGCAAGAGCTAGGGAGACGCAGGCTGGAGTACTGTCAGTCAGATGGCTAGAGCACCTAGGGTGGCAGCCAGTTAGAGCCAGAAGCAGAGTGGGAGTCAAGTGAGTCACACTGCATTCGTAACTGTTCCTCCCCAGGGGAAAGCAAAGCCTGGGAGCCTGCTAGTGTGGAGGGAAACCCACATCCAAATACTTCCAAATTTGCATCAGTCCCTAGAAGGAAGGAAGAAAGTCTGCGGGTTGGACAGGGGTCAGATCACAGAGCTGGGTAAAGTTTCCTTTAGAAGACAGCTCCAGCATTTCAAAGCATTGCCCAGACCAGAATCGCCTGGCCCCCTTGTCCTTGTGGCCCCTGTCACCATAGGCACGTTGTTGGGTTTGTCTGCAGATATCTGGAAGTTTTGAAAGCTGAAGATTTGGGACACGGTATTTCCTGTCAAGTAAATTTAATTTAAGTAAATGTCTGAGTGCAGTCAGAAGACCCAGGACGGCCAGCAGAGAGAGCTCTGGAGCAGAGGCACTCCTTGGGCAGCGCAGAGGTGTCCGGCGCAGCATCTACCAGGCAGGCTGCCGAGGAGGCACTGCGTACATGACAACAGCTTTTCTAAGTCCCACAGAACTCACACAAACACAAGATCACTCCCGGGGATCCGGGTGTGGGTCAGCACCACCTGGATGAAAGCAAGGGAAGACAATGATGCTATTTCAGAACCCTTGCCGAGTGTGAGTTCTCAGTGCCCCCATACAAAGGACACCCTCTCATTGCCCCAGAAGATGAGCCTACACTTTCACCACTGTGTCTTGAGCAAAGAAATCATTTGCCAGCCGCTAACAGACGTAAAATTAGTATAAACAGTGGATTTTCAATGTGAGAGAGATCTTTGAATGGAGTTAATCATCCTGAAGTTCTCAGAGAAGGCTAAATGTAGCAAACTGGCCACTTGACATTACCAAAAAGTTTTAAAAGATTATTATTAGTATTATTAATTAATTGATTAATTAATTTTGGAAACAGAGTCTCTCCCTCTACATAGCCCTGGCTATTCTGGAACCTACTATGAAGACCAGGCTGGCCTCTAGCTCACAGAGATCCCCTGCCTCTGCCTCCTGAGTGCTGAGATTAAAGGCCTGTGCCACCATACTCTGCCTAAAAAGGTTTTTTGTTGTTGCTTTGTCTCTCTCCTTTTTTCTTTTTTCAAGGAATTAGGAACTGAAGGAAATGAAAAAGAAAATTTGGAAGGAATGATGGTATAATGAAGAGAGAGAGTGGGTGTGCGTATGTGTTAGTAACTTCTAGACTTCTTTCCTTAATGTATTTTCTATAAACAGGCCAATGTGGCCCATTTCCAGAAGGGCTGGTGTCCCTTCAATCCCTTTGTCAAGTGCTCCATAAACCTAGCCTGTGACTAGCCCCTGACCTCCTGCATCACATAGTTTCATCAGGCTTGCTCAGGAGAAGAGTTCACAGGGCCCCAGTGATCAATACTGTGACACTCGGCGGAACTATCAATTCGTTCACACGACAGCAAGATGGGTCTGGAAGGAAAATACAGAATTGTATAGATCCAGTAAACAGAATATGGGCTCATCTTCCAGTTAGCTCAAGCAGCTGTTCCAAGTTCCCCGGCCATGAGCGTAGGAGATGGACAGGAGAAGGACAAACCCATCGGTCCCTAGCCAAGCTACTCTGTTCCCAGCACATCTGTGCACAAATTCTAGAGAGCATCTCTAGGAGAGAACTCAAGCAGTAGGCCCTTTCCTCTACAGCTGGATGCTGGTGCTTCAAATCTCTGCTTCTGAACAAGCTCACTCACACAGTTTGTGCTCTGTGCAGCATTATCTATTCTGAATCAATTATGAGAAAGCCACGCCCACTTAAAACATCTTTCAAAGTAATGCCTTACACATTTACCCTTTCTTCCCAAGAACTAATGTGTAATCTGAAGATGTGACCCTTACTTTTAAACAAGAGGCTGACAAAGAAGTTTTGAAACTAAAATGTGAAGCAGTCTCATTCACCTTCACAGCTAAAATACAACCAGCATAAGTTGTCCAGATCGTTAGACCCATCCACAGCTCAAAAGGAAACCAGGGTAGTAAATTTTATGTGAATAGAGAAACTAACCTGGAAAATTATCTACTTGTTGGCATCATGATCTATCCAACAGTGCTGAGTTAGCGTCTCAGTGATGGAAGGGACGTTCTGCTGTTCAACGGAAATTCTGCTGCATTTATGATTAACATATCCGTTAACACGGAGGATGCAGCAACAGACATGACAGTCTTCAGAATGAGTCGTACAGCTATCCTCCACGTGGCCACGCATGGTGGCACAGCCTGCCATCCTAGCCAGCACTCAGGAGGTGGGGACAGGAAGAGTCTAGGCTAGCCTAGAATAAGCAGAGACCCCATGTCTCAACATTAAGCAAAAGATAAGACAAAACTGCCAGTGTTACTGACATTAGTGACGAAAACTACAGCTCTGAACTAAGGTATGTGTTAGAGAATAAAGTGAAGATTCCACCATTTTATAAACAGAAACACAAAATATCGTTTTATGAGGAAGAAAGCAGTAAGCTCACAGTAAACTTCTCCCTTAATGCAATAAGCAAAATTCAGTAGAAGAATATGCAGTCACACTATTGGAGAAAGTGTTCCCAGGGGAGCACAGGATAGAATTCTAACAGAAAGGAGGAGGAGGAAGAGGAATATTGATAGTAGTGGCTGTAAAAATATATTTTGCTAAAAATAATTATATTTTATTCACTTATAAGATACTAGAAGGCTTTTCCCAAACTCTCTGAGATGAGTGTTAGTTAGAATCAGACAAATGGCTTCTGCAAGGCATCAAGGAATTTGTACAGACTCATAGGAACGAATTAAGGAGCAGGAGAGTTCTCATTACCAAAGCTTTTTCCAATAATTGTCTGTATGGATGTTTAACAGATGGCAGAGAACACACATGTCATGATATTGACTAGACTATGGCTTACTTTCTTAATTAAAAAAGGCTTTGGAGTTTGTTCCTTCAAAATACACACTTAAAGCAGGTGTCGTGGCTCATACCTCTAAATCCATCTCTCAGGAAGCTGAAGTGGGAAGGCTTCATGAATGCAGCCTGGGCACCAGTGTGAGATCTGTTTTTACACACGCCGTACATGCATGCACACGTGGTTATTTGCACTAGTGAACTTTATATTTCATCTCCACAATTAGAGCTTTTCCATATCACCGAGATCCGTCTCTAGTAGGGTGAGCCTACTGGAAAAGCAGTTTACAATTTCTTGTTTAGTTTATTCACACTCTGATATGTAAGCACAACCCCAGCTTCTTCCCAAACCTGGTTATGTATGGCAATGAGATACTAGTAATGTTGCTACAGTGGAACCGTACCTGTAGCTAGGGGTCCTAAGAGCCTGGGGACTAGCTTTAACTTGCAATAGGAAAGGATATAGTTGTAGTTAGTCCTCAAGGGAGAGCTACAGAGCCCAGTGCACAGCATCGATGCTGAGCCGCAGCGTGGCGGCAGAGCACTTCTGTCGTATATCCCAGGTCCCAGTTCAATCCTTACTACCATAAAAAATGAAGACAAGCGTGCAGGGGCCGGATAATAAACACACAGATTACAAGGAGGCGCTGTGTGCTAGGACCAGTTGTTACATCACAAGAACAAAGGAGGCCAGATCAGAAGCTAGTCTGCGCATTTACATCCTCTCCGTCTCCTTAAACCCCAGCTATACTGTACTGTCCTCTTTGCTTAAAAAAGAAGTGTTAAGAATCCAACACATTAACGGTGGAAAGTGCTTGCGGAAGTGTGAAAAGAAGCGAAGCGACTAACAAGTAACATAATCTGCTGATACAAAGTTTCAATTTAAGCCAACAGTTAAATGCCACTTTTGTTTTAAATGTCAACTATATTCCAATCACAGGATTTTTTAAACATCAAGTCAGATGTTTTGTTAGTGTGTTTCGAGGTCTGATCATTTATTTGTTTCTCTGAAAGGACTCATTTTTTACTGGACTCGGACTCGGAGGCTCTCAGCGAGGACAGCCGAATCTCTTGGCAATCTGTTCCTGGTGTTTTGCTCTGGCCTCCTTCATTCTCCTGCACACTCTGCAGCTCCTCCTTGTTTCTCTTAGTGAGTTGTTTCTTCAGGGCGGTGCACGAGCGTCTGTGTCATAGTGCACGCGGAGTAAGACGATGCCGAAGCTTTGGTCCCGGGCTGCTTCTTGTTTTAAGGGATTTCTCACAACACATTGGTGGGCATCATCTTCTTTAGAGGGACTGAAAAGCTTTTGGATTCTGCTGTCTCTTCTGGACCCCAACCAATGAGGCACATTGGTAGTCCAGGAATATCCGCCTCTCCTTTTTTAACAGTAACCAAGTTGAGAACACTTAGGCTGGCATCCACAAACAGACTTGCGCTTCCTCTTCCAGTTCTCCTAGGTCTATAACAAGAATGTCCTTTCTCAACAGCAGGCACACTCTGTTAGGTGGGTTTGGATACCTTGCTTCATGGCGGAAACTTGTTTGTCATTCCTACCACTGTTTCAGACCACACAACCCTTCCAACCTTTACCCAGAACATCAGCAGCTACTTCTGTGGCCATGTGCTTCTCACAGAACATATGAAGCTTGTGTTCACCATCTACTCAATGAGTTTTTGACAGTCAGTGTCTGGGAAGGAGACAGTCAGCTTCATCCCGACATAGCTGGCTGCCCTGGGGCGGGGGTCACCACAAAAAAAAGAGCAGTCTGGTTTGTTGAGACAGTGTGTAGTTCTGTGTAGCTACACTGTGTAGCTCTGGCTGACTTGGAACTCACTATGTAGACCAAGCTGGTTTCAAACTCACAGAAAGCCATCTGCCTCTGTAGGGGTTGAAAGTGCATGCCACCACACCTGGCTGAAGCCAAATGCTTTAATGTTAGTTCTAAGTTTGGCGATGTGGCTAGATTTTTTTTTTCAAAATTACTATGTTTTATTTATTTTACCTGTGTGTGTGGGTGTACACAGAACATAGTGCATGTCTTCGTTACTGTTCTGTCACTGTGAAGAGACACCACGACCAAGGCAAGTTATAAGGGAAGGCATTTAATTGGGGCTTGCTTATAGTTTCAGAGGGTCAGTCCATGACTACGGCCGGGGAGCATGGTGGAAGGCAGGTAGGCAGGCCTGCTGCTGGAGAAGTAGCTGAGGGCTTTATTTTATTATTAGGATGGATGGATAGAGGGAGGGAGGAAAGGAAAGAGGGAGGGACACAAAGAGACTGAGACTGTCACGGATTTTTGAAATCACAATCAGACGGGACTCAGATCTTCAAGGGTTGATAGCAAACATTTACCCACTGGCTCCATCTTGTTTTCACTGTCATTTTAAATGATGAACAAAACAATATAGTATCAAGAAAGTGAATACTACTTATTGCCTTTTTATCTCAGAAACTGAACACATCATGAAACATCTTTGTGTTGAAAGATACCAAAAGATACCTTATATTTTATGGTGGTTCTTAAGTTAAAACATATAAAATAAGTTTGAATTTAAACATAAGCTGATCCAGAAGAGACCTAAGACATAGTAATGAGGCCATCAGAAAAACATTTACAATCTGCAGAATTTACCTTTTTTGCTACACGAGAAAGCACCTGCTTGTTTTCTGTCCTACAGTGAGCCATGGCATGGAAGTTATTAGTTTGTACATTAAAGCCCCAGTTCAGTACGAAGCATGTTAATCTGTTTACATACAGCTGTTTACACGGCGCTGCTGAACACACGGTCAGCTTCCATCCAAAGCTCATGGCTATGCCCCACCATGTGAAAGGCAGCACTGCAATACCAATGTCACAGCTGTCTCATACAATACTCTGCCCGAAAGCTGCTATACAAAAACACAACTTAAATACAGTAATGACTTGCTGGGGTGTGTTGGCATAAGCTTTTTATCCCAGCACTTGGGAGGCAGAAGCAGGTAGATCTCTGTGAGTTCAAGGGCAACCTGGTCTACCCGGCAAGTTTCAGGACAACCAGGGCTACATAGATTCAAAAAACAAAACAAAGCACAGTAATGATCCTAAAATTGGAAGGGGAACAAAAGCACCCCCCTCCCCACACACACACTTTATTTTAAGGATTACTAGTCAGATAAAAGATATTGCCTCTTCCTGGGACATTACTTGGGATGATGTAAGAAGTTCCCCTTTCACAGAAGCACTGGACAAAATTAGGTGGAAGTAAATAGATGATTTGATCAAGTTCATGCATAATATATCTACCAAGTTATAGGTAGGACAACAAGTTGACACCACCTTTCAACAACCTCAATTCTAAAATTTCTCTTGAGAAAAAAAGATAGCAGTATTAGATGTGGACCATACCAGGCAGTAAGTGTCTTACAGAAAACAGACTGGAGAAATTGACTACTTTCTTGACATTTAAACAAAAGTACCTCTTAAAATCCCTAAACACCGAAACGTTAATTGGGAAGTATTTTAACAAAAGTAATACTGAACACAGTAGTCTTGGTGTTTCAAAACATGTTTTCATTATCTATGATGAGATCATAAACACACTTTTTAAAGATCCTAAAGCTACTGAGTCAGCAGCATCTCTGAATTTTACCAAGTACGCTCCATTTGGGTAGGTGAATTTATCTCTTGGTACTTCTTACAATCACTTAAGGAGAAAAGTGAACAACGTTACAAATTTGCTTTCTGACAAGACCCCACATAAAACAGCTCATAGGGCACAAGTATGTAGGGTGCTGAAAGGAGGGATAGCTAACTTCCAGCAACTGGATTTTCTGGGACATGTGACACAAGGTGACCGGCACTGCTCTGTGTTCAGCCTGAATTTTCTGCATCAGAAGCAGAAGAAGCCTAAAGTCAGAACACGTCTGCTTCTTTGTTTTATATCACCAACACTAGAAATCTTAATCATTGTCAGCAAAGCAGGAATAATCTCTTTTAGAATAAAATACATACACTATACATTTTTCCTCTTGCAGAGACTTGATTATAATATTTTATGTATATATATATTATAACTTGCATAGTATAAATAAAGGATTCCAGTTTAATTTTTGCTCCCTTAAGAAGATCTTCAACAGAAGTTGCAATCAGTTATTTGCCCAGTCAGCCCCAGCTCTTCCAGTTTCTGTTAAAATGCTGCAAGTCTCTCAGTGGCAAGCATGCCATTTCCTGGGGCATTCATTCCTCTACAGCACTAGGCACGGACAGCTAATCTTCATAGTCAGTAACCTGATGCTCCACGGAGAATCTAAGGTACTGAGAAGCAGTTTCACTGAGAGTTTCAAGCCACTCACACTATGCACCAACTAACAACTGCATTCTGCTTACAACAATTTGATGACTACTTGTTACCAGAAAGGTAATGCACAGAAGTGAAGCAAACCATGTGTAAGACAACAGAGAACAATAGGAGCAAAGGCCCCAAGAAATGAACTGCTTTGACTGAACACTGAATACATTTGCTATTAAGTAACATCCAGGGGCCACCAAGTCCTAACCGGAAGACAGCAGCTACCATGTTAGCAACAGGAGAAGACCTCATCATCACAGAGAAAACTTTCATCAAGAACAGGTTAGTCAAAAGGGTCTCAGACACACAGGAAATCGAAATGACCTCCTGGGTATCCACAGTTTTACCACAATGAAAGGAACTGGGTGTGACTTCAGCAAAGACTGCAAACCTAAAAAGCAAGCTGCCAACAGCCATAAGACCATAAGACATGTCAGGACTCGAGGAAAAGAATAACTATATAAAGATACAAAGATGAGAATGAAAGAGCAATAACAGCATGATCCATAACGATGCCTACGTACCAAAGCAGCCTGACACCTTGCAGAGACATAACCTCTCAGCATATGAAACCAACATAAAGAGCAACCGAAACACAACTACCATTATATGGCAGCTGTCTCTGGGGCTGGGGAAAAGAGCTATGTAAGCAGCCATAGCCTAGAGGTCTGAAAAATGAAGACTATCTTGTCGAAGCCATCTAAGGTATTAATTACAGTAACCAACACACCTACCGGACTGGGAACCCAACCAGAACACTCACAAGTAACTTTAAAGCATTGATGGTCCCTGTTTCATAGTACTTGGATCTTTCTTTCTTTCTCTGGGTTTTTACATGCTTGCTTTGTTGAGACAGGGTCTCACTATGTAGCCCTGGCTGGATTGGAACTCCCTATTTAGATCAGGCTGGCAGGGAACTCAAAGAAATCTGCCTGCCTCTGCCTCCCTACTTCTGGGATTAAAAATATGTGCCACCACCCATGGCAAAAAGAACCCTACGTTTTGAAAGAAACATTTTAAAACAAATATTCTGCTAATGACGTCATTTTTAGTACAAACACCTGTATGTTTATGCATCACTTTCCACTTCTCCACCTTCCACACCACCTAAGATTCCTGAAACTGTGGGGTAGGTTAAAGTAACAGTAGGTTACTCCAGCAAGGAAACAGAAGCACATGATGACTGATGCCAATCAAGTTAAGCCACCTGACAGCAAGAAGGGGACCAAAAACAGGGAATCTCTGCCTCAAAAAAAAAAAAAACTAGTTTGCGTTAAACTCCACTGATCTAATCCACTGCTCATTTTCCCGAGCCAGCTTCTCTGGGGCTGGGTGTCATCCAATAGAATGGATAGTGGGGTGGGGCTCTAGGCCATTGGGAAGCGCTCTTAGGATCCAGGAGAAAAAAAAAAAGAAAGGAAGAAAAGAAAAAAGTGTAACTAACCACACAGAAAGCTGAAGGAGCTGAGCAGGAGAGTAGCCAGAGGGTGCAGTAATAGGAAGAGGTCTGCCAGAGACAAGAAGCAGTTTCTTTAGAGATGGTGCCCACGCCAAAGTAAACATCCTACTATGGTTTCGATCTGAAATGTCCCCAAAGGTCCACATTTTTGTTTTTATTTGAGACAGGGTGTCACTGTGTACCCCTGACTGGTCTGGAACTCCCTATTTAGATCAGGCTGGCGTAGAATTCACAGAGATCCATGTGCTTCTACCTTCCGTGTACTTCCGGTGTGTGCCTCTACTCCTGGCTTAATTACGGTTCAGGTTTGGAATGCTTAGTTTCCAGCTTGTGGTACTATTTTGAAGGCTATAGAGTCTTTAGGTAGCTATCTTCTTCAACTACTTTTCACCTTTTTTAAAATTACAAGGTAAAGGTATAATACATATGTGTGTGTGTGTACACACACACAAGCATATATATACACTTCTTATAAACAGTATGCTTTTTATAAACAGTTCTGAGTGTTTGGAAGGGCTGGGGATGTTCTCAAAGACACGGAAGAACTAGATAACTTGCTTTAAAATGCCTGAAAGAATACTTGAGACACTTTCCCTGGCAGGCAAGCAGGGACACACACTGGAGCTAACCCAACAAGAACGATATGCCTCCCATCTATGGTATTTAACATTAATCCTGAGAGTCTGTTGCTAACTTTCCAGCCTCGAGCAAAAAAGGCTTCAGTGACAGAACAGTGACCTCAGGCTAGTAAACAGAACGGACACTGGCAGTACCAGAACAGGGGAATGCCGGGCTCCAGCAGGTTTTTGAAGAAGTAAATCACAAGAAGCTTTATTTACTACCCGAGAGCATGAAGCTGGATACAATTTTTACTGTTGTTGTTTGAGACAGGGTCTCTCTACAGAGCCCTGGCTGTCTTAGAACTCACTCTGTTGACAAGGCTGGCCTTGAACTAACAGAAAACTGCCTGCATTTGCCTCCCGAGTGCCGGGCTTAAAGGGGTGTACCACCACTCCAGGCCCTGGATTCAAAATTTTTAATCACTAACAGATTTATCTTACAGCCATAAAAACTAGATGGATTTTTTTTTTTTTTAAAACAGGGTGTGGATGACCAAAACCAATATGCATAGTGGTCAGGGTAGTAATACTACAAACTATGCAAAGAGATTGTTAAACCTCCCTGGCTTTCAACACTGCTTCTGGGGATTCTGCTGCCCCTCCCCCACCAATCATGAAAGCCCAGTGCTCAGTCAGTAGGACTGCTGTGAGAGTGACAGAGCCATCACTTCTGCTTAGCCTCCACAGGCCCAATGTACGTGACGTGATGCTGGATTTACTTATCTCAGTAGGCAGCACAGCCTCACCAAGAGTGGTGTGTTTCAGGCTCTGTAGGAACACAATGGCAGGGGGGTGGTTGCCGTTGCATCATTCCGAAACGCCTTATTTCAATTCTATGCTGAGTTGGCAAAAGCATTCAATCAACCCAGCAGCCCTGCACTGCTTAGCTCACCCTTTAGACGTTCTGGTGGCAGGGCAATTTCACAACATGGCCTGATTGTGTGACACTAGTAACACAGACCTGCCTAAGTCGTCAAACCTGTGAACATCTCCTGCTCTTTCTCCGTTCTTGCCCCATCTCATTGCATTTTCACTATTGAACTACTTCACATGATATTCTCAACTGAAGGACATCAGGATCTAAGTCTGTCTTGAACTTACAGCAATGTACATAATCTCAGGATTACATGGAGATGCTAGAGGGGCTTAGCTCAGATGCTACCTGAGCTCCCTACATCTGCTCATGAAGCTCAGAATAACCAGATAATTATTTTCACACCCTTTAAAAGAACCCAGAGCTGGGGGACAGCAGTGTAGTTCAGGGGGAGAACGCTTGCCTAGCTTGCTTAAAGTGCGCGTTCACTCCTCCCTTACTCTGGTTGACTTAAGGGTGGCAGGGGGCAGGTAAGACAACTGCTTGGAAGAGAGCAGAGCTATCTGTTGTCTGATAGATACAATGATGGACCCACTCGTGGGCAGGCTGTCAGCTCTGCTACTAAGCTACTAGGCAGAGAGGGAGAAAGCTCCTTTAGGAAAAGAAAATGGAACAAATTGAGTGGAAATGAAGAAGTGACACAAAAGTACAATGTTTTACAAGCAGCTTTTCTTGTGGTTGAAGGTGTTCGTCTCCTAACCAAGGCTCCTGTAACAGGAAGGCATCATTCCTACGCAGGGTGCATGCCTATACTTCACAGGATGTTTGTTTGTATGACAGTTATACTGTCATAATTTTAGATGGTTAAACCTCTGCTCCAGGGTTTATAGAAGATCAGAGCACTTGTCACTCGTGGTGCAGGTAGAGGGAGATAGAGCAGGTGAGCAGTTCGTTTTTCTTTATAATTACACCCCATTAACCTTCCGCATGAGAGCTCTCCTGTGCTTTCATACCAGCAGCACCAACTGGCTGCATTTGATAAGGCTCTACTGAGTCTGCAGGAACAGCACAGCAACAAAAGGAACACTTTAATGCTGCGGACTCAAGCAGAAGCTGTGTACAGTTCTGTTACTGGCTCACAGAGTCAGTTGGAGGCAAAGACAAACCAAAACCAGAAAGCTGGAATGACAGGAGCTGATTTAAACAAATGTGATCTGAAGATCTTCTGATAATCCTCACAGTATTAACACAATCACCTCAGTGTATTTTTTTGAGGCTTTAATAACAGTAAGAGACGCAGAACATAATATTAGATATAGGGCTTATAGGGCAACACATTCCAAGGTGACCTACTGATCACACTGGGCCTACAAACTGCAAGTTGTAAAGGGTAGGTGTTTGGAGTATGTAGTTGTTAAGGTATTTCTTTTTATGCATTGCTCAGTGACTCGCTTAGAAAAATGAACATCTATTTGCATCCTTCTTGACAGTGGCCACATAAATGATTTCCTTTTCGAAAGTGAGAAAAAAAATTCCATTATTAATGCTTTCTTCCTGAGTTTCACTGCAGTGCCAGAAGCACTCCTTTCCACATGCACAGAGGTAGATTAGTGGCTTTCTACCCTGAGCAAAGGTTAGGTGCTCATGCTTGAGCAGATAAAATGAAAGCCAGTTTAAAAGTAGGTGCTGGCCCAATTAATCTTAAATAGGATCCCAATTATTTGCGAAACAAAAGGTATCTATATTTGTACCTCTTTAACCAGTCCTCACAGGATTTCAGGGCAAGTCTTTCGCCATGTTACCTTGCATCTCTACAATCCTAACTACAGAGACCTAAGGAGTATCAACAGTCACCCCAACAATGCTGCCCACTATTAGCTCCCCATCTTGGGCCACATGTATGCACAGGGGACATGTTCATAAGATTCAACATAACCTGACGATGAGAAGACCAAAGGGCCAGAGCCCAAGCAGCACATCGGCTCCCTCACCAGGCATCTTTAAAGTCCTTTCTGTTTTGTTTTAAAGCCAGGATTCTACTATGTAGTCCCGAGTGGTCTGGAACTCACACCTTTCACAAAATCTTGGTTTTGAAAATTAGTGCGATACGTAAGTACTTCTGAAAATGTTTGGCAGAGAGATGTTCTTAAGAAACCCTCATGTGCTGAAGAGGGATGACTGGATGAGAGAATTCTACTACATTCTTCTTTACAAACTTAGGTTGTGATGTATTTCTATAATGCATATCACAAAGGGTTTTTTTTTTTGAAGAAAGCTCTCCTTAACCCCAATATGAGATATGTCCTTACAATAAAAGGCTTGTGTTGTGTCTTTAAAATCCAGCATCAGAGACATCATTTTAAAATTTTCTTACTGTGTTACATGTTGGTGTGTTCACAGCAGAATGATGTTGAATGTGCACATGCCACAAGATGAAGCCCGCTCACACTGTAAGAAAACAGTTCCTGCGAATGTTGGCTTCTCAGTGTCCGGATCCAGTGATAGTCAGGCCTCTCTACCTAACAAGGCATGCTTATCATTTCTCAATGAACGGACTTTCTTTCACTAAATTCTTGGTTTTAGCCTTCAGACTGGCAGGATAAAATTCCACTCGCTAGAATCATGTTAAGAATCAGGCAAAAGCCAGTGTACCTGTTCAGAATCTGTCGCTCTGACTCATTGTTGGGCCATCTGTTTATGTGTGCTGCTTGTCTCACGGTGCAAATCAACCCGCTGCTGGGCAGACCTGCCTCATGCTGCAAACTCATTCTGTAATTTCAACCTCCCTCACCGGCAATAGGTCCTCCTATTGAAATCTAAAACTACCATTTCAATCAACTAGAATCACATCTTATTCTATTGCTCCGGTACAAAAAATTGATACATTGCTAGCCCATGTACAAACAGGTCATCTCAGCACTGGGCTCACGAGGAAGAAAGCAGTGTGGTTTTACTCCTATCAAAACATTTTAGTACCATCAGCAGCAATCAACCTACTACCCAGGAAAATACATATACATGCAGAGAGAGGCTGAAAAGATCGCTGAATCCCAGAGGACAAGGAACGAACTGCAAATACAAACCATTTGGTTTTCCGTGGGTTTCTGTGATATCAGCCCGCCCGTTTAAGGCAGTTTAGGAAAGGTTCTTGGAACGTTCTGTGAATCATCCATAACTATTACTTTGCTTGCTGTTTTGCATGTACTTCACTAATCACTCTCTCATCTTAATTTTGAAAGATGTTAGAGCTATGGGCAGAATAAAGATGGAGGGCAATATCAGTAAATACCCCTACTGGCATGCAGTATTACAAAGAAGCAAATATGCCTGCTCTTTAAGAAGATTCTGTTTGCTTCAGGGGACACAAGATGCTCAAGTAGTAAAACTACTTGCACTCTGTGTAGTGTTAACAGCAAAACTGTTGGCATATTCTATATGTTTGCAGAGCAGGTATCAAAGAAATAGAGACTCAAATAAAAGACAAGAGCAAATATAGGGGAGTATATATTTTAAACAATAATAAAGGAAATATCCAAGGAAATTTGTTCTTGATAAAAACATTAAATATGAGCAGTCAACACTAACTGAAAATTTCTACTTTGGAAAAAGATAAGTTCTCTCACTAGTGGGTGACCACAGCATCCTGGTGGATCAGTCACTTATGCACATACTGACAAGAAATAAATGAACCTCCCCATTCCTTATAAAAATGAAGCTTATTCGAGAAGGGCAATCTAAAAACCTATTCATAGAGGACTAAAATACAGTTTAGAAGGAACTGCTGGCTCAGTACTCAGAGAGGACTATCTGGATGATGTTTAGGAAAAAACCCTAAAACACAGACTTGAAAGAACCGTATCTCCCTTATTTGGCAATGACAAAGCACAGGTACAGGAAGATTGATGCCTTCCAGAGATTTCTGCATATCAGTGAGTGAGAAGTTCACCACATTGCTCTTGTCAAGCCCTCAAGTCTCAGTGTTCATAAGCATTTTGCCTTTCCACCCAGGAATGAGTCATGCAGTGCGCACAGAAAGGCCTGTCCTAGACTATGCTCAGGGAGTCCTAGTCCCCTGCAAGGCTGGTAGCAACGTGACATTTAATGAACAGCTAGCAACATTTCTAGTCTGATTAAACAGACATTGATAAATGGGAATAATGATCTAAGAGAGATTTTAATTTTTAAACTGGATAGAAAGTGGAGGCTACTTACCCTCTCAACTGCCTCATACTTGCAAACAAAACAAAACAAAATGAAAAAGCACCAGTATAAATGAAGGCAGCAAACTGTAAACGACAGCAAGTTGTATGTGTATTTTATATATATATATATATATATATATATATATATATATATATATATATATTCACTTCTACACTACATGCCAAGGAATGCAGTACCATGTGGAAAATGTGTTCTTTCATATTTACTGACCCTGCTTCTTCCTCATAGCCATGTGGACCCATAGGGTCTTTCACTAATGGGACAATATTCCACACACTCCTCAAGTTACTGCTGAAAATGACCACTGCCTATTAGTTAAGATGAGGGACTAGAAATAAGTGAGCGCGGTTACCGGAGGTTCTGCATAGCAGTCCAACTGCAGACGTTATTGAAAGGCTGTATAATATCCTTTCAAAAGCAGCAGAGATTTCAAATTGACCCCAAGCTCCCTGTGCTCCACCAGCTAGTGACAGCTTAATCCAGCCTCGTGAGCACTTCTGTCGGGATGCACACTTAGTCCTCAGCTCTTCATCACTTATTTCACAATACATATCGCTGTTTGTACTGTTTTCTATATTAAAACTATGTTAAAATGAGAATTTAGCCAGGCTGTGGTGGCGCACGCCTTTAACCCCAGAACTCGGGAGGCAGAGGCAGGTGGATCTCTGAGTTCGAGACCAGTCTGGTAGCTAGGGCTATAAAGAGAAATTCTGTCTCGGGGGAGGAGGGGAGAGGAAACAAACTACAAAACACCAACAATAAAAAAGGAAAGAAAAGAAAATGAGAATTTGACACTTTAGTAGCACCACATCAATAACTCAACAAACTTCAACCATAAATGCAGATATTTTGCAAACACCGCTGCAATACTACACTGGAGTTTATTAACATAGCTGCTTTAGAAGCAGAAATATCACAGACATCTAAGGAGGTTCCGGTAGAGGAACTAAAAGAAAACGTACCATCTAGGTACAGCCACAGGCTCCGTGAGTAGTGGAGTGGGGCCGTGAAGATGCTCTATCAGGATGGTGCAATGTGGGACACACCTGTAACCCCAGAAGGAAGCAGGGAGTTTTAGGCCAGCCTGAGCTATATAACAAAATCTTGTCTCAGGAGAAGGAAAGGGATGTTTTCTCACTATGTCCAGTGGCCAGACACTTTATATTGGCATATCAATACATTTCTATTCTAATAAATTATTGGTGTGTACTCAACCCACTGTAGGCTATAATGAGATAAAACCACACTGATATAACCTAGAAAATAAATATTGGGACAATAATGGAAACCGAAAGCTGCAGCAACTGCTCACCCGTCTGCCACACGCACCACAGACTGTGGTGTCAACAGACCAGACAATCACCCAGGGAGAACAAAACACTGCTAATTTTGCACTTCTTTAGCAGAGTAGGAAAGGAATTAACTACATTCTTCCCTCTTCCTGATGTTTATATTTTAAAAATTCCATTAGTATCTCACTGATTTTAAGAGAAAAGCTGCACGAATCAGAATTAAACAGAACGATAGGTCATGAGAGAATAAAGCCGATAAGCAACCTTGCTGTTCTGCACTTCACAGGGCTGTCACTCGTACTAGAAGAACGTCACTTTGAAGCCCTGTTTGCATTCCATTTTTAACTAGAGGGAAGAGGATGGAGGTCTTTGGTTTCTATGACAACCCAGATGGGCCATAATACAAGATACTTACAAATGTTCAATTGCAGGGATGCCAAATCAAATTAAGGCAGAGTTAGCACGACTTCATAAAAACTAGATGGGGAGAAAACAAAATACTTATGGCAAAATGATGCCATTTCTAGAAGTGGTTCTGAAGGATTTCACAAGAAAATATAGAGTAACTATTTTTAGTATAAACAAATAAGACAGCAAAACTAATATATAAAAAGAAAATTCCAGTTTAAGTGAGTAAATGCTTTCATTAAAATCTGACTACTGGAAAATTACTACCTCACTTAATTTTTTTTTAAGCCCCTCACAAACAACAGGGATTTCATTAGTGATTTGAATCATTACAACCTGGCGCACTGTGCTGGTTAAATGTCGAGTTCAGCTCCTCTGAGCAACTTTGTCCTTTGCTCTATCCTCTATGATTTGTTTTTGTATCTGGCCTTCTTAGCTCAAAATAGTTATGAGATGCCAGTGTTTCAGAAAGAAACTAACTTGTAACTTACATTGTGTGGAACCTATTACTACTCCCCATCAGTAACTTACCATCATCACGTTCCATTTATTAACTGTGGTTTGAGAGTTTCTCCCCAGTGAACACTTTTGGTTTTTTAACAGCATTAAAATTTGAAAAACAAACAAACAAAAACATGTAGCCTCATCATTCGAGGTGGGAAATGTTTTACAGCCATAGTTAGCAAGATAATTGATTTACATGACAATTTGCCACTGGGGCAAGAGAGGGCAGAACAGCCTTACAGAATCGTAAGGGACTGTGCCCACCCAAATGCTCTAAGTACGCAAACATGAAAAACAGGTTCTGTACAGGGGGCAGGCACACATTCAAGCACACACTCACACATACGTCCCCTAGCTCCTGGTTTATATACTTACTCAAGGCCCTTCGCAAAAGCCCAAATGGTAATTTGTAATAGAAAATTCAGTTCCCCCCAACAAAGCACCCAATCTTTTAAATCTAAGTAGACTGGCAGTACTGTTTTTAACTTGATGTATACAGGTTAAGCTAAGCTATACAGACACATCTGTATGCAGAAATGTAACTAAGATTGTGTGCTCTGACTTCAAACTCTTTTGGACTTGCAGTTCAGCTTGTTTTTAGGACTTTTCTCAAAATGATATGAGTCTATTCAGAATTGTTTAGAAACAGTCTGAGATTATAAAGCAGAACTAGAATAATTTCCTCAACAAAACATTTTGTAAAGCAAAGGTATTTGTTATTTTGAAAGAAAAGCCTGTATCTGAAGGGTTTTGTTTAAACAGAGAACCAAGAAAGTTCTATATATACTCAGAGGAAAGCGCTTGGGCTAAAGGCAAAAGAAGAACCAAATAGGATCCTTTCTCTTCACACCACCTTTGCGAATGTAGTCATCACTACCCTCCCTTCAGTGTTAGTTTCTACAGTGAAAGTGGGATGATTGCCAGCCTTCCATGGCTTCTAATAGGAAACGTTTTATAAAGTTAAAAAGCTGAGATATTCAATATCCATAGGACTAATGGTGACAGTAGATAATAGTTTAAAAATACCAATGAACTTGGTTTGTAAAACACCATACACCTGGCCTGAGACCCATGACCATGATGCCACTGTCCCAAAGGGCAGAGTGAGAAGAGGCTGTGAGTCTCAGCCGGACGCTGGTAGGACCTAGAGGGGGTTAACAGTGAGATTATGTCCGACAGCCGCAAATGGAGGGCTGCGCACAGCCCAGCACACAACAGAGCAGGGGTATGTCACTTGAGAGATACTGACAAGATCTTGCACGCAGGCCCCAGAGCACTGAAGAGCTTCATTACACTCTGCAGACATTTGCCCTTTATCAACTGTTTCCTATACCGGGATTTCCTTTTTCAGTGTCGCAACCTAATATTCTTCACCCAGGCAACTACAGCCTGTTCTGGAAAGGCTCCCTACTCCTCAGTGCTGTTTCCATTTAGAAATGCATCTTTATGAAAACATGGTACATTTCCAGAACAAAAATGCTTTGATATATTAAGTTTCAGCCTTAAGTAGTATTTTTAGAAAAGTGGTAATTTCAGAATCTTTGCTTCAAAATTACAGTTGGTTGTTTTTGGTGGACTCATAAAGTAAAAAAATGAAAAAGATATACCAATGAATAAATATTTTCCCTCCTTTCTTCCTCTGGTTTATGTAAAAAAAGAATTGAGAGGCTGGGGTAGCTGGAGTTGAGGAATGGTCGTTTGAACAATGTATACTAAATCATCATTGCAGAAGTAAGTTCCGGCATTGTATCACAAGGCTAGATAATGTTAATACACTATACACGTTACAAAAGCTGGAAGACAGGGCTTTATTCTTACCACAAAGAAATGAAAAATGCTTCTTTCAGGAGATGGCTATGTCGCCTTATTTGACTACCACAAGTATATACTGAAACGACACACTGTAGCCCACATGTACTGTTGATGTTTTAATTAAAAATATTTAAAAATCCAGTTACATATATTGATGAGAAGATTATTTATCTTTACTCTCTCATTAAAAACTAAACAACACTGAAGAACTTTATAGTCAAAGTTCTCTCTATTTATTTATTTCTGAATGGCAGACCCTTGCTAAGCCTAGTAGCCTAGGCTGGCTTGGGGCTCAGTTTTCTTCCCTCAGCCTCCCTAGTGCTGGGATCACAAGTGTGTACCGCCATATTTGACTAGAACAATATTCTAAGAAAGGTCTGACATAAAAGATGGTGTTTCTGTATAACAAGATGAATCAATCTGATATATCTTGGGTCCAGTAACACATCTGTACACATTATCAACTACCAAAGGAAAACAATCTTACTTTTAATAGATAAGAAATGAGATACTTGGGGGCAGGGTGAAGACGGAAGGAAGCCATTGTTCTAAGATTATGTTACTTAAATAATAGTAGTTCTTTAAAAGACTTTATTACATTTATTTGTGTGTGTGTGTGTGTGTCTGTGTGTGTGTGTACACATGTGCAAATGGAACATAGTGCGTGAGTAGAGGCCCGAGGACAACTTGGGGGAGTCAATCTCCTCCTTACCAGGTACCTCGTGGGAATCAAACTCAGGTCATCAGGTCCGGTGTCAAGAACCTTTGCTGGCTAAGCCATCTCCCTCGCCAAATGTTGATGTTTCTTAAACACTTTGATCAGTAATTATAAGAGAATATTCCATGTGCTTTTCTTCTAAGTTCAAGGTTAACCTGGGCTACGTATCCCATTGAAGGCATGCCTGGGCTACATGAAACATTTTTAAAGGAATAAGTATTTATTTTGTTATAATCTTACATTTTTGCCACAGATCCATACTGGATCCTACCAAGACTGGGTAGCTTTCTTTGTTAAACTGCTAGTACGTTTAGTCTGTTAGTAAGTCTGTTAGTAAGACTGAGGGATTCATCCTCTAAGATTAGCTTGTAAAACAGTTAATGCCCCCTGCAAAGACAATCTTCCCTTCCCTCTCACCTCTCATCTACTGCATACATATACCAAGAGTCACTCAGAAATTCACATCCTTTCTTCTACTTACTGCTTGCAAAAAAAAAAAAAAAAAAAAAAAAAAACCCAAAAAAACAAACAAACAAACAAAACCAAAAAACCAAAAACCAAGCAAGCCCACAGGGAATGCATGCTGTGCATCAGTGACCCTGTCCCTCACAATACCAGTTCTCCTGTGCAGACTTCTCTACAGAAAATGAGGTTATTTTGCTCAATGTTTAGTATAGTTTTTTAGTATTTTTTTGGAATTTCGTACATATATAACACCTTTTAAATCATATTCACCATCACTCCTCCCCTAACTCCTCCTGTACCCACCCCCACCCCAGTCAGTTAAATGTTAATACATGCCACTTAAGCCTAACGCGTGACTGGTGTGACCACCTACCTACCTACCTCTGCTCATTCCTTTTGTGTAGAAAGCTTCTGGCTGAGAAGTGACTTTTGGTTTTCTCATCCAGGGTTATGAAAAAAGCAAACCTCTCACTTGAGACGCTCATTTGCTTGAAGGGAATCAAGTGAGCAGACCTTTCTGTTTAGACTTATAAAACCAGTTACTGTGACTCTACTGGCAAAAGCTCCTGATTCTTCTCAGCTTTTTATTATACATGAGTAATTGAACTGATCATCGATCTTTTTAGTAAGAAATCTGAACTGCCTTTCACTGAAAAAGCATAGCAAACATGAAGGAAACCATCAACAGCAGCAACCACTTACTTCCCATAAGCAATGACTAAAATAATTTCTGTAGCAAATTAACCCTCCATTGCTCAAGATGAGCATCTTTTCAATTCTGAAACAATTTGCTCTACACATGAGTCTGATCATCAAAGGGGGAACAACCACTTCTAATGCAATGTGGCAATGTTTTTTGTTTTGTTTGGTTTTTGTTTTTTTGGCACATAGAAAGCACTCTATATATGGAACAATTAAAGAAAAAGAGGCCATATATTTGACAGAGAGCAAGGAAATTCAAGGGAGGGGTTTGAGAGAGGAAAGGGAAGAAGGAAGTGATGTAATTATAATTTCAGAAAATAAAAAAAAAATTTAAAATGCCAGCATTAGAACTCATAAGAACAACAAGAAAACACAAAAATGGCTTACTCAGACCTACAGACAACTAAACAAACTAACTTTGAACTAAAAATAGGTTTATCTAGTGTGAAATGTCTCTAGAAACTATAACCACCCGAAAACTACCTTTAGTGCAGTGAGAATTGGAATGCTCATTTTTTTCTTTCCTATCAATCTAATTAAGAATAAGAACTAAGTCACTTAAAATTAATTCTTTTTTTTTGTTTGTTTGTTTGTTTTTGTTTTTTGTTTTTTTTTTTTTTTGAGACAGGGTTTCTCTGTTGTAACTCTGGCTGTCCTGGAACTCACTCTGTAGACCAGGCTAGACTCCAACTCACAGAGATCCACCTGCCTCTGCCTCCTGAGTGCTGGGATTAAAGGCATGCACCACCACCATCCAGCTAAACTTAATTCTTATATAATTTACTTGCTTTAAATTTGCTTCCCAGTTTCATTTGTTTTATAACATTCTTAGGAACCCAAATAATAGTAGTAATAGTAGTAGTAGTAGTAGTAAGGCAATAAACTAAGAAAAAAAAGCAAGTTTATCTGAGGAATACAACTAGGGAAAAGCCTAAGTCAAAGCCAGCCTTAATATGCACCTAACAAAAATGCTGTAGTTTATTGAAGTATTTTAGTTTGAATAAATAGACCAAACTTCCTGGAAAGCCACAAGTCAGTCAACAGAATCTGCCACTGCCATTCACTTCTCAGATACTCAAAATCAGCTGTAGACAGTCTGCCTGGGCAGCAGGATGAAGTTTTCATTTAGTGAGCTAACGCCATCTAGCGGGGACAGTGAGATTTCATCTGCATCTACTCCATCTCTTCATGTGCTCAAATACTTGATTTCAACACAGTCCCTGGTATTAATCAGAGAACTTCACTAATGCAACAAATGCACCTACATTAAAAATGATACAAATATTTTAAAACTAGCAGTTCCCATGCAGAAAGGAAGAGTATCCTGTTCTTCAAATGCAGAGCAGAAATAAATGCACACCAACAATACGTACATTCGAGGAATGCAGAGTATTTCAAAATCAAAACAGCCATCGGTGAAAATGTTAGGATGCCGATATCAAAAGCAATTGTGTCTTGTCTATGCTAGATATTTGTAGGTGGTTTTTTAATTTTTGTTTTTGTTTGTTTGTTCTTGAGACAGGGTTTCTCTATAGCCTTGGCTGTCCTAGAACTCACTCTATAGACCAGGAACTCAGAAATTTGCCTGCCTCTGTCTCCCGATGCTGGGATTAAAGGTGTGTGCCACCGCCTGGCTTGTAGTTTTAAGCCTAAGGGTACTTCAGCATCATACAGATGGTTCCCTATAAAATAAAATTTAAAAAATTTTTAAGCTGTAGCTAATCAAAATGATGGCATTTCTTCCTTTTTAAAAATGATTTATTGTTATTTTTAATGAAGTGTATGTGTCTGTGGGTGGGAATGTGCACGTGAGTGCAGGTGCCTGTTGAGACCAGATGCATCAGATCCCCCCCGGAGCTGGAGTTATGGATGACTGGGCCACCCAACATGGGTTCTGGGAACGTACTCCAGTCTTCTGTAAGAGCAGTAAGTGCTCTGAATTGCTGAGACACCACTCCAGCCCATACTGACATTTCTTACTCCAACATGATGCGAGTGTTCCATCTCCCTGCCAAACTAGTTCAGTGTATATATAATATGTACCCAACGATCACACAGCAGTAGGGGGGCTTTAAGAGAGGAAGAGCTATCTGGCCTTTAAGAAGCCCAAACCCAGGTGTGGCACCAGCGACTGGTGGCTCTTTATAGAAGATACACCTTTTATCAGAATCCTATTCTAAATTTTATTCATATCAAGAATAAGCTGCTAACATGAATATCAGATTCACCATGGTTTTTATTTTAATCAGTTTTATTGATTTATGGCAAAAATTGATGAGAAAGATGTGTACCCTTTATCTAACATAACAATGTACACATTCTGTAACATTTCAATGAATAGGATTTATATTTTTATCGTTTTCAAGTCTTGGGATAACAGATTCTGCCATTTTGCTAAGAATGTACAAGGATCTATCACAGTAATCTCCCTTACATTACTTACATTCCTAATAGCATATCGGCTTCTGCTTTTCCCTTTGTATTTCTTGGGCTTACCATGCCTGAGGTAAGAAGAGGAGCTTCGAGTAAGACCTGTTCATTGTTTTCCTATTCATGACTGGCAGGCAGAAATTAACACAGAATGATGTGCAGAAAGCCACCAAAGCCTATTCCATCTTCTGTCTTTTCTGGTTTTGTTCTGTTTTTGTGGTGCAGCTAGTGAATCAATCACTGCTCTGCCAGTGAATTCCAGTCCCAGCTACCTTTCTAGGAAGGTTCACTTCAAATGTTTTTAGTGTCTTCCCCTACAGTGTGTGTGTGTGTGTGTGTGTGTGTGTGTGTGTGTGTGTTCTAATAATACAGAATGTTCAGATGGTAATCCAATGAAACTGCATTATTTGTGGGATCTTCAACTGAAAATTTCTTATGTGTTGGTATCTTTATTAAAGAAAATGTAAAGTTTTCCATTGTGGGCCTATTCAGGCCACTATGGACCATGTAGTAGACTGGATTCTGAGATTAACTAAAGTTCATCAAAAAATCCCCTTCTTGTTTTCCTGGGCTAAGTCAGAAAACTCATGGCACACATCACATCTTGACCCATATCTGTTTCACTTGAGAATGCCACGCCTAAAAGCCATTCCACAGGTCAATGGTCGAAGACTAGCAAAATGTATATTGGCTGGGTTGACTACCCAGTCTACCTGTGTAGCAGGAAAAGAAGAGAAACAGCAAGATACAGTGGGAATGGGACTGAGACCACAGTACAAAAGCACAGTGCTGTGCAGGCAAGATGGCTCAGCAGGTAAAAGCACTTGCCATACACAACCTGAGTTCAGTCCCTGGGTCCTATAGTGGAAGGAAAAAAACTGTTTCCCAAATGCTGTCCTCTGATCTCACACATGGGCTATGATGCATGTGTGCACATGTACGTACACACACACACACACACACACACACACACACACACACTCTAATGCTAATGCCCCTGGACAAGTCATACCTCTGAATTCACATCTTAGGCTTTCTATTGCTATGATAAAATACCATGAACAAAGGAACTTGGGGAGGAAAGGGTTTATTCTGCATATCATCATCAAAGGAAATCAAGACAGGAACTCAAACAGGACAGGAACCTTGAGGCAGGAGCTGATGCAGAAGCCATGGAGGAGTGTTGCTTACCTGCTTGCTCCCTATGGCTTGCTAAGTCTGTTTTCTTATAGAACCCAGGACCCACCAGCCAGGGGAGGTTTTACCCACAGTGGCCTGAGTCCTTCCTCATCAATCACTAATTAAGAAAATGTCCTTGTGTACAGGCTTGTGTACACCCTTATCTTATGGAGGCATTTTCTCAATTGAGGCCCTCTCCTCTCTGATGACGCTAGCTTGTGTCAAGTTGACATAAAACTAACCAGCATCGTTCATTTATTTGAAAAAAATAGGAAAAAATACAGTTATATACCTATATAAATAAATCTATTGAATAAAGTAATTTTTGTTAGACATAAGTAAATTCTGCAAGAGTAGAAAGCTATTTTCAGCCTAATAACCTTGTCATCCTTATCTACTTCATTCCATGGCTGATTTGACCAATAATCGTCCTACCTCTTAATCAGAACCCACAATCAGACCAGTCTCTTCCCTGATTTTATTTATTTTATTTTACTTATTTATTTATTTAGAAACAGGGTCTCATGTAATCCAGGCTAATCTCAACTTTGTACTTGAACCTTGAACTCAACCTTGACCTTCCCAGTGCGGGGATTACACAAGTGTACCACCACACATAGTTTATGTGCTGCTGGGGATTAAACTCAGAATTTTAAGCATGCTAGGCAAATACTGTGCCAACTGGGATCCCTCTAACTCTTTCCCTGTTCTTTAAATACATTGATTCCCACATGTAAGCTTTTGTTGTTGATGCTCATCTTGGATTACATGCCTTTCTCCCAACTCTTATTTGTCCATCTAACCCTGAGGGCTCTGGTAAGTCCCAATTCTCTATTAAGTTTTTCTTGACTATCAGCCTATGCTGTGTGAAACTTTATTACACCAAGTGTCTGAACTATACAATAACATCTTAATACGTGACAGTAACAGCAGCTCTAGTTATTACAGTATAATGGCAGATATCATTCTGAGAACATTGTGCATTACATAATTGAATATTCTAAGCAATCCAAAGAGACAGATACTATTAGTTTGCTAAAGAAAAAGCTAAAGCCAAGAAGGGAAACTTTCCAGGGCTCCAAAGGCAGTGTATGGCAGAGGGCACAGTTCTGACCTGGAGATCCGGCTCCAGAGGCCATAATTCTTTACCTCTACCCTACCTCCTGCCCCATAACATTGATTCTTTTAGCTAAATGTTTATGCGTACTGTTTATCCTTTAGTCTAGAATGTACAAACTCCAAGGATGAGGGCCATTTCATATCACCTTGCATTTTTTTCTGGCCTATGTACCATCTCCCTTAGAAGTAGAGAGAAGGGAAATCAACAGCAATGGCAATGGCCTTTGTTGTTTTGCTCGCCTCTGCAGTCCCCCTGCCCAGTGACTTGTGGGGAGGTATTCCAAGCCAGGCACCGAGGCTTTCATTTACTAGCCCATGTCTTCTTAAGTAGTACTGTACACCTATGCAGGTTACCTCTCTTCAAACTTCCCTCCCTTAAAAACTTGGACTTTGAAATTACAAACTAGTGGGTTTCCACAGGGTTTTCATATATCCTTGGTTTGGGTTAACCTATCCCCTACACTCTCTTTTTTCTCCTTGCCCCCTGCTTAAACCTTTAACCCTGAATACTATTCCCCTCTTCTTTCACTGCACATGCATTCTAATATCCCTCCAATTATTTTTAATTGGATTGCAAAATGGTTTCCATATGGATTTTTCACACTCTCTTCATTTTCGTTAACTCTCCTTCCTTGTCCCCATTTTCTTCCCCCTCTCCCCATTTTGATCCTATTGCTGAAAACATCAGACCTTTTGGTTTCACAACAGAGAAATCTAGCTCAAACTGACTAGGAACTTACTTCCAGCTGGGCAAGTGCCAGAAAGTACGATGTAGACTACTAGGGGAAAGAAGGCACTGAGGGTCTTGCCGAGTACTGGACCCGCACGCTGTATGTAATACACCACATGCTGTGCCCGTAGTGCAACAGTGTCATGACTGCTACAGGACAGCCAATTACTTTCTAATTTGATCTGAGGCCTGCTCCACAGAAGGGAATTCATGCCTAGTGCCGTAATCCTGGTCAAAAGCCCATATAGGGGAGGTCACAGGCCCGCGGTAGAAACCTACTTTTATTATTTTGCTCAATGACCATATTGTCAAACTACCTTCTAAATACTTATATATATTTACACAGATCTGCACTGCACTTAACCTTTGCCAAAAAATATTTTTTCAGTTAGACTCACAACTGGTCATGGTGCTGAGAAAAAGTGCTTGTGAGCATTCAGCCTTACCCACACACATCCTAGGGTCAGGGGACGTTGTAGACGAGGGAGTGAACGGAACCACTGGGGAGGACTGCTATGAAATGCTACCTTGGGATGCCACGCCTGCTGCACTCATAAACACATAACTCTGCTGTTCCTATACAGAGCCTTCACAAGATCAGCCTAGTGAGCATCCCAGCAGAGATAGAGGAGGAGTCACAAGGTCCCAACCCTAGCTAAGAGCTATTGGCAGTTGATGGCTGTTGTGAGGAGAGTCAGATTTTCTTGGGGATGCAGCCTCTTCTAGGATGCTCATGGTCCTATGGGTTACGCTACGCACAAGAACAATTCTAACTGGAGGTAGCAGGATGTAGAAACAGAAAGGAAGAGGACACGAAGCTGGGAGGGGGATGAGTTAGAGTTTAGGAGTTGGTGGGGAGAAGTGAGGGTGGATAGCACCCTAATACATTGTATACATGTATGAAATTCTCAAAGAATAAATGAAAAACTATTTTTAAGAAGTAGATATGTTATCAGTCACTTTATAGTGTTTTTTAAAATTATTAAATACACATTCTAGTTTATCCAGCTCCTAGCCCAGAATAAAAAAACTTTTGAGAAGTCTAAAAAACACTTGTGGAGTCACTTAGCAGTATCACCCTAAAAGAAAGAGTGGCCAAGTGTGGTAGCACTTGTCTTTAATCCCAGCACTGTGAGTTCCAGGCTCGCCTGCTGGTCTACAGCCAGAGCTGCATAGTGAAACCCTGTCTCAAAAAAAAAAAAAAAAAGAAAAGAAAAGAAAACAAAAGAAAAGAAAGGAGGAGGAGGAGGAGGAGGAGGAGGAGGAGGAGGAGGAGATGAGCGGAGGAATATCCTAATCTGAGAGTCAACTGAAGAAATGATAAATCTTTCAAAGACAAAAACTAAAGCTCTCTCCTGTCTCATACTCATAAAATCCTTGGAGTATTTCTAAGAATTAATAATGGAAGTTTAATAATTCAGTGATTAAGTCACCTGGGAACAGGTGTAGCATTAGTCTAAGGCATACAACTATTTTTCAAATGTCAGGCATTCTATAAATACAACTGACATTACAGTGTACAGAGCACTTCTTTGATACATTCCATCACTCATGCCTTGTAGGAATCCTGTGGAAAGATTTACTTTGCAGAAGAGTAAAGTGAAGCTCACATAGACTAGTGACTTGGGTAAATGGCAGAACCAGGACACAAATCTTTGTTTCCTACTTTTAACGTCCCTTACACTGCTGGGACTATGGGTATGAATTATTTGGAGTATATTTTTTGGAAATCTTATCTTCTGATAATTCATATTACTGTAAGTCAACAACAATCACTACACAGAATTCTGAATAAGCTTTGGAAATATAGCAGGTTTTCTAATTGAAAGTACAAAGCCTTGGCCCAGAAGGCAGACAGCAAGAAAATGTAAAACAAATGTAGGCCCGTGGCTTTCTTTCTCCTCTCTGTCCACTGGAATGGGGTTAGGATTAAATATGCTAAGGCAGAATTGCTAGGTACAAAGTGATGAAAGCAGTTAAGAGTGCTGTGTCTCTCTGGCTCCTCCAACGTGGATAATCCAGCTCACAGTTCCTCTAGATAAAAATGTTCTCATTCTCTCTAGAATCAAAAGAAAGCACTAAGTTATACTTCTTTATCCCTAGATTTCCTCTAAGAATCGGAGCTTTTGATCTTCTCTCTGGAGTGTGGGCTCCCAGAGAACAAGAATGAACTCTTAACGGTAACTTCAGTTTGGCTAATGAGTGGTAGGGTGTTTATCAGACTTCAACAGCTCAATTGTTGAAATAAGAATGGCGATTTCTAAGATATCTTCTGGCTCCAGAATCTTAGGATTTCAAGACAACACCCACTTGGTACGAACTAGAGCCATTCCTCTCTGAATTTCCGAGGTCTGGCTGAGGCCTGTTCCCTGACCCATGCAGAGTAGAGATGGTATTTCAAATGTCATATGTGTGGGGACAGCTTTAGCGTAGTTTCGTTTGGATGCTGGAGACCCAGCCCAGGGCTTTCAGCATCGTAAGCAAGTGCTCTATGAACGAGCTACACCTCTGGCTCTAGAGCAGCTTTTATTTACTAACTACAAAGCAAGTTCTCTCAAATCTTAAAATCTCTCTTGCCTTACTGTATTTAATGTTAAAATTGCACATGCAAAATACCGAGACAAAAGGGAACAAAAAGAGCTTCTTATAAATTAGCTATAATAGTTTCAGAACATTATGTACAGGAAGCAGAAACAAACTGCCCACTCGAGGTCTTTCACTTCATCACCTACTCACAGCTTCCTGCTTCCTGCTTCCTGTCCAAGTGGGGCCAAGGTAAGCGCCCATGCTCTCCCTCGCATTCCCTACTCCTGGGCCACTTATCACTTAGAAAGACTACTCAGCAACAGGCTCCTTCAGCTTCACCCTCCTTTTCACCCTGATGTGCTCACTTGTCAATTTCCCTTGGAACTATTCAAACCAGATGCTTTTCAAGTTTCCATGCTTACCTTCTCCCCTGCCCCATTCCGCCTACTCAATCCCGGGGAACTGCATTAAGTTCCAGCTCTGCAATTATTTTCATCATGGACTGTGGAAGCTGATGACTGGCGGTGTGGGCTCGGACGATCCTTTAACGTTATTCAGTTTACTCACTACTTTAAAAAAATTTTACTTCTATTTTATGTGCATGAGATTTTGTCTGATTGTATGTACATCACATTCCTGCCTACAGAGGCCAGAAGAGGGCATCAGATCTACTGGAACTGGAGTTTCAGACAGATGTGAGCTGCCAAGTGGGTGCTGGTAATCAAACCCAGATCCTCTGCAAGAGCAATTAGTGCCCTCAACTGCTGAGCCATCTCTCCAGCCCCTACCTACTTCTTAATGGAGACACAAGTTGAGAATCCTTTATCTAAAATGCTTGGTACCAGAGATATTTCACATTTCAGAGTTTTTGCATTTTGGAAGACGTGCAAAGACTTTGATGACTCTAAAAACCCTAAAGGTTAAAGCCCTCTATGTGCCACACTGCTCAAGTTTCAGATTTTGAGGTGTTTGAGGTGTTTCAGTTTCGGGATTTAAGTTGGAGTGCTCAACTGTAGAAGTATCTGTCTCACAGAGGAGGAACTACAGACAGGGCAGTACAGGTCCAAGAGCTTTGCAGAGCCCAACAAGTTTGCACCTCCAGCCTTGGTCTCTCCTGTGCCCTACCCTCACATTTCCACCAGAATGTCCATCCCATCAACACCTCCACTCTGGCCTGCTCGGGACCTCTTACAATTCCCCACAGTGGCACTCTAGTGGCTCAAGCTGACAATTCTGGGCATGCTGGCCTCCTCATCCCACACTCAGATATGTCTAATAGTCTTGGCATGCACTTTCTGACCCTCTGCCACAATCCAGGTTTTATACTGAGACACCCTTTAAGTCCTTCCTAACTGACTCTCTCCATGGAGGGCACACAGATGTTTTGATGGCAGAATAATCCTTCTCGAAGAGATCTCTCCATGTCATTTCTCTGCTTAAGATTTCCCAGTATCTCCTTAGTAACGGAAACAAAGCTTAAATTCATGGAGAAGATGTTTAAAGCCCTCAGCACTGTACTTCACCTCCCAGTATGTCCATTCCTTCAAGCACTTTGAATTATCTGTTATATTCAGAAGATGAAATGTGAGGCCTGCCCTATATCTTGCTTAAAGTATCCCTTATCTACCACCAAACACCTCTCCCACTGAGCCTTACCTAGTATCTTGTTGTGTTAAAATTTATTTATTTTTATTTTGTGTGTAGGAGTGTTTGTATATTTGTATGCATGTGTACCAAATGTATGCTTGGCACTCTCAGAAGTCAGAAGAGGTCACCAGGTCCCCTGGAACTAGAGTTACAGACAATCGTGAGTCATTACATACATGCCAGGCACCCAGCCTGAGTCTCCCTTCAGAGCCATCTCTCCAGGCGTCCCTCCTTGTTTTGTTTTGTTTTTTAATAACTAATATTTTTTTGTTTTTGTTTTTTGAGACAAGGCCTCTTTACACAGTCCCGTCCAGAACTCATTATGTAAACCACAGAACTCACAGAGATCTGTCTGTTTCTGCCTCCCAAGTGCTGAGACTGAAGATGTGTGTCACCACATCCAGCTTTTTAAATTTATTTTAAAAAACATTGTGTGTTCACTTGTGTGAACAAATGTCATGGCATGTTTATGAAAGTCAAAAGACAACCTACAGGAGTTGCTTTTCTCCTTCCACCGTGTGTGTTCTGGGGATCAAACATAGGTTAGCAGCAGATACCTTTACCCACAGAGCCATCTCATCAGCCCATATGATTTATGTTTTAGGCTTTCATACTAGTGTGTGGTCTATGCTGACATCCAACATTCCCTTAGTTCCCCTACAAAGTTTCACTTCCACTTTAATGGCATATATATGATTTTGTGTATAAAACTAGCAAACACAAATGAGAGAAAGCACATGATAGTTGTCCTTCTGGGACTAGCTTAAGTCACTTACTAGGATTATCTCTAGTTGCACCATTTTCCTGCAAACACCATAATAACCTGGTTCCTCTTTATGAATGGAGAAATTCCACTGTATGCACATACCACATGCTCTTACCCGTTTCTCTGCTGTTGGACACCTAGGTTGGTTCCACAGCTTAGCTATTGTAAAGAACATTGGCATAAACATAAATGTGCAAGTATCTCTGTGAGATGTGGACTTGTTGGTTTTTGGTAAATACCCAGGAGTTAAATCTTACCTATTCTTGAAGACCCAGATCAAACACCATTTCTCACACAAAGCTTCCCTAATGGATTACTATATCCCCCCCCCCCCTTCTAGATTCACAGAACACCTAGATTGGCTCATAAAACAAAATACAACAAACTTGGAAAAAAGGGACCATTATCCTTGTTTACTATGTTTTCCTAGACGCTACAAAATTAGTCAAGATTACACAAACTGGAAACAAACAGTGGTGACAGTCAGTCAGTCAGTCTGTCTCTCTGTCACTGCCTGTATACTGTGTGTCTCTGTGTGTCTCTCTTCCTCTCCTCCATTGCACTGAACTATAAATATATTATCTTAATAAACCCTGCACGTTTATTATTTAGTAAACTTCAATTTTGCTTCAAAAGATATAGCTTTGTCTCTGAAAACTATGATAAATACACAGACTGACATAAAACTCATCTTTGTCCTAAAAATAAATCCAGGTTTGACTGTTCTTGTAAGTGACTCTCCCATGGGCTCACACACTGAGTCCTCAGCTGGGGGTGCTGTTTGGGGAGATAGTCTAAACTTCGGGAGGCATAGCCTCGTGGGTGGCATCTTTAAAGGTTATACCTGGTCCTTCCTTGTTCTCTGCAACAGGGTTCTGCTGCCATGGCGTTTTGCCTCAACTATGGACATGGGATAAACAGGCCAAAGAATATGGGCTAAAACCTCTGAAACTCTGAGCTGAAATCAGCCATCTCCCTCCAAAGCGGTTTATGTCCGGTACACTGTGACGCCAGAGGAAAAAGTGACTAGCATGGTACCAAACAGAAGGAACGCGCCAGCTGTCCACAGTGCAGGTCGTTATCTTTCTAGCTTCCCACCGTTACGATCTCAACGACACAGACGAAGAAAGGTGCTGTTTTATTAGAGTCTTTCCTCCAGCTAGCTGTAGGTATTCCTAGGCTTCCAACACTTCCTTATATTCTGACTGCTGGGTACCATCTTCCCTATTCAGTGCCATCTTCTCTACTGTACAATACTCAAATTCAATCTCTGCTAAATGTGGCCAGCTGAGCAAATCTATACAGGAAAATACAGAAGCTTGATAAAATTGAAAAAAAAATCATCTAAGGACCTCATCTCTTGTCAATTCAGAGAAACAGCTATCCTAAAGTAGCTCTCTGTACATAATCTAATTTGTGTGTCCACTTGAATTCCTTTTAAGTTCCACTAACCTGTGAGATCCAACTTCTATGGAAGGGTTAATTACAAGTACGTATCACATAACTTGGCAAAGACAGTTTAGCAAATAAGAACAAAATCTTGACATGCACATTGAATCTTCTGATAAATTCAGGAAGATCAAGACAGCCAACTGATGGATATAGAAAAAAACCAGTGATGGTCTACGGAGAGTGAGTGCAGGTAGGAGCAGGTGGTAATGCTCCCTTAATGACACTGCTTACTCCATACCATGATGCGTTGTCACAGACACACACCACCAATTTCTAAAATAGCATCTCAAAGTAATGCAGCACAGCACAGGACGCTTAAGACAAAATCCATGTATCATCACTGTAGGCAGCAAGAACACACACACCACGAAAAAGCCAGTTATAATTAAAGACAAATTGCTCTCATCAAAACATAGGCAAAATAAGTAGATGAACAAAAGGAGGAATATAAGCCTTATAGTTTCTGAAAGTCTAATCTACTTTTTAAAAAATTCAGAGCTTGTGAAATTCATAGGCCGTTTTTTAAACTTCTGTTGATTGAACCAAGTCCACACAGGACATGGATTTGATCAGTCCAGACAAAGTCTGTTCAAAGTAGGGCCCAGAGGAATTTAGTTAAAAATACTCTACCGTGTCCAACACTGGTCCTAGTGTTGGCACGATCGAGTCCCCTGTTCTTGCTGGTGCTGTGGATTGCGCCATGACCACTTGTAAATATGTCTGTCAAGACCTAAAGGCTTTACTTTCCTGTTAACTTTGGCAATCAGGCCGCATTCCAGTCTTACTAGAGAAAGTTAGTCTCTTTAATCTCTGGTGAGATTTGGCTGGCTCCTACTTTTTCATTCTGCCCCAGTTAAGCAGAAGTTTTTGTCTCTACAATTCAACACTACACAGGAGGCAAACATTGTCCCTGCATGTTCCATCGCCTAGGCAGAAAGCACCACATAACACAAGTAGCAGAGATATCAACTCGTGGGCGCTCAAGGTTACTGACGACTGAAGTCATTGGTGGTGCCACTCCAAACCACACCTGTTCAAGGTGTTTCACTATTCTATACTTTTCAACTCCTTTCTGGCCATCATTTTGAAAAGGACCACTCGATATGAATGACAGAAACTTAGAGTAACTGAGAAGTAGAGGCATCCTCATGAAATTAGGGGTTTACCTCTCCACAACTGATCACCAGAGACGGGCAGCTCTGCTGCTTAGTAATATTCTGACTGGGACTATGATTACTTTACTTGGGGTTGTCAGATTCAAAGGGACATGGTTAGGGAAAGGCTTGTTCAACTGCAATCCTGTTCTCCCCGCTTGCCCTCCCTCCTGTGATAGCAAGCAAAGGACAGGTGGTATATGGGTTTGTTGATCAGCTTTGTGACCAACCATGTCACTGGTCTTTCTCCTTTTCTTCTTCTCATCACAAGGGCCTGATAGAGGCATAAAGTTACTTCCCATTACATTAATTTTTCCTATGAATTTCCTAATTCTCCTACTCAGACCTCAACTATAAGAAGTTTCCTTCCTCCCCTCTTTGGTCCATTTTCTTGGTAATGCCCTCCTGCTATAAAAGTGCTTTTTGTTGCTGTCCACTGGTTTGAAGCAGTGGTATTTTCATTCCATCAAACACTGCTTGCATGGTAGAGCATACCTGCACTCAGGAGGCCAAGGCAGGAAGAGCATGAGTTCAGGACGATGGTGGCCTCCAGAGTGAGACCCTACCTCAAAACTAATCATATTCTTCAATTTCCTTTTTCCTTCCACAGTAACTCCCTCTTCCCAGACTAGTCTAGAATGCTATTATCCCTCGTTAGTGAACACCACTGGCTGTACACCAATGACTGCACTCAAGATCAACATTTTGTTATCCTGTTTTACTTGCTTCTTAATCTTACCAATGGTTTTGTTATGTGTGCACATAGTTTCCTAAAGGTTTTGTCTTGTAAATGTTAATCCCAATACAAGTGTTGAGAGGCGGGACCTTTAAGAGGTGACTAGGTCATGAGGAGATCTCTGCCCTCTTGGATACAGTTATTCAGGAGCAGACTCTTCATAAAGGAATTGGGCCTGCGTGGTGCTGTTTCCTCTGGGTTGAACTGACTGTGCTGTACTGAAGCACAATGGCTGTGATAACCCAAATGAGACATTCGGGATATCCAGCATATTAACACTACCTCATGGAGGAAGGGGAAACTCTTAGACAGGGACCCTCCTAAGGTGCTCACCTCCCTGGGATTCCAATAGCCATTGCATAAGAGGTGAGCAACTGACTGAGAGAAATTCAATATGGTGTAGTTCCTGTAAGGAGCCCCAAATAACCTTCATGGGTGTCCAAGATGGATAGGATCCTTTATTTGGTCTGTTGAGGCCCTCTCTACTTGGGGTGAATAGATTATTGTATCTCCCCAGGAAAAGTCACACAACTCTCTCTTTCTCTCTCTCATTATCTCTCTCCAGCTCTCACTTCCTGCCTCCACCCAGCCCTGTGTGATTATTTCCTGCCACATTATGAGTAGCAAGGCAGCCCTTACAAGTAGACTTCTATTGTTCATCACTTACCTAGTCTAAGGTCTGTTTTAGCTGCACAAAACAGACCAAGGCACTACTCACTAGCCACACAGGAAAAGAAAACACACTGCCTATCCACAAAGAATTTTCTCTAAAAGATACAACTGGTAGATCATAGGAAAGGGGAAGAATTTTCTCTCAGGCATGTAAGTTGTAATTTTTATTTTTTAAAGTGTATGCATACAGATTGTGCTGGCTAGTTTTATGTCAACTTGATACAAGCTAAAGTTATCTGAGAGGAGAGAACCCTGACTAAGAAAATGCCTCCGTAAGATCTGGCATTAGGCAAGCCTGTAGGGGGTATTCTTAATTAGACGGGGAGGGTCCAGCCCACTGTGGATGGTACCACCCCTGGGCTGGTGGTCCTGGATTCTATAAGAGATAGGGCTGAGCAAGTTAGAGGGAACAATGGCCTCCATGGCCTCTGCATCAACTCCTGCCTCCAGGTTCCTTCCCTGTTTGAGTCCCTGTCCTGACTTCAATGATGGACTAAGACGTGCAAGTGTAAGCTGAATAAACCCTTTCCTCCCCAACTTGCTTTTGGTCAGGATGTTTCATCACAGCAGTAAGTAACAGGTGTATTTTTAAAGACTATGTGTGTATATCTCTGTGTGAGTGTATGCACATATATACATGTGAGTGTGCACATCTGTGCAAGTGTGTGGAGGTCAGAAGAGGACACCAGATGTCTTCCTCCTATCATGCCCTGCTATTCCTTTAAAACAGGGTCTTTCTCTGAACCTTGGTGATGGGAGACTTGGTTGAAAGCATGCAAGCCCCAGCACTTCTCCTATTTCTGCCTCTCTCAGATTAGAGTTACAGGCTTACACAAGAAGCCTGGCTTGTTTTGTGGGTGCTGGGATCCAAACTCCATTCCTCACGATTGTATACCAAGCAGCTTCTGTAAATTTTATTTTAAAAACCTTCCCCCCTCCCCCCCTTCTCCTCTTTTCCTTTTCCTTTTTTTTTTTTTTTTTGGTTTTTCGATGCGGTGTTTCTGTGTGGTAACTGTGGCTGTCCTGGAACTCACTCTGTAGACATGGCTGGCCTCAAACTCACAGAGATGCACCTCCCTCTGCTGGGATTAAGGGCGTGTGCTGCCACGGCCCAGTCCTTTTGTCTTCCAATAGGGTATGGAACACTCCAAAGAGGATGGGGGTCTTCTCCTGCCTCACCACCATAGAATAGAATGTCTTCTCTGTGCAAGTACACTGTGTCCTTGTAGCACAGACAGGTCTAACAGGCAAGCGAAGGCTTCGTTTGTTACCTTCTAGGTAGAAGGAAATTACTTCTGATGAAGCATATATCCCTTTCAGTACCAAGTCTGATCTTCCACAGCACTGGATTAAGTTAGCAGAGGTGTCCTTCTGATAAGATCGTAACAGAACCTTAGTCGTCCACTGTTCTGGCTACAAAAGAGTCTCTAGAACTGTGACAATATTCTAATAGGATTAGTTTTCTCATTATATAGCTTTAAAACCACTTTAAATGGGAGTGACAGTGCACACCAGTAATCCCAGCAACCCAAGAGGTGGAGGACCCCAGAGTTCAAGGCCATCCTCAGAGAGGCCAGCATGGGCTCTGTGAGACCCTGTCCAAATCAACAACAAAAATCCGTTCTGACACCATTTCAGGTTTATGGAAAAGTAATGATGGCAGAGAAATGCTCCCCCCACCCCTGCACACTTTTTTTCTGGACTCAGTTGTAAATTGCAGAAATAATAGCCCTTTGCTCCTATTTTTCTAAAAAAAAAAAAAAAAAAAATCAGGTCATTTGTGAACAGATGTGTGGTGATGCACGTACCAGTAATGGGCCCACAACTGCTTGACTGTTCAGTGCAAACCCTTCCAACTTCTGTACATTAATGTTATACATTAACTTTTTTTTTTCTTCAAAATACACTGTTGAGGGAAGGAGAAATTCAACACTGTCAGAGGAATAGTTAGTACCTATAAGCCTTATTCAGATTTTGTCAACATCCCAATAATGTCCTTTAAAAGCAAAGGAAAATCCCAGATCGTACCTTCTCAGTAAATACAACCTGGCTTCTATATGTTTCTGATAGGCCGTCAGAGGAAACTAATCATACATGTGACAAATCATATATGTGAGGCTAAGGATAAACCAAAATGCCAGAATACCCCACACTGTTATATTTTACTTTACATTTTTTGGTATTTTAAAATTAAAATTCCAGGAGAGTGCTCTGAAACATCTCAACACAGCAGCACAGGATGTATTTTTGTAGTAAAGTGTGCCTTAGGGGAAACTGCCTGGGAGGAAAATTCAGTTGCAGACAACCTATGACGTAGACACCAGGAGGTACCACACAGGGTGCAGAGAGCTGACAGTACCTGGGACTGAGAGCACCATTCCAGCGCTTCAGGGTTCTTGTGAAAACAAGTGTCAAGGCTATGTCTATTAACATATTTTAAAATAAACCTTAGGGAGAGCACGAAGGAAGGCTGTTTCCCTTCTCAGACTGAAAATGTGAAAAGGCTTCAGCTACCTTTTTCTACCCTGCTTGCCTCCAAAACAAGTCTATGTGGTAAACTGTCTCCATACTGAACGGCTGACTGCTTTTTATAATCTGAATTAGAAAATACAAAAAAAAAAAAAATCCTTTAAAGTCAAACAGTGAAATTAACATATGAGCAGAGCTCCTGTGGGTATTTAAATCCATAATTAAAAAACCTGAGACTCGCTGGCTTGGCAATGGTTATTGTCTAACGTGCACAGATAGCCAAAAGGTACTGAAATGCGACATCCTGCCCCACATGACTCACTCAGCAGAGGCAGCCTGGTGAAGAATGCAGAGAAGGCCTGGCATCTTTAAACGCCTGGCCCACCACAGCTTTCTCCCTGCACTGCAAGAATGCCCAAGTCTTGAGGAGAGACTGTTGAGTGTTTGCAACTCCAAAATCTGCTTTGGCTGGCATGCTCCATTGCTATGCAGGAAAAGGAATCCTTTACTGAAAAATTGGAAGTCTGGGAGTAGGAACACCCGCGCACATGCACACACACAGGCAAATCATCACTCCTATCTGATGCAGGCGCACAGCACACAGCGCGGCAATCTAGCGACAAGTCTCCCGGATTACAAACAGGCTGCCAATCCGGGCAGCAGCTGTCTCGTACCATTCTGCTTTTCCACTCTGATTTTGTATTTCAAAGATGATGCCCTGATTCCTACAAGTGTTCTCTGTGCTAACAGGTATGACAGGCAGAGGCCAAGGAAATTTGTTTTTAAGATTATTCGCATCAACCAATATTCCATGCTAATCTGCCATTGTTTACCTTATTTATACATGTAGAAGGGCTTTAACAGGTTTGCACTCCTGCATTTTCTGTTATAAATTAAGCCCTCAGTATTATAATTCTGCACTCAATTGCAGTCAACCAAGAAATTGCCTTTATAAAGGCAACTGAGCACCCTGCCCTTTCTGGGCTCGGAAAACAGTGCTACCTACACCTGAATGCAGACGCCTGCACAGGAAACACACAAAATACAATGCAATTTGATGAAGTCTTTAATGCACACAACTCCTTCTCAAGAAAGTGGCAAACCAATCAACTAAATGTAATGCTTAAGATCTTTAAAACACCCAAGTGCAAAAGCCCTTCCCTATTCACCTCCCCGCACAGGCACATGAGGGCTAACTGCCAAAGCTATGAGGAGGCGCCTTTGTCCCTGAGCGAAAGCGTCTTCCCAGAAATCAGTGTTGGAAACACACCTCTTAGAGAATCATTCCTATCTTCTTCATCCTGCTTTTGGCATGTAATTCACATAGGGAAGATACAGGAAAATCCGCCAATATTTTTCTTTCCTATTTGTGTTAAACACATTAGGAATTTTTATTTGGCCATCACAGAAATGTCACTGACTATCCAGCATATGGCCCTCATTGTGCTGAGGTAAAAGTGGTGTCAGTCAACTACCCTTTCACATCGGCTTAATAACACAAACGGTTAATATTTTCTACAATTGGAGTGATTTAACCCATGGTAGACTAATGAAAGGCCTGAGCCAGAAGTAGCAAAAAAATTTTTTTAAGATGCGCTGGAGGGTAATATAACACAAAAAGAATTGAAAAGTTGTCCAAAATCTTTAATTGTATTCTTTTTTTAATTAATTTTATTTATATGAATGCTCTATCTGCATGTACACCTGCATATGCCTACACATACATTTTTAAACAACCTTGAACACAAAAATCAAAAACATGAATTTAACATTTTAAAACAATAGTAACATAGACAACAAAACCAATTTTCACTAAATCTCAAGCTTTGTATTCAGGTTGGATGTGGTGGCACATGGCTTTTAATCCCAGAATTTAGGAGGCAGAGCCAGGTAGATCACTGTAAACTAGAGGCCAGGCCAGCCTGGTCTACAGAGTGAGTTCTAGGACAGTCAGAACTTCATAGTGAGACCTGTCTCCAAAAAAAAAAGTGTCCAAATATTTTATGCTCTCATTCAACTAGTTTTTGTCTTTTTGAATTCACATTTTTAAGAACTTGACTATTGTTTCCTTCAAACAATAAAGGGAAGAGAGGAAGGGGAAGAGGGAAGAGAGAGAGAACAAAGCGGAAAACTTAGATGAGAGGGAGAGGGAGTTTACAAGCACAACTTCTGCTTTGAGGGCAATGAGGAGGAGATGGGGTAGCTGCCCAGAGAAAATGCTGATCCGTCCATATTAGTTCTCAGGTAAGTGTTTTATACAGCGAACAGGCAGAACCGTGAAGAACTCCAGGGAATAAAGTTCCCTGAGGGCTAGCATGTCAGGGAGTACTGAGTGCTTAGTGCATAGCTTATCAGGGAGTACTGAGTGCTTAGTGTTCTTTCTTGAGCAGCATACTTCAACTACCAAGCTCAAAGCTTCAGAATTATTTCTTCCTGTCACGTGGCCATTTCAATCAATGCCTAGTCCTGACTTTTGTTCTGCAATACTTCCATTCCAACCTCTCCCCCCCAAGCCTTTTGCATCCTATGCCAGAAATGATTTTCTCAGTCCTCAACTACAGTTAAAAGACTGGAACTACCCAGTTTTCACATAGGCCTGCCAAGTTCACAATCAAGAAACCAAAGTACAAGCCAGGTGATGTGGAGCAAGCCTTTAATCCCAGCAATCAGGAGGCAGAGGCAGGAGGATCTCTGTGAGTTCAAGGCCAGCCTTGTCTACAGAGTTCCAGGATAGAAAGAGTTACAACAGAGAAACCCTGTCTCGGAAACCCCCTCTCCACCCAAAAAAAAAAAAAAAAGAAAGAAAGAAAAGAAAAAAGGAAGGAAGGAAGGGAGAGAGAGAGAGAAAGAAACCAAAGGTCAATTGATTACGCCACTTCCTTGGCTAAAACAAATGAACAAAAAGCATCACAGCCTCCTGGGCTCTAACGGACATGTGCTACAAGAGAAAGGAAACGCTAGCGGGAACTGTTCTCTGAAGGAGAGGAGAAGCAGCACAAACTGACTCTTTCTAAAACAGCCACAACATGTAGAAGTCATCTGTGTGCATCTTCCACTGCTGGGTTAGCAGCTCTCCTAAGATTAATAGGTGCGGAGGCTGGACAAATCAAAAGCACTTGGCTGGGACTCCTTTCCTCTGGTTTCCACTCTGAGGCCAATAGTGTTCAAAGAAGAACCCAGTGCTTTTTTCTCTTCCAGAGACTTTATTAGCACTCTATTCAAATTGGAAGTATACCTAAATATTCAGAAGTGACTCTCACCCAGAATGAGACATGAATGCCTGACGAAAGCCAGCAGCAGGTTCAATGCCTGGATTATACTGAGTCACACATCTACCCAATTCCCCCAAATGCGCAGCGTTTCTACACCAAAATGAAAACCATAGTTTCATTTGCTGACTGCATAATCAGTTAAAACCCAACTGAAAATGCTGGTTTAAAGAGAAATGCTTGGGCCTGGGGTACAGTTCGGTGTTTGAAACTCTATAGTGTATACAGGAGCCTGGGTTCAATCCCAACACTTGAAAGAAAGAAGGGTGGGAACTGTGCCAGTCTCTATCAACAAACATAGATCGGCTGGCACCAGAGTCTAATTTAGTGAGTGTAGAGCAGTACCCAGTGTCCTCAGGATAACCCCCAGCTACATAAAACGATGCCCATCTCACAAGAAAACCTAAAGTGAACTTACATTTAATTTTTTTCCTTTGGTGCTGAGGATTCTAAGGTGAGGACCTTGCACACACCAAACATACATGATTCCAATGGCCACACACACTCCCAACTCTAAACTAAAATGAACACAAGAACATAGGTGTGCACACACTCACACCCACCAAGACCAATTTAAAATATGGATTTCTACTATCCAAAAGGCTGCACACTCTCATCAATCTGTGAGCACTGTTGCTATCGGAGTACACGGACGGCACACTGTTGCCTTGTTTGAGCCTGAGCCCCTCTACATAGCACTTGCTATGCAGCACAGCTGGTCTCAAACTCCCCAACCTTCAGACTTACGTCACCTAAGGGGACCAGTGGTGAGCATCTAGATTATCACCTTTACATTTTTTTTTTTACCAGTTTCGGGGGAGGGGGGAAGCCACTCCCTTATTATCTTATTCCTTGATAAGTAAAACTGAACACCAACTATAAATTGAGCATTAATGACATGTGTGTATGTACCTGTATATTTATCCCTAGGGGACAGGCTGTGTGTGTGTGTGTGTGTCCATCTTAATGGACAGGCTAGCAGCAGTATCTCTGAATATCTACAAGCTGTACTTCTCTACAGCTGTAACCTTTTCTGGCCCATGAGGCAATTACTGTTCTGAATTTTTCACTCACTTTTTTCTTTATAACTTTATACACATTCATTTGCCCATTTGTAAATGGGGGTGGGGGGGTAGGGACTGAATCCAGAGCCTCACACCCTCACACATTAGCCACGTTCTCTACTACACACCTACACAGCCCCCAATTATATTTTGTTAGCTTTTAAGTATTCTTCTGTAACCTGTAATTCTGTAATTCCTCCAATTTTGTGAAATTCTCTACGTTGATTAATAAATCTGTAGCTCATTCATTTTTCTTTGTAACTATAGTATACTATTTCACTGTAAGAATGTACCACAGTTTATTTGTCAAAAGATGCTTGGATTGATTCTGTTTTCGGCTATTATAAAAAAGGCCACTATAAATATTCTAGTTCAAGTCCCTCTGTAATCTAGAGCTACACTGTCCAATCTCGTGTCTATTAGCTATATGTGGCTTTTGAACATGGAAATACAGCTACGGTAAATGTGATGTGCTGCAGGTGGAAAATACAAACATCAGATTCAAAGGCTTTGTTGGGGAAAATGCGTAAAACATCTCACAGGAAATTTACAATGTTGGTCATATGTTTAAGTATTTTAGGTTTTAATCCAAATACTTTAAAATTTACAACAAAATAATACATTTTACAAAATGCATAATTAAAACTGATGATCCTAACTAAAATTAATTGTTTACTTCTTGTAAAGCAGCTACTAGAACATGTTATTTTATATTTGTGGCCACACTGGGCAATGATGCTCTAGAAAATGCATCCAGGGGTAAAACTGGTAGGTCACATAGGTGTACATTTCAGATTTGTTACAAAATACAAATGTTTCCCATTGTGGTAAGCCAGCCAGTAGCACACAGGATTCTCAACTTTATACCAGTAATTGTTGTTGGCACTGTGGATGTTAATTTTGCCAATGTGGCAGAACACCTCATGGTTTTACTTACGTATACGCACATGTATTAGTGCTGTGGCACTAGGAGCTGAACCTGGAGCGCTGCACATGCTAGGCAGGCAGTCTGTCACTAAGCTACATCCCCAGACCTCTTTTCAATTGTTTTTTGAAACAAGATTTCATTATATAGTTCTGGCTGGCCTAGAACTCAATATGTAGTCCACGTTGGCCTAGAACTCACAGAGATCCACCTGCCTCTGCCTCCTGGGTGCTGGGATTAAGGACATATGCCACTACACCCAGTCCTTTCAATAATCTGTCCAGGCTAGCCTTGAATTCAATCTGCATACAATCCAGACAGACACTGAACTTGTATCTTCCTGTCACAATCTCTCAAGTAGCTAGGATTATAGACCTGCACTAACAAGCCAGGCTAGGGGATTCTGCTTTGTTTTAGTTCATTTATGGGTAGGGGACATAGAGCATTTGAATGGAGGAAGAGAGAACAATTCATCAGGATCAGCTCTCTCCTTCCACCAGGTGGGTCCTGGGGATCAAACACTAGGTCATCAGACTACATTGGCTGCGAGCTCCTTTACCCACTGTCCACTGATGTTGCTGCTCCTGTTGTCCTCTGAAGCTCATCGTTTTGAGTTGAGAACTCTTTAACATATAAATGATGACCCTTTGTCAGATGTGTCCAAGTAGTTTGAGACATTTTATCATTTTTAAATTTTTATTTTACTGCCTTTTCCATAAAAAGGAGTTGTTTTTCCCCCTTTTATCCTCTTATGTTATTAAGTCTTTTTCTGTATGGTTTCTGGTTTTCATATGCTAACAAAGATCTTCCACCTGTACAGTAAAAAGAACAAAAATTCTATTTTCTTTCAGTTTTTATAAAATTCTAATCCACTTTATTTTTGTATATGACACTAAACAGAGGTTACAAGCAGACAAAAACAAAAAACAAAAAAATCAGAGTTACCAAGCAGCTCATCACAAATTTTGCTTGAAGATGAGAGCTGCACTACCTAACTTGTTTGAAAAAGGCTTTCTCTATCCATCACCCTGAGACACACGCACACATGTACCCACAGCACCTAAAATGCAGCCAGCCAGCATTCGAATCTTCACATTGCCCTGTCTCTTTGGACATAGGGATTTGCTCTAAGCTTTACACTGGGAGAGTAGGTATATGACCCAAATCACATAAATCAAAGCATCTCTCCAGGGATTTCCTTTCATCCTTTTTGTTTTTTTGGTTTTTTTCGAGTCAGGGTTTCTCTGTTGTAACTTTGGCTGGCTGTCCGGGAACTCACTCTATAGATCAGGATGGCCTTGAACTCACAGAGATCCATCTCCTCTGCCTCCAAAATGCTGGGGATTGAAGGCATGCACTATCACAGCCCCATTTCCCCTATGGATTTTCAACACAAATAAAAGTGGACAGTTTGTTTTTCTTCCAAAGAGGCTTCTAACAAAGCCTCTGTCACATGGAGTTGCTGTACCACACTAGAAAACAAAATTGAGAACACAATGCAAGAGAGTATCTCCATAGCTTGCTAATTTGTGACAATTTGAGAGCTTTGCTGCTTTCTGAATTCTAGGGGGAAGACTGTACTGTTTCTTCCCTTTCTAGGACACTTTCATACCCTTCCAATAAATAGCCCTCTCTGGCTAAAGCTAATTTGAGTTGAGTTCATAATTTGCAATTGAAAGTCACAAACCATAAGCTCACTTGCTATTCATTCTAAGTAGATAAACTGTTTCTTAGATGGCTTAATTAAACAATCCCTCTTTCTCTACAGACCTGAACTATTACTATTATGCATGAAATTCCAATTGATATGAAACTTTGACTCTTGAGTATATTTTTTTAGCTTGTCCATTTGTTCCTTACTAACATTATACTGTTTTACCAATCACTTTTTATTATGTTTTGATTCTAGCAATTGATTCAATGACTACATGTTTACTGAGTACATTACATTGTGTCAGACATAGAGACTATTCCCTTGAAAAAGTACACAGTTTTGGCTCTCGTGGAGCTTAAAAACTAGAAGCAGGTTAAGATAATTATTTTTTAATGACTATTAGGTTAAGGAAATTAGTATATTTGATGAACATTCAGATTGATCAAGAGGCCAAGGAAGTGGTTTTCACACTAAGGCCTGAGGATGTGCAAGCATCTACTAAGGTGGAAGAAACAGTTCCTCAGAAGGGAGAATAGCGGATGTGAAGGCCCAGAAAGAATGGTGTTTATTTAGTTACTGAGGAAAAAGTCCAACAATGGCTGGAGCTTGGAATAAGAGAGAGAAGAGGACACTGGGAGACTAAAGAAGAAGGTGTCTTTAAGAGATGGAAAAGGGACAGGTATTGCACATTCCTTGTTCAGTTTATCTAGAGCTTTTACAACACTTATTTTGTGACTGCAGTTTTTTTCCAGTGTAGAATAATAAATCCAGGACCCAAGCAGGTGCTTCACCACTGGGCTAATTGTTTCCGTCATTCTTTTCTCAGTAATTACAAGCTTTTGTCTGTGTGTGTGCGCCTCGCCACTATTAGTTGTAGCACACACCCCGACTTTCCTGTTCTCTAAGCAGGCAAACCTGCAAACAATGATGGAAAGCAGTTTTCAATCCCTTGTCTGATGCTTTTGCAATAAGAAGACTATCTAAAAATAGTCTCTTTGCCCTTGGTTTGATAGCTAAGAGTTGGTTGAATTTGCTGATTTTTTTCAAAGAACTGACTTGGTTTTGTGGATTTTTCCTGATTGACATAAACTTTCTCAAACGCTGAGGCTTTCCTGAGTCAGCAATTTTTCTTCTGAAACTTGGTAGCCACTTGTCTTCTGAAACTCTTGTATTCTATAGATGCTGAATCTTAAATCCAGTTTCCGTGTTCATCATCTCTCATTATTTCCCATCTCTGACCAATCTGCCGCTACATCGGATTTCTTCTAGTTTACTAACTTAGCCTCACACCAAATCTTTTCTTTCATCTATCCACGCTGTGTTTACTTTGTGCTCTTTTGTGACTGCCCTTGTTTGGTCTGGTTTCTCGGGCAGGTGTTGAGGATTGGATCTAGGGCCTTGTGCACACTAGGCACTCTACGAGTGCACACTCTACCAGGGACACACCCCCAATCCTCCAAAATCATTGTTGATCATCTACTATGTGTCAGATATGGTCTTAGCCTCTTTAAGGAGGTAAAGTAGTTAGTTGTACAACGCAGCCCAAGAGCTGTATATCATCAAGCTTTGATGGCTTGAGTTCAATACCAGAAACTCACATGGTGGAAGGCGAGAACTGATTCCCACAGGTTGTCCTCTGACTTCTACACATAAGCCATGGCATGAATGCACTCCACCTCTCACATAAATAAATGTAACTTGAAAGTTTAAGAACTTTCCAGGTAGAGAGACAGGTGACACGAAGTTCTAAGGTGGGAGCAGCCTGTGACTGAGGGAGGAGCAAGGAGTCCAGAGTGTCTGGAGGAGAGGGACGATGGGGCAGGAGGGATCGAGAGGAGTTGCTCATACTCTGAGGGTAATGAGAAAAGCCTGTTTTTGTTTTACTAGAGAAATACAGTCTCAATTTCACCGAGAGAAAGAATGAAAACCTGAAAGGCTATCTTCAGCTTTCTTGGGTAGCTGTTTCAGTGGAGACAGGGTAGAGGAGAAGTCTGACTCTTAAGCTTCATTCTCCCAGGTCCAATCTGCGGCATTTCTTCATAACTTGAAACTTTTCGCTTAGGTTAGAGATAAAGGTTTAGCTCAGCCAATTACACACGAAGCATAAAGGTACAGAACGATTTGTCTTGGGACAACAACTGCACAGCATAGTCTGGGAAAGGCTGCCAGCACAGCCTTGAAGGAAGCAGTGCAGAGCACAGTCTTTCTTACTGCAGTATCACCTCTCAGGAAGCCTGCAGGCGTCTGCAGAGGGAAGGCTGATCAAACCTAGAGTTCCTTTCTCTAATACACTGTTCTTTCTATCAATCAATAGGGTCTTAAAACTCAGGATAGACATGGGCTCAATTCTAGCTCTAACAAGACTGAAGTAAGTTCCGTACTTCACTTTTCTGAATAGTAAAAACAAAAGGTTGGTCATAAGGGGCCAAACTGGAGCCTGCAGTTCCCCCAGCCACTGACATCAGAAATAACTTGAAAATTTCTGATCAAATTATGAAAAAGCCCTCAAATGAGTTTACTCTATGTAAGGCAAACGGCACTGGCAGAGGGACTAGACAGTTTATAACTTTTTAAAGGCACACGAAACTGTCGTAGTGCCAGAATTTAACCTGTATGTCACTTTGTGCTAGTTTCTGTGTATGAAACATGCCAAGTATCTGGTTAGCTAGATGTGGCTTCTTTTGAACAACCTCTGGCAGTAATCACTCCACTAGTGGATTTATACAGAAAGAAATAATATAGTACAAGTCACAAAGAAATGGAATTTCATTAAACATAGTGGTCCTACCTCAGTAAAGGACAGAGGAAAAACAGAGGTCAAATAGGGTAGAAGTGGGCTAAAATCCCTACACTGCAATGATGACACTACTAGCAACAATAAGCAAAGAAAAACAGTACACTACATTGACAATAAAGTGTTTAAAATATCTCTAATTCTAAAATAAGAGCAAGACAACTATAAAGAGAAGAGACAATGTTTGTATAACAACTGTAGAAAAGTGGGGTTGGGGGTAAAGGCTTGGAGCTCTGTAGCTCTTCTTCAAGCCGAAGTGAGTCTGAAAAGAGAAGACTGGATGACTCATTCTTGTATATTAGAAGCTCGGGCTCAGCAGCTACCACAGCCCAACTCACTGAAAATAATGTGTGACTGTATTAAGAGTCTTGCTGCTGACAAATGCTTGCTCAATTCAGAAGTATCTTACACAAAACTGTGTACTGTGCTAGAGTAGAGGATGCTATGTTCAAGTTTAAACATCAGTGCAATTTTTCATTATAGCCCAGATTCTCTCTCATGAATTGAAGATTTAAACAGCAACATCCCAGGAATAGTTCCTCCTTCCTCTTCAGTTAAATATAAATCTATTCACTCAAAGAACTACACTCTTGGAGCTCAAAATAGAAGTTTGCACACACACACAAGTTCTTGATGGAGTCAGTGAGGGCTGCACACATACATGCATGTACACACAGGAACATTCTCGATGGAATCAGTGCAGAGTCTGAGGTTGGTTCCACCCGCATCAAGGTCCCAGGGGTGGCCATGCCATCATAATAAAGAGGACTCCCTTACCAACATATGATGGTGAAGATAATGTGGCAAGCATGAAATACAAACACTTCTTTTTCTTTTTTTTTTAAAGTATAAAAGTTTAACTTTCTATCTCTTCCTCTTTCTCAAAAGCCTGCAACACAATTTAAACACAGAAGTAAAAATGATTATCTTCTTAAAAACTGAATTCTCTCAATCCATATAAACACTATTTGGAACACACAGTATGTGACCAGAAAAGAGAGCAAAGGATGGACTCATTACGATGCTCAGGGAAACAGCTGTGTAGACAATGATCTGAGCACTGCGCTCATTTCTTCTGAGCAGTAACAATTTCCACTATAAATACTTTAGAAATAGATTTTTTTTTCGTCATCCAGGTCAGATTTATGTTATATCAATCCCAAACTCAGAAGTTGCTTCCCATTGGCTTCGACCACCAAGGCTCCTTTCACCTTTCTGGAGAAGGATGCATACAGGACGTGATGCCCAAAGTGTAGGTGCTGCCTGGTTTGCTACTTTACAGCATACCCAGTGTACAAAGACCCTGACTTAAAACAAACTAGGAAGCATTTTGACCTTCATGAGTTTTGTAAGACTTCAAACATATGGAAAAATTCAAAGAAAAGTACAATAATCATTATGGCAAACCATGTATGTACCCTTCACCCTCTCGTGAGCAATAGTTTTCTTCTCCAACGTACCATCTGAACCTGAACACTAAGACAGCGAGACATTTATTTCCTGAACTCTCATTAGGAGACACTCCTATTCCAAAAGGACTCTGTGCCTTAGAGAAAGGCTATGGCCCAGAACTCCTTAAAATCCTGCACTCTGTGATCCCAGAGAAAAGATTCATCCAATATATTTCTGCTTATCTGTTAAAAATGGTGATTTCTTTCTTCCTTTATTTTTTAAATTAATTATTTTATTTTATTTTATTATTATTTATTTTTTATTTTTTGGTTTTTGGTTTTTGGTTTTTCAAGGCAGGGTTTCTCTGTTGTAACTCTGGCTGTCCTAGAACTCACTCTGTGACCAGGCTGGCCTCCAATTCACAGAGATCTGCCTGCCTCTGCCTTCCAAGTGCTGGAATTAAAGGTATGTACCGCCATCACCCAGATAAAATGGTGATTTCTACGCTGGGGTGTGGACTTAGTGCAAAGCCATGGATTTAAAAGTAACTTAAGTGCAAAATAACTTTAAAATGTGCATGTGTGTTTAGGCTGGTGTACATGCGTGGTTGCATGCATGTGTGTGAAGGCAACAGGTCAACATTGGGTGTCTTTTTCATCATGCCCACCTTATTGTTTTGAGACAGGATCCCCCACGAAACCCAGAGCTTACCTATTGGTTAGACTGCCAGGCCAGCAAGCCCTAGGGATCCTCTCACCTCTTCTTCTCCCATACCGGGTACAGGCACATGCCCCCATGCCCAGATTTTATGTCGTTGCTAGGGATCCAAATTTGGGTCCTTGTGCTTATATGGCAAAAATCAAACCATCTCCAAGTCCCTAGAATGTAACTTTCTTGCTATATTTAACTTTACTTTACAAAATAATTTTCACAACTAATGTCTAAATGAATGCAAACAATTCCTCAAAAGCACCAGTTTAACGATATTCTGGTTATTTTTCAGGATTCCAGGCAACTTAACGTAGTTCATATGTTGAAAAAAAGTTGGAACTATGGGAATGTTACATAACCAAACATATTCCTTAATAGGGATACTGGAGTCAGACTAAGATCACTGGATAGCTCTTTGGCCGTTTTAAACTTGGAGATAGGATTTGACAATAATGAAGAATATACTAGAAGTAGCCATGTCAGTCTGTAGGAGTTCCTCACCACCTGAGTTGATCTGACAGTATGGGATGGGCCCAGGTCACACTGAATGCTGCCCTGAACCCACTGGGTGTTCTCTGTAGACACTGGACAACTGAAGAAAGATTGACAAACATGTTACATTTCATCTGGACAAGTCACCTAAACGTTCTCAGTCTCATCTGAGTTCTATGCCTAAGACATGTGCTATGTTTTAAGTCTGTATTCCTTCAAGATTTATCTTTTGAAACCCAATCTCCAATGTAACAGTGTCAAGAGATGCGGCCTTTAGGAGATAGAGGTAGTGAGGGCCCATCTTCATGAATAGAGTTAGTGCCCTTTGTAAGAGGCTTGATGCAGCCTGCTTGTCCCCACTGCCATGACAAGCTTTCATCAGATACTAAATTTGATGGCACCTTGATCTTGAATTCCTAGCCTATGGGGCTGTGATCTGTAAACTACGCATGTCAGAGTGCTTTGTTGTAGTAGTCCCTCGCACCAAAGCACATGGTTGTCAGCATCTCCAGATACCCCCACTCAGTACCTTATACTGCTGTCACCTTCTCTTCCCTCACATCTTCTATCTTACTCTTCCTTTCCATAAAAGAAATGAGCACATTTAATTCTGTAATGGCTAAAATATAACATATAAATGTTTAAATTCCATATGGTAATTTGGAGGTAACTCCCTTAGATGTAACTCCAAGTCCAAGGAATCCAACACCCTGTTCTGGCCTCCATGATGCAGGCATGCACGTGTGTGCATGTCTGTGCGCGCGCGCGCGCGCACACACACACACTAAAATAAAACTTAAAATCTTTTTCAAAAATACACTTAGTCCCTAAGCTGAAATGAGTGATATAGGAATGAAATTCATAACTAAACAATGAACACAAAGATGGCTTTCAAAAGTTCACGTCCAGACAGAAAAATAAACCAAATGCATCCAGCTGGGAAGTCTGCTCTGGAACGTCATGAATCTGGAGACACAGCCGACCTGTCTCCATCATCACCTTATCACCCACATACACACCCAGTAAGTGCTTTCTGGCTAACTTACAATAGCCCACACCCAGAAAAGCAAGCAGATGAGCACAGAAAGCCCTAGCATAGTCTATTAGCTGTTAATATCTGCAATGCTCTCCCCTCCATATGCCCCTGAAGTGATAAGGGTGAGTTCTGACAAACTAGCTCCTTCTCTAAGGCAGCATTAACACAGTACAAACTGCTAAAGGGGCCATTAAAAACAAAACAAACAAACAAAAACCCTGGCCCACTCTTAGAAGGCAGCAGCTTTTCCTTCTGGTGAAGCATGAATATTTAAATCAGCAGGTAAGTCAAGGACTGAACACTCCACCCTGCATGGAGGGTGTGCATTGCTGCGGCTGGGCTCAAAAGATCTGATGTCACTCAGCAACATGGAAATGGGTGCTCACTTAAGATTCCACAAAGGTGGTTTTTGTATCATTTCTCTGCCTCTCAGACTTGAAGTTCCACATTTGGATGTAAGGGCAGAAACTGGCAAAAGATGGATCACAGCAACTGCTTTAAATTATGTACTTAATGATTTCTATCGGGCATAACATAATTTAATTTGTAGTAAATCAAGCAAATGGAGGAAACGTTAGGATTTTGGTTAACAGCCGTAAATTTGTTTTTACCTTCATCATACAGTAACAAAGCATTAGTGGTGTACTACACTTGAGAAGATGATAAACCCATCATAATAAGGAATCAAGCTTAAACCCAAGTACTAATGTTTAAATGGGACAAGTAACAACATATAAAACAAGATACAGGGAAACCAGCTAACAAATAAGCCACTATTTAGTATAGCTACAGGTGACTTGAGATTTAACTGAGAACACAATTATTAAATCAAAATGAGATAGCTCAGCAAGTAGTGGTGTCTGCCACTAAGCTGGCTACTCAAGCTGGATCCCTGGGACTCACAAGGTGAAAAACAAGAACTGACTCTGACTTCCACAAGCTGTGGAATGCACTCATGTACATGCACACACACACACACACACTTAAATCCAAATGTGGCCTTAACTAATATAAAAAATAACTATAGAAAAAGTCATACTAAGGAAAAGATGCAACTAGTAATTTTAGGATCCGCTGATCTCATCCAAATCTACTGTTAGAACTTTCAATAGAAGCTTACTGCTATAGCCCTGGCTGTCCTGGAACATGCTAGGTAGAGCAGGCTGGTCTCAAACTCACCTGTCTGCCTCTCCAGGGCTGGGATTAAAGGTATGTACCATCATGCATGGCTCTGTATTGATAGTCTTAAACATTTTATTTGTAGGCAAATAGTTCAAGATCTCACAATTAGGAAACAAGATTCCATTATAAGGGAAAATATTCTTGCATTCCCGCTCCCTCTCCTTCTCTGTGTGTATGTGTGGAGGGGAGTGCATGCACACGATATATTTTTTTTTAAGATAGGGTTTCTCTGTGTAGCTCTGGCTGTTCTGGAAGCTCTGTAGACCAGGCTGGCCTGGAACTCAGAGATCTGCCTGCCTCTGCCTCCCAAGTGCTGGGATTAAAGGCTGCACCACCACCCCCTGGCTTACTCTCTGTTAACTATAGATCTGACATCTGTCTAGTAGATAGAGAACAGATTTAATCCCCTGATTTATCCAGGCCATCCAGGCTTATTTTCTCAAAATATAAGCTCTCCTACCCTCCAGATATTAAAGAATTTCACGTAAGCCACAGACACTGATTTAAGCCTTCAAACAAGTCTAGTTAGAGCTAGGGGCTCCAATGCTGTCCAAGTAAGGGAGGCCTGTCATAACTGTTCAAGCCAATTTTCTTAACACATTTAAAGCAAAACTAAGGCTTTTATGTGTATTCAATATCATGTATGTGCCTATCCATCTTGGTTCATATGATTACTGACTTAAAATGCCATCAGCTGAGCTGGACATGGAGACACATGTTTGCAAAAGCACTTGGGAGGAAGAGGCAGGAAGATCAGGAGTTTGAGGCAAATCTAGGCTCCACAGATCTCTATTCTCTCTCTCTGCCTCTCCTACCTGAGTCCTCAAGCCTTCCCCAGTGTATACAATCTAACTCTTTATTGTGTCTACTTTTATCTGAGCACATGCTAACTTTACCGTGTCTGCTCTTCTCTGTGCACGTGCTAACTTTACCGTGTCTGCTCTTCTCTGTGCACATGCTAACTTTGCCGTGTCTGTTCTTCTCTGTGCACATGCTAACTTTACCGTGTCTGCTCTTCTCTGTGCACATGCTAACTTTACCGTGTCTGCTCTTCTCTGTGCACATGCTAACTTTACCGTGTCTGCTCTTCTCTGTGCACATGCTAACTTTACCGTGTCTGCTCTTCTCTGTGCACATGCTAACTTTGCCGTGTCTGCTCTTCTCTTTGCACATGCTAACTTTACCGTGTCTGCTCTTCTCTGTGCATATGCTAACTTTACCGTGTCTGCTCTTCCCTGTGCACATGCTAACTTTACCATGTCTGCTCTTCTCTGTGCACATGCTAACTTTACCGTGTCTGCTCTTCTCTGTACACGGGCTAACTACCACACAATGCGTGGTCTGTTCAGCTGCTGGTACATTTTTAAGATTCTACCATGACTCCCTAATATGATTTACACAAGTAAGCAAATCAGAAAGTAAAAGAAAAATATTCAGAGTCCCTTAAATAAGCAGTTTGTATCTCAGTCATAATAAACAGAATTTCAAGACTCAAAGCACCATAAAGTATTTCAAAAGAGGGTTGCTAGACCTAAGGATTCTTTCTCCAAAGATTGAGTTTAATGAAAAAAGGCAGGAGTCCAATTTTAAATCACTATCTGCTGCTCTCTAAAACATGCAAGTATCAGATATTATTATTATTATTATTATTATTATTATTATTATTATTATACTATTAGTAAGGCAAGCAGGTGTGCAGGCCATGGTAGGGAGATCAGAGAGAACTTCATAGAGTCTGCTCTCTCCCTACACCTTTCTTTCTTTCTTTCTTTCTTCTTTTTTTTTTAATTGAGATAGGTCTCTCTATGTAGCCAGGGCTGTCCTGAAATTCATTATGTAGACTAGGTTGGCCTAGAACTCAGAGATCTAGCTGTCTCTGCCTCTGAAGTGCTGGGATTAAAGGAATATGCCACCACACCTCTCTCTCTCTCTACACCTCTATGTGGGTTCTGGGGATCAAACTCAGGTCTAGAGGCTCTCACAACAAGCACCTTTACCTGCTGAGCCATTTTGGCCGCCCTGCACGAGACTGTGAAAGCCGTCTTTGCCCTCTGTGATTCCTAAGGCCCATTCGTGCTGCAGTCCCGAAATGACAGCCAGGTGTTTTAGGAGGAGGAGTCTGTACAAGGTCCACCTTCTTGGGATGTGGTCATCAGAGAAAGGAAAAGAAATTCCTCACTGGGTTGGACTTAGCAGCCCATGAGTTCACCACTGGCTCTGTTTCCTTGCTTACAGAGATAAAGCACCATATTAAAACTCAATACATTTTGGGAGGAAAAGATAAAAACACAAAAAGAGCCTATCTTATCTTTAGAAATGCAATTCTCAGCTTTGTGCGCTCCGGCATTCAGCTACCCAGGTTACCAAGCTTATTTAAAAGCCGAAGGCTTTACCCCAACTCCCATCTTTTGTGGTTTTCAGAGCTTGTTTCCATGTGTGCTCCTGAGCCTACAGACACGAGCCTCACTCAGTCTGCACACATCAGTGAGCAGCAGCAGCAGCAACACACCAACAAGGCTAATATGCAGGAGAATTCAGTTCTTGGGTGGAGAGGTCAAACAAGACGAGATGTCAGCCATGGCAAACGAAAAAACTGCAACAAGCCCCACAGCAACAGCAAAGCCTTGCAAAGCCACTGCGTCAAGAAACTCGTGCTTCTTAGCACCAGCCTACAGAAAGCCAGAACCCCGTGTTCCCCGTGTTCCCTCTACTGTCTTGTGGGTTCTGAGAAACTGCTTTTAGGCAGTCTCACAGAGGTCCTTCTCCTCAACCCATGTCCCCACATACACATCTTCTAACAAAAAGCCTGGTAAAAGGACGAAGCCAATTTCAATGGTAAATGAACTTTCTTCAGCACAAATACACTACGAAGCTCAACAACTTGGAAGTTGGCCGTCACCGTGTGACAAGTGTTTGTACAGATGAGAAGCATTTCCACTCATCAGGCGCCTTTTCTGTCTATACAGCAGGACACACACAGTTGGCACTACTACTCACAAAGAATGCTCCAGGTAAAGTTATACTCGGGAGTTCTGAACTGCTGTGTAGCCTGGATCAAGGATGACACAGCCATGTCAAAACAAACAGCTTCACTCTCAGTAGAGTTAAGCTCACCTAGTGACACCATTCCAGCCTTGTTTCACGTTTAACAAGTAACAAATCCATAGAAATAAATGTAATTGGCCAAGCAAATACCACTAGGGACAAATAAATGAGCAATTGGTACAGTGCAGAGCCAGGCTGAAACAGAGCTTCAGGCAGGTTACTCCGCTCAGCTCCTCGGACATCAGATCCCACGTAGCTCGCAGAGACAAAGGGCTGATCTGATGATCTCAGTACAGTGCTCTGCTCCTTGGGGAACAGGGACATAAGTGGTTATTATTAATCCTGCGGAGGTTGTGCAGATGAAAGCATAAAACAGAGGAGAAACAATGTTCCTTGGTGGTTTACTGTGAAGCATCTGGCCAGTCAGGCCGAGGTTTTAACTGTCTTTGAGCAGTCCTTATGCATGCTAACGTCCATTTCTACACATAGAACCAGAAGGAGAAAATGACTTTTGAAGTGTAAACTATCATTCTGTCCATTTCCAGATAAGAAAAGCAATACAGAGACCAAAAGTGACTTTTAAAGTTCTATTAAAAAGCAAGATGGTTAGGATAGTCAACCTGAGAAGCATCCGAGGTCACTACTGGTTTGCAACATCTCATAGGAGGGCAGTGGCTGGTGTGCGCAAAGCCTGGGAGTAAACACTTGTCCCACCATTTGGCTGTACAGTCTTGAAAAGCCATTTTTCCTTATGTGTGTCAGTTTTATCTGCATAATGGGTCTGACCAGGATCAAACTGGATAAAGCAAGAGAAAACTGTAAACAATGGCACACTGCACAAGTAAGTGATGTCTGTTACTACCTTGGCATTCTTGGTAACATGGCATCTAACGCTGTTACCTTAAGAAAGATAGTTCAATGTCTTCACCCAGATGAAAGACGAAATATGTAACAGCATTATGAGATAATTCACATGTAGTCACCCCAAAAAGAAGCCTGAACATCTATTTTCACTTCTCTTGGGTACATACCCAGAGGTAAGATTGCTGAGTCACATGGCAACTCCATGCTTAACATTTTGAGAAACTTGCCAGACTGTTGTCTTTCAAGTGACTGTACCGTTTTATATTCCCACCAGCAATCCCTGAGGAGAAGATAACTGAAGGGAGGCCATAGAAAGGAAATCCTTAGCTGGATGCCTGTGCAGGGAATAGCTCAACTAGCTCAGCCAGATGACAAGCCGTGTCACTGACAACATGCCTTCCTCACAGCAGGGATGGCAAAGCTTCACTTTTAGAAGGAGATACTGGCTGATGGGGCATTTTCCTCCTTTTATCCCTGCTTACTTAGACTCAAGCCTAGACCAGGGCAAGAAAACAGCTTTCTTTATACACTCAATAATGCTACATTTGTCTCTAACATAAAGTACTACAGAATTTACAGAGCCAGAATTTAAAAAGTCCTCTATCATTCCTCAGATCCAGATAGCGAAATATGCTGTCCAAAACTGCTATATAAAATCTTCTCCGACAGGCCCTCACCTGTCCAGTTGGCACATTAGGCTTAGCCTAGCCCCAGTACCTATGTTCAGGACAGGCCAAACACAGGCTAGCTTCCAGTGTATTCTTGTATAGTGTGGTATCTGCAAGCCAAACAGAAAATGTAGAGGGAAACAGATGGCTTCTAAAAGGGAAAGTGAAGAAAAACAGGAGGTCAGGTAGAAGAGAGTAGAGAAGGAGGGAATAGAGAGGGCAAGCGAAAGAGGAAGCATATTTCTGCTTTTCTCTTCCCACCTGCCACAGCACTCTCCTTGCTGGCTGCCAGCATGCTCCCTTGCGAACACAGCTGCAAGTGACAAAGAGCAGCCACTGTCCTACTCAGGGGGTCTCCTCCATGCTCCATATTATAAACTGTACTAAAATGCCAACAGTTTATAAGAAAGGGAATTATATACTGGAAAGAGCCACAAATAGCACACTATTGCCTATATCCAGCAAATTAGCACTGAGACCTGCAGGCTCCCTACAAAATAACAAGAGTACCCAGCAAACTGCAAAAAGGAACATAATCATGAGATTAAGTATTAAAAATATGTGGCTTGTTTAAATTTTATAATTTGTCAGACCTATGATTAAGTCAACTAACTAAAGCCATAGTCTATCATATATTTCATGTAGTCACCACATGCTCAATTTGCTGAGAGGCTCTGCTCTTATGTAATTAAAAAAAAAAAAAATTAAGTCTTTTCCCAGGAAAGTTAAGGACTGCCACCAGGGACTGCCACCGAAAAGAAATGCATCACCTCCAGCTTCAGAAAGGAAAGATTCTGTCTGGTCGCTACTGTGTTTCCCTCCTTTGCTCTCCCTCTTGTCTTGCCTGGCCACAGGCAAGGCAAAGGGAGCATCCACATCTCTCTACACACAGACTCACGCTGCCAGCAGCTTTCCAGTGGCCTTGCTCTCTGCAGGAGAAGGCGTAGTGACTAATACCGCTGGGTCTTGTTGAAGAGAAGTGGCTGACTCTCTTTGATCAACAGAGTGGTGTGCTGATCAGTGTGATTTCCTGTTCTGCTGACTGTGAGCCTGTTGGGCAGAGCAGGAGAGCTGGCTTCTGAGCAGCCCATGCAGGGAAGCAAATTCCATAGCTGGAGAATCACAAGATCAATGAGAACCGGAAGAGGCTGGAACTAGAAGCAGACACCTTAATTCTGCCAGCTTGGTACTTACTGATGTCAGGATCTCTGGGACGAGAGGGAAGTCGGTGCTTCTACAACTCTACCACCTATAGGTGACTACTAAGCACAACGCTCAAGAGCAGAGCCCAAGTCATGAAACTGTAATTTTCAAGTTTTAACTGTCCTGCTTCAATTTGATGAAGGGAAAAATGGTTTTATTGAAATTAAAACTGAAAGAGGGGGAAGCCATCTACAGATGGTCTCCTGGCACATTCTGAAACAAGGGCAGTATGTCCCGAACCTGAGTGCACAAGCCTGCAACAGCATGCACTCTCTCTTCAATTCACCAGAGAAGCAGCCACTAGTTTAACATAAGCTTATCTCTTGCATGGTACACAGGTTGTTTTTTTCCTAGCAAACTGCAAATTTTACCTAAGGATAAATAAAGTGTCTGGTTCTCTGCTGCACGCAGCTTCTGCCGTCCTGGGTCTCGTCAGCAGTCTGTCCTTCCTGGGATAGCAGCAAAGGGTGGCTTACTAACGGTGCAGTCAGTCTCTGAAGGAAACACACCATCCTTAAATGACTTCTTTCCCAAAAGGATTGACGTTATCCCTAAAAGTTTTAATTTGTGATGAAGTGTATGATTTCTAACATTAGATCCAATCCTTGTTGGTTTCAAGAGTAAACAGTCAATTGCAAATTGAGCAAATTGCTTTGGCGATCCTAGTACCAGAAATGAAATGGATCAGGTCAGCAGGTGGCATGTCATTTCAGTGCTGCCTGGGAGCCCAAAGTACAGTTAGGTCATTCTTTTATTATTCTGGTGACAGTCAGAATGAAAACTAGAACATTTAACTTACCTCCTGCCTCCATTCTCACAGCCATCACAGGCATAAGGAGTGACAGAAAGTCTCTAAGCCCACACTTCCAATGTTCAGGCTTCTTGGGCTTCCAGAGACATTCAGCTGAATCTGAGACAGGGTACACCCACTCTGGTCTTTAGAGAAAGGCTTCTCTACACCAGGAAATTGGGAGTCCTCACTAACCAGATCTATTAAGCACTGTAACATGCAATTCTACTGTGTCGTACTTTTTGAAAGAAGAAGATAGTAGTTATGTCTCAACCCAAGGAAGGGAAGAAAATATCTGCCCCACTCCATAGCAGAACTAGAAGAAAAACAGGAATTAGATGAAACAATAAATTTACACCAAAAAAAAAAAAAAAGGAAAGGAATGAGATGGAAGCAGTGAAGCATGCAGGAGACAGTAAAGAGAAAGAATATCCTCTGCTCAGAAGTCAGGAGTCTCGTGTGATGTTGGACCGTTGAAATAATCTAAGAATGGCACTATCAAGCCGCCTTCCCACATTGTATTCCCACCGACTAGTAGAACTCCAAAGCCAGGACAGCCTCCCAAGTTGCTCCCCTGATAACAATCAACACAACAGTCAACATCCCCTTCCTGCCTCAGGGGTGGCTTATGGCTATGAGCACAACTGATGGTAAGACCGGTACCCTGACAGTAAACAAATTTTGGCTCAAGAACAGACCTGAAAATCACGGCCCTGTCTTAGATTGGCACTTCTAGGGATACTAAGTGTTGAGGGTGGGGAGGCAAGCTGTAAGCCTACAACTGCTAGAGCACCCAACCTGTCAGTAGAAGATAGTCTGTGCACTGCCAGTGATGCCAAGGGGAGAAAACTCCCCAATTCATCCACGCCTGAGACTCGCCACATCCTCAAACTTGCTAGCTACGTAAGTCAACAAACTCCTTTGCTTCAACAATGTTGACTTGAACTTCTATTACTAGAAGCCAGAAAGTCCTCACTAACACATCAGTCAAATAACTCAACCTCACTGCATGTGGCTCCTGAACTCTGGGTCGGAGGACATGTTTGTTTACTTTACAAACTTCTCAAACTGCTAAGCACTATACAGCAGTCGCTATGAGTTTAACCACACAGAGGGAGGGATAGACGGAATAGATACTAATGGGCTAAATTGCTCCTTCCTGATAGTGCCCATGAGATAATACTGTTATCTACCAGTTTCTCATCATTTGCACTGACGGGGCTCTGGAATCTTTACCAAAGCAGCTCATGACTCATAAACTGGCCAAGCGCTTCCCTTTCTCTTTCCCTTTCCACCTTCCTAGTGATACTTGCTCAGGCAGTCTCACCACACTCTCCATAAGGAGTAAGCAACAGGATCACAGACAGGGAAGTGAGCAATCCTGCCTTCACGAAGCAGAAGAGTGCAAGAGTGCACATGTGCACACACACATGCACTAGGGGGTGAGTAGGGCAAATTCTCACACGAAGACAAATAAAGAACAAAAGGAAGCTACCTCTACACAAGGTGAAACCCTCATTTGTCTCAACTGTATGCCTTGTCTCAAAGTAATGTTATACTAAGGGTAGAACTGAACTATTAAGACTGCCTCTCCAAGCTACGAAATTCATAATTAGATGAAATGTATATTTTGGAATTTGGTTTCAAAATCTGTTAAGTACTTGGCTTCATGGAACACTAGATCATCTCTCACACTAACACTAAAGTCTTATCTCCTCTGGTATATGCACCTGATCTGGAAAACGTCAGTACAAGGGTAAAAAATATACCTAAAGAAAGAGACTACTCTGAAATTTTCTTCTGAGTGATGCCTGTGTGCAAAACATAAGAAACGTGCAACTGTGTTTCACAAGAACAAAGAAAAGCTATGCATGTGTCACACCCACAACTCCAAGGACTCTAGACCAACAGCAAATAGACTCATCCTTAAGAGTTCTTACTTTGCAGGGTATGGTGGTGCACACCTGGTATCCCACAACTTAGGAAACTGAGGCAGGATTGCTATAAGTTACGGGCAGCCTAGGTTGCATAAAGAGACTTTGTCATAAAGAGAGGGAGAGATTGAGATTTTATTTTAAGATATTGTCAATAACTTTTACCATCAGTTAGTCTTTGTTTACCACATATAATGACTACATGTTATTCTTGATTTTAAAAAAAGAACCCCAATCACTGTTTCATATAAGCTAAATGTTTAAAGAAAATAATATATACTATATATATATGTATATTGTGTGTATATGTATATATACATATACACACACATATATATATGCCTCTCTCTCTCTCTCTCTCTCTCTATATATATATATATATATATATATATATATACACACATATATGTATATTTCAGAAAGCTCCTGAGCCATTTCTGAAAGCTAAACACATTGGTTAAAGTTACGAACTTATACCTATAAATCAATCTTACCTTTCTTTGAAAATATTTTTCCTCAAAGGAAAAGTTGAAAACCAAAGTATTAATATTATACTAATTCCTGAATTTTATAGTATGTAAAGTTTATTCTCTAGAAAGATTCAAAAATAATTCATTAACTTTAACAAACTCACACTATTCAGACTGGTCCCCAGGTGATTCAGGAAGAAACATGCAATGTCAAATCAACTTGAAGTCACTTAGTTTGGGCATCATCAACTGCTTTAACCGCAGTTAGCCTGTCCATTACTACACGTCTGCACTCCTGGGCCTCCTCCCAGACACTGTGACTCAACACAGCTCAGCATTTTTCAAAATCTTTCAGTTTTTATTCAGGGTGTAAGCTGGGGTTAAGAACCAATAGTCTACAGGTAACTATGGCTTTGACCTGTATTACAAAGACTAGATTTTATTTCGATAATTATTATGATTCAAGTCAGGATACTTTCAGAACACACCTTCAGTTGGTAAGCTTCTCAAGAAGGGAAGCCTTATCAGCTGGGTTCGGAAACCGTGAGAGTGTCCCCACAGAATACACATTCCATAAATACCTGTGAACGATTAAATGCTGCAAGATCACATTTCACTTTTAGTAGTAACTTTTAGCAATACAGTAGAGGCTCTCTTAACAAGTAATGATCAAAACTAGTAGTTGATCAGATGGAAAAAAACCACATATATCAAGGAATCATAATAAAATGATACACACACCCAAGCCTCTCATTTTAATTTAAACCTTTATGTGGTTCTTGCAGTACAAGGCCACGCCTTTTGTTCATAGAGCTTTATAGGTAAGAGAGCAGAATATTTCTCATAAGCTATAGCTGTGACAAGAGCATTCCTTACCATTTCCATTTTTTCATTTTTAAAGTATGGTGACAACTTCAAAAAAATTACTAGTGTGGGTTGGAGAGATGGTTCAGTGGTTCAGAGCGCTTAACTGGTCTTAATCTGGTCTTCCAGGGGACCAAGATTAGAGTCCCAGCACCCACACGGCAGCTCATAACTGTAACTCTAGTTCCAAGGGATCTTGTGCCCTCTTCTGGCCTCTCTGGGCAACAACATGCACATGGAACATGGACATACATGCAAACACCCAGACACGTAAAATAAAATAATTTTAAAAGAAAAAAAAATGTGTATATTAATTGTATAAAATGATGTAGTCCATTATGACACTTTCATACACAGAATACTTTGAAACATCAATCCCAAAGCATTAGATGTGGTTTTCGCAGAAACAACTTAGTTTTTCCTAAATCCGCAGGGTTAGTAGTAGCTAATTACAATATATAATTGCAAGAACAGGGACAAATGATATATGCAAGCTTCAAAACAAACATAACTTACACTTAATACCCACTCTGGTGGGAAGAGTCTGTTGAGTTCCAATACTCAGCTCAGATATCAGCTCCATAGAGAGCTCCTTGCTGAAATCTCTCAGCAATGAGAATTCCCCTTTCTGGACACCACACACACGGAATCTGATTTTAGACGTTTTGTAATTGTTTACATATCCATATCCCTGATGAACTCGGAGAACCTCACAATACACCTGTGATGAGGCTGAAATAACTCAAAGAATAACTGTTTATTCAACAAATGCTGAGTACCAGTCCATTAATAAACAAAACAGGCAAAATCCCAGACCTCACGGAGTTTAAATTTTCTGGGTATTAGTTTAAGGGTAAAGGGTAATTATCCAATGCGGAGAGACTCAGGAGTAGTAATATATTTTTATTGTTGCTATGTCCTAGATTATATCCTCCACCAAGAAAAAGAACTGCCAGGCAGTAGTGGCGCACACCTTTAGTCTCAGCACTCGGGAGGCAGAGGCAGGCGGATCTCTGTGAGTCTGAGGCCAGCCTGGTCTACAGAGTGGGTTCCAGGGCAGCCAGAGTTACAACAGAGAAACCCTGTCTCGAAAAAAACAAAAACAAAAACAAAAAACCTAACTAAAATGTATGTTCCTTTGTTTTTTAACCTGTAAACTTCTAGTAACATCTAACCAAATGTAGTGGCTATGAAGCTTCTCCTCAGAGAAATGGAAACAGAGACCTTCAAGATGCCTAAAAAGCCCTAGCACAGCCTAGTGGCAGTGGGCGACTATAAGACTAGTCAACTTGCCTGGGTTAGTAGGTACCTAGGAGATAAGTAAAACCCAGCTTTAGGTATGTCTGTGATGGCACTTCCAGAGACAGTTAGATCACGACGGCTCTAACTCAATCCATTGGCTAATTCCTTGATGGGTTCATAACACAACTGCGCACTGGGATCCTGTAGAGTAGACAAGTTACTGGAGATGTGTCCCTATCTTGCACTGGCCTCTACTTTCATTCCTTTTCTGTTTCCTGCCTATCACGAGGAAAAGAAGCTTCTCTGCCACAGGCTGAAGTGGCCATGATGTTCTTTCTGTCTAAGCACATGGGCAGTGACACCATAACTAAAATAAATATTCCCTGGTGCTGGGATTAAAGGAATGTGCCGCCACAGCCCGGCTATTATCCTATTCTTAATTAAAGGTAATTGTGGATTAGCTTAAATTTTTATGTAAAATTGCTTTCACTTCATGAGAAACTTCTATACTAAAATAAATGAGATCACATGCTCAGAAAAATACATTTCAAATTCTATCAGTTAAACACACTAGTCAGCTTCACTAAGCTCTCACACAATTTGGAAAGAGAGCTCCTTCCTTCTTCAGCCGAGTTTTCACCTGCGCAGCAACAGAAGACATGAGCACTGGATACAGTGAAGTCAGAGACGGATCTCTACCTTGAACATCTTTGGTCAAAATGATCAAATTTGTATGGTACGAGGGCTGGAGAGGTCTATTAAAAGGTATCGAAGATGGGACAAAGGTGACAAACACATCCGTTGAAAATTTCTGGAGCTTCATTTTTCAGAGCAAAGGAATGTTGGGGCCATAACTGAGAAACTAAGAATCACTGTCACCTGCAGACAGAACAGATGTAAAGAAGAGTGCCCAAACGCTGTAACTCACCAGTGTCTGCTTCCTGAAGCAGGAGCAATCACCTTTGGGGGGTGCCCTTTAAAAAGGTAATTTTGTAAAGCAACCCCTCAACTAACCAAGTGCCACAAGAGTGCACTAGTTAAAGAATAAACTACTTCTGTCTGCTTATTTCACTCTAATTTGCCAGGAAAAGAAATACAAAGATTATGACTTGGTTTGCCATTTAGTGTTCAACATTTTTAAAAGATTAAAATACTCTGTGGGTTTTGCTAAGCCATGGCATTCCTGAAATGCAGTGTGGTAGCATTAGTCAGCAAAGGACACCAGGCTTCGCTTCAATGGCATGGGATGGTGGGGACCGTACACAGACTACTTTAAGTATCTGTAATTCACATGTGAAATGTTGTATTATTTTCTGGAAAAGACCAACTTTCTAGTAATGTATTGTTTTAACAAGAGTAAAATGGCTTTGCTTTAAGAGCAGGCTGCTAGCTGGAGTTGCAAACGCAGACCTCCAAAACATTCCACAAAGCCAATGACGAGCACAAACAGCTATGGCTGCTGAAATATCACAGTAAGTAAGCCGCAGGCCTTCATCTACACACGGCATCGAGTTTACATCAATGGGAATGATACTGATTGCCTTTCAGGCTTTTATTATTCCCTATCTTTTCTGCTTCCTTCCTTTAAAAAAAAAAAAAAGTCCTGTTTGCCTATCCAGCCTCCAAACACTTGAGAGCGACTCTCCAGATTTCAGGCATAAATCATTCTCGGACTCTTCCTACCAGGAGCTAACTGCTGGCATGAAGTGGAAGTGTGACCAACAAGATATAAAGTCTAATGACAGGCTTCTAATTAAAGTTTCCTTGCTCTTAGGAAAAGACATTTAAGAAACGGGCCTTTTCTTGCCCAGCACGTTGGTGTGTAAAGATGCACAGAGTTTCAACAGCCATTCTGTGACAAAAGTAATACCTGTCAGCAGGCTGTGGGTGGCAACTGATGGTTAGAACATTCTCTGGTCCTGGTGTGTGATGGAGCTGATGAACTAAGCAACTCAAGCAAATTCTCACTGCAGGAAGTAGTGAGCCCACTTGCATTAGTGGACTTTCAGATGAACTTCCTTTTACCTAACAGGTAACACACCTGAAATGATGATGCAACTATAATGTCCATGGTGTAGATAAGAAAATCAGGTCAGAGAACTCAGCAGACATAAGTCCAAACAGTGAATGGCAAAAACAGGACTCGTTGCTTTAAACTGTTCGTCGTACTATGACTGTGTGAAAACATCATGCACTAAATGTTTTTTTGTTTGTTTTCTGTTTGTTTTTGGTAAAAAGGATACAATTCACAGGAGACTGTGAAGCAAAGGAGACTGACAAGCAAATGGTTAAAGGTATATAACAAGAGTTACTCAAAAACCATAGAGCAAGAGACTGTTAGTTTACAAATAAAATAAAATAAAATAAAATTCACTACACCAAGAAATCCTAGAATAGAAAAATCCTGGAAACAGCAAATTATTCTTTAGTGATTTAAAATTTCAAAAGGTAACTCCATGTGAATCTATAATTACTTCAAAAATTTTAAATGTCAAAAGAATACATGTAATCTCATAAACATAATGTTAAACAGAATATATTAGACAGAAAGGTGTAGACCCAGAACTCCAAATTAATTGGACTTCTATTGTTAGAAGTCTCTGGTGGAGGGAAGGAGTGACTTGAAGAAGACATAATTTTGCTATGACAATATTAATGTTCTGATTATTGATATGGGTACTAGTTACCCAGGTGTTTCAATCTATAAAAATGAATCTGAGCCATCTGCCAACATGTATAAATACATACACACACTTAAATGTGTGATTTTCTTATTTGTATTATCAATGGGTTTTTAAAGCCCAGCATAATGTAGGTGTAGTGGCACACACCTTCAATCTCTGCACTCAGGAGGCAGAGGCAATCAAATCCCCGAATGTCGGAAGCCAGCCTAATCTACGTATCAAGTTCCAGGCCATCCAGGGGAACACACTGAGACCTGTCTCAAAACAAACAAACAAACAAGCAAAACATCTAGCATATATTCTTTATAAAATAAATTCAGACAACAAAAGAACATGGAAGGGTAAGAGTACCAAGTTTCTGTGGTCACCCTCTTGAAGCTCACTTCCTAGAGGAAAGCACCGAGAATACCTGTGCCAAATAATTCCAGATAATCTGGATGTGTTCCTATACCTTTTCAAGTATAAATGACTGTACACCTAAAAACAAATATTTTTGTTAGTATTTTATATTTTCTAAAAGGAATTATATGTTTAAGTCTTAAATTTTGCTTCCCCCCCCCCCCCCACTTTTTACCTATCTTTTCATTCAATTAAGGCACACTTCCATAAAATGCCTATATAGCTAACATTTGCACACCACGTGCTACAGCAGGCTGTTTTAGTCACAGTTGTCGGCAAAGTGTCTCCCCTGACTATGCCTGTGCCACACTCCGTTATAAGTGCTGATACAAAGGCAGTGACCCTAGGTTTACACTAAGGAAGGTACAAAAATACCCTAGCTTGAAGAAATAATAGACTACAACCAAGAAATTCAGTGTTTGACAAGTTTAGATGAGCAATGTGAGCGCTTGCAGGAGAAGGCAGGCACGGGGTGAGGACGAAGGCTTTCAGAGGGAATCTGCACGGCACCGCTGGAGGCAGACTCCAGGACAGTGGACCTTGGACTCACTCACTACTTTATACAACTTTATTTTATACAAGTTTGCCTTTTATAAAATTCATATGAAGCTACTCTGAACATTCTAAACACAGTAACACAGGAGATGATACTAAGAATCTTTCCAGGGGCTACAGAAGAGGTTCGGTGATTAAAAACACTGGCTGCTATTCTAGAGTACCAGGGTTCAACTCCCAGCACTCACAAGGTGGCTCACAACCACCTATAACTCTAGTTACATACCTTCTTCTTGCATACCACGCTAGACTTTACAAGTACAGTTGTCAGTAAGACAACAGCTCTTGCCCTACAGGACTTTTCAGATGGTTACAATAATTCAATGGCTATAAATAAGTACTATAACATGTACCAAACCAGGAAGGCTTGTGCACTATGCCTGAAGGAGGTTAGAGAGAAGCCAAGAAAAGTTTTCTAGAAGACTGTAGTCAAACAGGTCTTCAAAAAATAAGTAGGCGTGTGCCAGGCAAAGAGGGAAAAATTCCACTTGTGGAGAACATGGGGTTTAGGAGAGCCTTGGGAGAAAAGACTGACAGTGGGGATTTATAGGGTGTGAATGAAAGAAAAGGAGGAAAGAGTAGAAAGAAGGAGGAGGAGGAGGAGGAGGAAGAGGAGGAGGAGAAAAGAAAAGAAAAGAAAAGAAAAGAAAAGAAAAGAAAAGAAAAGAAAAGAAAAGAGAGAGAATGAACTGCTAAAGTATACATGCTAATGAACTTCAGTGCCTTACATGGACCAGTCTTGAGGAAGTGACACTAAGATTTTCATTCTCTGTACCATCCTTAGGTACCATGCCTTTCACTGTAGTGAACTCTCAGAAAATGCATGTAGAATAAACGGATGTGTCAGATTCTTGGAATGATAAAGTTTCAGAAAGTAGATTAGCCTGTATGGAGGCACATGCCTATAAGTGCAGTGCTTGGCAAGTGAAGGCATGGAGGATCAGAAGTTCAAGGTCAGATTTGACTACAAGAGAGTTTGAGGCCGTGTGTTCGTGTGTCTGTATGCCCATGTGTGTGTACATAAGATCTGGGTTTTTTCTTTAAGTACAGCCCAAAGAGAATAAAGGGCAAAAATATAAATGGAGAGAATCAAAGGCACAAATTAAGTTCTTTTTTTTTTCTATTCAAGACAGGGTTTCTCTGTTGTAACTCTGGCTGTCTTGGAACTCACTCTGTAGACCAGGCTGGCCTCCAACTCACTGAGATCCACCTGCCTCTGCCTCTCGAGTGCTGGGACTAAAAGTGTGCACCACCACCACCCGGCTAGGTGGGGTCAGAGTTACACTGGCTCCTGTGAAGCACTTGTCATACATACCATCTACCAACCACAACTAGAGTTTTGTTGTCCAAAGAGCCAGGGTCTCTAAACATTTTAAAGTACAGAAAGAGTTCATGAAAGATCTAGAGGTTCTTGAAAACAGTTTCACCAGAATGGACACTGGTTTTAACTGGCTTGAAGCTAACATTTAACTGCTCTAAGCTAAGGAGGAGACCAGCAAAGAGACAAAGAACACATTGTAGAGCAGTGGTTCTCACCCTTCCTAATGCAAGGACTCTCTCTTTAACATAGTTCCTCATGCTGTGATGATCCCTAACCACAAAATTATTTTCGTTGTTACTTCATAACTGTAATTTAGCTACTGTTATGAGTCGTAAATATCTGATATGCAGATGGTCTTAGGCGACCTAAAGGGGGTCAAGACCCACAGGTTGAGAAACGCTGCTGTAGGGTCTAGCCACCCATGTCAAAGTCAACGCATCATGCCTCATGTGATGGTTAAGAACTTCAAGTTGACCTGTAGTTCCATTTGCCAACACTGAAACTAAATGATTAGAAGAAACTCTTGAAAGGACAGTTCCACACTCCTCCACAACACTGTTGCTACCAAGGGCAGCCTTCAGCTCTGATTGCCTTGATTTCCTCCACTATACTCTGGTGAGTGTTCTGCAATAATACAGCAACATTACTCCTCCAAGCTTCTCTCTTAAAGACATCATCAAATATTTAACCAGATAAGTACAAAATACTGGCAACAGAGACAAGTACAACAAGAATAAAAGTAAAAAGATGGCTAGATAACGCAGCACTGGGAAATACATCATTCACACATTTGGCATCTTTGTCTTAAAACCTTCATTTGCTGCTAGTGTTGAGGCCCTTCTCCATCTCTGCCCAAAGTAAATCGGTAAGATTTCCGCAGAAGAAATCTGAAATATTGGTTATTTCCTGTATTAGATGCAAAGGAGGAGCTGGTGTCCTAAGTACACAAGTGACAGCAAACTGGGCAAATAAATGGTCAAGTAGTTTCACATAAATATTACACAGGAAACATGAACTAGACTGACTTTCACGGTATGCATAAGCTTTGGATAAATAAGAAGATAGGGCTCCCACCATAATAAAAGGATTTCTAAGGAATAAACACTTCTAAATTGTGTTAAGAACATCAGCCAATCTCACTAGTTAAATTGTGAATGAGGGAACATTCTACGGGTACTGGTTGAACTAGAAATAGTTAAGTATCAAGTTACCAATACTAGAGCACAGTAACAAACTCACCCAACCCCAAATCAATGAAAACTAGAAGAAACAAGCTATTCTGCCTAATGTCCTAGTTCCAAAAACATTTAATAGATAAAATCCTATACAATAATTCACACATGGATTTTAGTCTGATGAACTACACAGTCAAGGCTAAGCTGAAAAGTCAATGTCTCAGAGTGTGTATTACAATGATGCACTCATGCCTGAGTCCAATGTGAATTCTCTAGCTCTTTAGGAAGTAGTGCTTTACATACAGGATGAAGGAGTTACATAGATGAAGTGAAGTAAGCAATTTCCATCTAAATGGACTTCACATTCCCCAAAATGTATGCACTCAACAGACACACGTTCATTAACTACTAAAGGCATTGTGGTACAAATCTCCCATAAATAAGGAAGTAGATGCACTAAATGATTTAAATATGAAACCTTAACAACAAACTACTAGAAAGTCAGGACTAGAAGTAAACTCCTAGGGTCCCTATTCCTACCCACTCACCACTGTTCAAGTCACCTACTATCATCCATGGCATGAGAACTGAAAGTGTCCCTGAAAGGTTCATGCAAAGGCCTGGTCCTCAAGGTGGGTAGCCCCACTGGGAAGTGATACTGGTCTTCAGAAGGTCGGGCCTTGTTGGGGGTGTTTAATTACTAAGACCCAGTCTCATTCTTTCTCTGCTTCTTGTCTTGTGATATGAGCAGTTTGCTGTGCCTTGTGCTCCTGCTATGATGTATACTTCCCTCACTAGAGTTGCCACAGCACAGGGCCATCTGCTCTTGGGCTCTGAACCTATCAACTTCTTTACTAACTACCTCAGGTATTTCACTACAGTAGCATGAAGCCAATTAATACAGTGACTTGGCTTAAATTATGTTGTTCCATGCATAGGAAATATTTCCTTTCTTTCTCTTTTTTGAGACAGGATCTCACTATATAGCCTGGCTGGAACTCACTATGTTGACCAGGCTGGCCTTGAACCCACAGAGATCTACCTCCCAAGTGCTGGGATTAAAGGGGTGCAGCACTACCCCTGGCTTGTTCTATGCATAGGAAACATAACTAGTTTTAGCAGACATAGGCCTTTCCAAAGACTTCAGAATCCATTTTAATAAACTGATCAATTGAGAATGGTTTCACATATGGCAACTAATTTTTAAGTTCAGAAAAGTACTTTATCTACTGTGTTTAAACAATCTATAAGAAGTAACAGACTAACTTTAGCAGTGACAGAGAAACTTACTGGAGAAGATCAGAGACAACAAAAGATTTTATCTTTCTGAAAAGAATAAGGAAAAAAGAAGGATAAAAGAAATACAAAAACTAAGACCAAAAGGCAAATCTCTGAGATTCCCTGAACGGCAAAGTCCCTATGAAAAGTCCAATAATTCAGATAATCACGGAACTGCAAACCAACCAATCTGCACAAAACACATAGCACTATATTTCCCCAGAGTTCCTTCTGCAGCAACACAGGGCTAATACATGCTGCTCATCTGAGAAGGCTTTTTCTGTAGATTATTTGGAAATATATAGTAAAAAGGTTTTTGTTTAATTATTATGTTTTGTTTATTAATACTTTTATTAGCACTCAATGAGGTCAAGTCTAACATTTACATACATATATATATATATATATATATATATATATATATATATATATATCTTTACATCTTGATCATATTCACCCACCCATCCCCACCCCCTCCCCCAACTATCTACTTTCTTCCTTCCTCTCTTCCAATTGTTGGTCCCTCTCCTCCACTCAACTAGTTCCCCCCCCCCCTCTGTGCGTGTGTGTGTGTATAGACAGACTTTGTATATGAAAAAATGCAGTACTTTGTCTCTCTTCTGATTTGCTTTTCGCCCAGGCTAGCCTGGACCTTGAGGTAATCCTCAATTCCTGGTGCTATGCTATAGGCATGCACCACATGACTAGCTTGTTCTTTATTTTAATGTGGTAAGAGTTTTCTTATAGCCTTTGGCCAACTGTAGTTATGGATTACTTTCAGTTCTGTTTTAAAATTTACATCCGCGTCTTTTATCATATAACTTTACCCCCAGCTTGACTTAACTAGTAAGATGGTAACAGCCTGAGGTCAACAGAACCTCACGTGCATTTTGGTAGTTTGGCCTTGTGGTCTGGTAATAAACCATGAACTAAGCATGCCTAGGAAGCTCCAGTTCCTCCATGCTAGGCTTCAGAATAAATACGTTAGGGCAAACATAAATATACCTACAAGCATGGAGGCAGGCCCAGCCAACCCCAAAACGGAAGCAGATCTGTCAGCCAAAGCCAGCCTGGATCAAGAAAACTCTAAGTGACCTGTAGATCTAGTGTGAAAATAAGTATATTATTATAAGCCACTCAGTAAACTAGTTTACGTAGAACTCTTATGATAAGAGTTGATCAATATATCCAGTATATATCTAGTAATTTATGTAAGGCAATCAGAGCAACAATGAATTTACATAAGAACACTCATAATAAAAATAGGAAAAACAACTTTCATCAATAGGGAAACAGTCTTAAATTATAAATTGTCAAACAACTACTTGAAGCCGTGAAAAATCATGTTTTAAAAGAACACTCAAAGACAGGAGTGATGATGCACACCAACACACCTTTGATACCAGCACTCAGGAGGCAACGGCAGGTGAGTCTGAGCGCGAGGCCTATCTGGTCTACACAGTGAATTCCTGGCCAGCCTACAGGGCAATGTAGTGAGACTCTGTGTTCAAAACAAACAAAAAGAACACTCAAAAAAAAAAATCAAGAAAATATTCATAATACATTAAATATAAAAAGCAAGATACACTATTCTTAAAAATTAAAAAGAGAGAGAGAGAGAGAGAATTAACTGTAAGTAGAGAAGATCAGTCAGATAAAATTTGTTCAAGAAATATAAAATATTCTTCTGTGGTACATACTATTTTCTGTCAAATATTATAAAAAGGATCAGTAAGATGGCTCAGAAGGTAAAGGCGTCTGCAGCCAAGCCTGGCAGCCTAAGTTCAATCCCTGGAACCCACAAAATAGTAAAAACCAGTTCTGTGAGGTGTCCTCTGACCTCTGCATACACACGGTGGATGTACCTCTCTCAAATAAATAAAAATGATAAATATGGGAAATATTATACCAGAAATAAAGAAGGAAATGAAACAAATTCCTTGTCTTCTTGAAACCATTTAGTGAGACATTTTAAAAATAGTTATCATAAGTAGATACGTAATCACAAACTGTGACATGCTATGTGGTAGAAACTGTATTAAGCTACAGTATACACAGTGCTAAATTTATCAGGCCACAGCCTCCAGAAATAAACTACACTTCCCAGTCTTCTTTGCTCCTAGTGAGGCCATGTGACTAAGTTCAAATCAAGGGGATTTAACTGGAATTGATACATAAAGCTTCCAGTAAACATCCTTAAAAATAAAGGGCTCCCGCTCCTTTGATTTCCCCCTTCTCAGCAGATGGAGCTGCTATTTTGGACTCTGATGTGAAGCTTCACACTGAGAATGGCAGAGCAACAGAACGGGAGGTGCCTGGGTCACTCACTGTACAGACACTCTTTCTAGCCTAGTCCACGACAGAGCTTTTGGATGACAGAGAAGTACAACTATGCCTGCTTAAAGTCATCTTTATGTGGGGCTTTCAGCCATTCACAGACAAACCTGATTGTAAATGGCATTAAATATTAAGAAAAAATAAAGGCTTCAGTGAGATTATGAGTGGAAAGGGGCTTCAGGGCTGGTGCCTCAGAGGAAGTAACGACTTTCAGCCGTGAGGTGAAGCCAAAGAGGTAGGCTGGCAAACTAAGGCAGGGAATACCAACTTGAATGAACATCAACTTTGGCCTGAATCCTCCTAGGGACAAGGGACATTGGAATGTTAAATCTGCCTGTTGGGCTGGGGGTGCAGTTATAATCATGCGCTTGCTTAGCATGCACAAAGCCCTGGGTTCCATCCCCAGAACTGCCAAAAGAGAAAAAAAGAAAGAAAGAAAGGAAGGAAGGGAGAAAGGGAGGGAGGGAGGGAGGGAGGAAAAGAAGAGGATTGTTTCTAAAAGAAATTAGAATTAGAACACTAAAGCAACTGAGCATTTTGGCTCCAGAATCAGCATCTCTCTACTCTGCCACTGACCACATATTGCCTGTCAGATATAAATGGAGGGGGAAGTACAGAATGAGAATGAATCCTGTTAAGGAAATGAATAGCTGCTTCTACACTTGAGCCTCACTATAGTTCAAAATAGTTGAATCCTCTGCTTAGCGTGGGTCATCTATCATGAAGAGAATGTCACAAGGTTTTCAAATGCTAACTATTCCAGGTACAGACCAGAGATTGGTGTCAATTTTTTTTGAATAATGTTTCTTGTTTATTCTCTATCTTAAAAATGAAATATATATACTATGGAGATTGTAGAAAATAGACAGGAGAATAAGGGGAAAAACAACTCTATGTAAAATCACTTCCTCCCAAATGTTCTGCTGATACTGTTTTCAAACACAGTTGCATATACACAGAACAAACAAAAAGATGGTGTTGCAATGCATATCAAGTCGTGAACACCTAGCAGAAGCTATTTTATGTCACTAAACCATGGTTTAGTGTTTATTTAGACAACCGAGTCTAGGAATGTTTTGAGTTAAAACTGTCAAACACAAACTCAATCCTTTTAGGTGTCTAAATCCACCCTAGAATTTCTATTCAGGAATCTCAAGTTACAGTTTGAAAGCACTAGAAACTTCCAAACAAGCATTCAAGGAGATTTACTGAGTTTAGCAATAGAGGATGCTCACCGAAGACCATACGTTCCCAAACAAAGTGCTAACTATCAAAGACTGAAGTTGTATTAATGAATAAGAACTAATGTCAACTGTAAGAACTGGTAACTATCTATAATGTTGTATTTCTTTAAAAAAGCAAAATAAAAACATTTATATTTTATTTTTATAATTAACTTTACAAATAGATATATAAAAATGTATCCAGAAAAAGAAAGCAAATATGACAAAGGGCTAAGTCTTTGTAACTATGACATTATTCTTCAGACTTTTCTGTATTTAACTTTTTCTCACAACAAAAACATAATGTCAAGTTAAACTATTAGTCATGTGAATATTTAATTCATATTTTAGTTACTAAAATGAAGGGAAAAGTTTTGTCAAAGTCTAAGTAAGTAGTCTTCTGACAAGGAAAAACAAACAGGTGGCATTAGAACTTTGTTACAAAATAAAACTTTTTTAGATTATAGTCTGCTGAACAACAGGGTTTCCTGTTAGAATGCTGTGAGGAAGCACTAGCATTCACATCTGACAGCTGTTCCTCCTTTCAACATGGTCCTGTCCTGTTCTGTCTATCTATATAGCAAATACACAAACTGCTAGAGTACATTCTGATGCTAGATGGTCTTGTTAGCTGATCAACAGACAGTTGCAATTCTCTAAGTGAGGTCAGTTACAGACTAAGAAGTTACAGAATAAACCATACTGTAGTGGTTTGAATAAGAATGGCCCCTATAGGCTCATATATTTGAATGCTTAGTCATCAAGGAGTGGAATTCTTCAAAAGGATTAGGAGGATTAGGAGGTACGGCCTTGCTGGAGGAAGTGTGTCACTGGGGGCAGGCTTTGAGGTTTCAAAAGCCCATGCCAGGCCCAGTCTCTCTCTCTCCTTCTCTCTGTGTCTATCTGTCTGTCTCTGTGTCTCTCTCGCTCTCTCACTCTCTGCCTGTGGGTCAGATGCAGGTCTCTGCTACTGCATCAGCACCATGGTGACAATGGAGTAATACTCTGGAACTGTAAGAGCCCCAGGCAAATGTTGCCTGGTCACAGTGTCTCTCCACAGCAATAGGACAGTGACTAAGACACAAACCTTCACATTAGTTGTCACAAACAGAATTTTCAAATAAAGGTAAATTTTTCTTTGATATCCCCATTTTCCTGAAATGCAGCCTTGAGTTCTTTTAACTTTGTAAAAACATTTCTTACTCCGCATCCCACCAATCATTTTCAACTTCTCTCCCTGATAGAACACATGAAAGTTACAGCAAATTGGCTTACTCATTGGCATTTTGTCAGAGGAACCCTGTAACTATAATAAGACTCAGAACAGAGCTCTAAAACCAGACACTGTCACCTTCACTCTAGAAAACCCAGTCACATACTAACAAGTCCTATTAACATTTTCCCTTACAAATTTTTCTCTGCCTCTGTATCCCATCACCTCCCAGTTTTAGTCTGGCTCCTCCTAATCTAAAATACCTCCTGTTTGTGGAGAGAAAAGGCTGGAAAGCTTTAAAGAGAGATTAGCTTAGAACTCATCTGTAGTTCTCAAAGTTTATTTCTCCCTTCAATTAAATGAAAAACACAACCAGAAATCTGAAGAAAAAATTATTTGTTGCTATTGTTTAGACAACAACATAAAATTCAGTTACTGAAAATTGTTTTGTCAAAACTCTTCAGTATGATTTCACTAGCACTGAACTGTCAGCTGGTTCACAGTTATCTACTCTTTATTCCAAAACAGAAACCAGAGGGAAAGGAGTGAGGAAAGGAGAAGGGGATGCTTCATCAGATTTCCATAGACATGTATTTACAGCACCATCAACTGTCACACTCCACCTGGTGGCAGGAATTGCCTAAGTTGGCAAAGTGGAGGCCACTCTACAAAAAGCTACCAGCAGCACTTTCCAGATGTCTTTATAGAAAAAGCAAGATGCTCCTCTCTTGCTTTATATAGAATAAGTCTAATTTCCATCAAAGAGTTTTCAAATAGTAGGTCAGAATCCGATAAAGATTAGCATAAAAGTCTGACAACACTTAGAACAGGAGACCTACATAGAGAGCTACTTAATAAGTTAAATATGTCAGCCCCAACCTTTAAAACAGGTAAGAAGACACAGCCCTACAGGACTCCACATCACATACTCCCACTTTCCTTGCCCCTTCCCCGGTGGTTAAACTACAGTTTAATTTACAGTTAAAGGCAGCCTGCCACATTGCTTTTAGGTATCTGCCAGTAGCATATACTCAGGGGATACTCTAGAGACTGATTTCAACCAAAAATAAAAATAGATAAACAGCTCAAGTAAAATTAAACAGAGTCTGGCTGCCCACACTTACTTTCACACATGAAGAAAAACAGCAGTTCTCTTAGAAGCTTCAAGCACACATATCTTTAGAACACAATGTTAAAAATATGCCCCCCCCCCTTCCCCTACCTGTTTCTCACTCAAAGCTGTGATTTTGGCTTGGAGTTCATGAAGCTGTTTCTTTAAGTCAGCATTCTGATTGGAAAGAAAAAACATCTGTGAGAAAGATATTCATTTGTTAACATAATCGTATCAGGAAGACTGTGCATACTGCATTACAAGTGACGAAGCAACCTTTAGCTATCAAATTTCCCATGCATTAAATTATAACCTAACATCGACCCCTAACACAGAACAGAGGCAGCTTCCTCATAACTGTTTTGAATTACAGGAAGTTTTATACTTTCTCATCCTGCACTCCAATATTACCTTTCTCCTAAAATATTGTTATTCTTTATAAAAAGTATCAGTTGACAGAAAATCTAAAGCTCCACTAATCAGACAAAAACAGGAAAATGGAGGTTAAAGTATGCGTACCCCGCTGCTTAGCCGCATTATCAACAAAGATAAGAGGCTTTTCTCTACTTGTCCAATCTCTTATTTAGTAAAATACATTTGTTATTTTAGCCTAGATTTGGAAAGCTGTCAGCACTGTAACGACTCTAACAGCACATCATTCAAATCAATGTGGTGAAATTCTACAAATCAAAAAACAGACTATTATTTCAGATGAAATACACACAGTGTGTTTGCCCTTTGTGGGGGGGTATTAAAGTTTTCAAATGTTTAACATAGCAGAAAAGCTGAGTGTCACCCCAACGAGAGACTTATTACTCTTGTTTTCATACATAGTTCCTTCATTTTTCCGCCTGGTTTGTCAGGGTTGGGACACATTCTCCGGCTATACTCAAGTTTACCATATTTGGAATTTCTCCGGTATATCTGACATAAGGTTTCTCCGAGGTCAGCTAAACTCTCATCTAATAAACTACTGATCCTCAGATTTTCCAGGTTAAGAATTTACTGTTGTATGATCATGAACTATCAGAACTGCTGGCTTCTAAGAGTACTTGAGTTACTGACAATATAGATCACTATATTAAATATAAACGACCTAGCAATCTGCTGCCACTTAGGTCCCTAAATTCAATTTAAATTGTGAACACACCAAAAAAAAAAAAAATAAAAGTTAAAAAAGGGATGTTTCTCATGGAAGGCAGAATCTCAAATAGGAATAAAAGAAGGCCACAAAGGACAGTCCTCAGAGTCAATGAATTGTATTAAAATACAGCTCAGACCACTGAGTCCTCAATTCTTTGGGATGAATATTATTACCCACTTAGAAAAAAAAAAAATCAATCTGTCAGCCGCCTCAGTTCTACCTTTCAAGAATTTATTTTACTTTACAGAGAGGCATGTATGACATTGTCTAACAGGTGCCCAGAAGACATTATCTGAATAATAATGATAAATATGAATAAAATAATAAATATCAGTCACTGGAGAGCAAGGTAACTTGGGGGAAGATTTCTCTATAGAAGAGAATAAAATGTCCAAGTCAAAACCTCTATCAAAATTAAACCTTTTATAGACTATTATATAAGATACTTCTGAAACTCTCTTTAAGGGTTCTTTTAAAGATAAACATTTCACAGCCAGGTATGGTGGTACATGCCTGTAATCTCAGCCCTTAACAGTTAGAGGCAGGAGGATTAGGAGGTCAATGTCATCCTTGACTACTTATAAAATCTGGGACTATCATGGAATATGAGATCTTGTCCTCAAACAAAACACAAAATGCAAATTTCAAACATTTTTTTTTTAATTACTCTAAAATTTTTACAGTGAATGCAGTAAATCCGGTATTCAGGTGCCCTATTTATAAACTCCACACATTTAAGAACGGTTTGGGGACATTTCAACAAGTTTGAGACTTTAAAAACCTGATAAACTACTTCTGAACATGTGGAATTTATTCTAAGTCAGGCATGGGATCACAAGCCTGTAATCCCAGCATTTGAGAGGACAAGGGAGGAGGATGGAGAATTTAAAGCCAGACTGGTTTTTTGGGACAGGATTTCTCTGTGTAGCCTTGATTGTCCTGGAACTCCCTGTGTAGACCAGGCTGGCCTCAAAATTACCAAGTTCTGCCTGCCCCTGCCTCCCAAAGACTGGGGTTAAAAGTGTGTGCCACCACCGCCCAGCTCAAAAATAGTTTGGTTTTTGTTGTTGTTGTTTTGTTTGTTTGTTTGTTTTTTTGTTTTATTGAGACAAGGTTTCTCTGTTGTAACTCTGGCTGTCTTGGAACTCACTCTGTAGACTAGGCTGACCTTGTACTAACAGAAATCTGCCTGCCTCTGTCTCCCAAGTGCTGGGATTAAAGGCATGTGCTAACATCGCCCAGCTCAAAAGTAGATTTTTAAAGACAGACATTTAAGCTATATGATGCCTGTTAAACCTCGTGAATATCACCATGCAAAAATATGTCCTGATTGGGATGAAATTGTGCTTTAAATTTAACTAACATCTGCATTTTGCTACTTTATGGTCATTTTCAATTGTTTTTACATTTAAAAATTAAGTTATAAGAACAGAATTTTTTTTTACCTGCGGATCCTGCTTCATTTGAGCAACCAGTTTCTGGTAATAAAGAGAGAAAAAGAGCTGTTAGTTTCACATACTTACTCCTATATCTACTTAGGTCTGGACAGGGACACACACACACACCCACACACACACACACACACACACACACACCAGTATCACGATCGAAATAAACCAAAAAGGTTTGGTGATGTCTGTAAAAAGCTAATGAATCATTCTTTGTAACAGAATAAAGAATCAACTCTCCTTCATATCTGCAGTTAAAAAGTACCTGATTTGTCAATGTGGAGGAGGACAGTTACTTTGCAATTTAAACAAGCAGGATGCAGGCCAAGTGTAGTGGCACATACCTTTAATCCCAGCACAAAGGAAGCAGAGGCAGGTGGATCTCTGTGAGTTCAAGGCCAGCCTGGTCTACAGAGTGTCATGACGGCCAGAGCTACTTTAGTGAGACCCTGTCTCAAAACAAACAAAGCAGGCAAGCAAACAAATCAAATAAGCAGGATGCTCCAAAGGCCAAATACCCCTTTAAAATAGTGTCACCATTTGGATTCCCAAACAAGGTCTGAAAAGAAGCTGAACCCATACAAAACAGGGCTGTTTGTATACAGCGAAGTACAGGTTTGGCAGCCTACTGGTTTGATCTGACAGTAGAAGGAGCCTCCAGTCAAGTGACTGTTCTGTGAGCTCTCAAGCACCTGTAGCTGCAGTCCAGAGGATCAGCCTCTGGACTCGGCAGGCATCAGGCACACACATAGTGCACATACACATATGCAGACAAAACACTCATATATTAAATAATAAATAGATAAATAAATAAACGTCATCTGAACTAACCCAACTGGTAAAAATCCCGAAAGTAACAACAGCCATGGACAGTGGACTTTGATAACGGAATAAGAGAGCAGGCTGAGTCCTAAAACCTAGGATGGTGATACCTAAGGCTATCTGTTTCCAAGTAAATTTTTCATGTAATAATAGAAACAGTTCTCACACCCTTTGGGTGACAAGGCACTTTTTAAATGTTGCTTTAAAATAAAATCTAAAATATATAACATACTTGTTTACTTTATTAAAATAGAAGTCAAGCTCTTATAGTCTGAGGCATGATACTATGGATTGATATACTATACTACAAACTATGACTTGTGAAAGGCCCCAAATTGCTGTGTTGTAATGAGTCCTTATGCCTCTTACTTTTTTTTAGTCTAGTTCTTTTTTAAACTACATTTTTATTTATTTGTATAATGTACACGAACACATGGTATGGTGCATATGTGGAGGTCAGAGGACCACTTTCAGGTGCTGGTTCTCTCTTTCCATCATTTGGGTCCCAGGAATTAAAACCATGTCCTTGGCCTTGGTAGTAGGGGCCTCTTATCCACTTGCCACCTTGCTGACTCCTTTAATTCTTAATTGTCAAGCAGTCAGCTAACAAATCCTTATTAAGCCTCTTTCTAAAAGCAATGAACACCAACTCAACTTTGCTGCTGCAGATCTGCTATGTGATGCATACACTAGACTAATTTTAAGATGAGAGAACAGGTTATAATAGCCCAAGAAATGCTTGGTGAATGACAAAAGTCTTTTTTCCTGGCACTAAAATACATTCTGGGTAGCCAAGGTTGTCAAATACACAAAGTGGATGCGACGAGATTCTGCTTTATGCTTGACAAGACTAGCTAGCTATTCAATAGCCTCATCTAAATCTGTACAGAAATGCATCGTCAAAGAGCTCAACCGAACAGAATGTATACATCCTTACAAATCTAGCCACTTCTATTTTAAAAGCTGACTTGGTCTGGTGAGATGGCGGAGTGGGCAAAGTCTATTTCCACCCAAGACTCAGCTCTTAGCTCTACCCCTAGAATCACCTGGTGGAAGGAGAGAACCAACTCCGCAGAGCTGTCCTGTCCTCTACATGTGTGTTGGGACACACAAACTCTCACACACAAAAAATAAATAAATGTAATGATACTTGAAAGATGAAGTCTGTGTGTCCTTTCTGATTTGGTTACTGAGGAATTGGCTATTATCTGTAAAGTTATTTCTTAGCTAAGAGAGCTTTTCTTCCATGACACTGGATTTTAAAATATTTATTTATTTAATATAAGTAAGTTTTTTGCTTTTTATGTATATACATGATATTCTGCTTCATGTTTGCACCACGTGCATGCCTGGCACCCTCAGATGTCAGAGGGAGGCATCAGATTCCTTAGAATTGGAGTTACAGATAGCTGTGAGCCACCATGAGGATGCTAGGAATCGAACTTGAGTCCTCTGAAAAAGCAACATGTATTCTTAACCTCAGAGCGATCAACCCAGCCCAAGACACTAGCATTTTAAAACTGACTGGCAAGATTCACCTCTGCAAGAAATAAGTAAAACAACTTTTCTATGTATAAAGAGTCAAACTACATTTTAGATGAGGAACTTACTAGACCATCCATATCCCAGTGACTTTAAACTAGAATTGTATTATCAAAGTTACTTTCCACTGAAAGACTGCTGCCACTTTCCATGATCTATATTATAAAAAAAAAAAAAAGAAAGAAAGCAACAGCCAAGCAGCCAGATCCAGACCACTACCTATCTTCTAAACGTCGCCTTATGAAACTGAGCCACGCCCATTTGTTTTACACAGTGTGGCTGATCTGCCTACTCAACAGCACAGAAGAGCAGTGACACAGATTATAAATGACCTGCAGTCTAAAATATTTTGCCATCTGGCACTTTACAAAAAAAGTTGGTTAGCTTCTGCTTGCTTTATACTAGTCTCCATCCCATATGGAGTTAATATTCTGAAACAGACTCCAACAAATACACACACACAGACACACACACACACACACACAGAGACACAGAGACACACACACACAATCAAACAGAAGTGACCCACCCCTTGAAAATGGCCGTTATAACTTAAGTATTTACTGACCATAAACTATGTACTCATTGATGCATCTGCCCACACATGCGGACACATAAGAAACCAGACTCCCACCACAGCAATACTAGGAAGCTTCTTAACACAATTTTTACCTTTAAAGCTTGACTTTTACCTAATTTCATTCCTAAAATAGAAATGGATCAAAAGGTAGCTTTTGCTTTAATATTTAGTTAAAAGTCCATTCTTGCTTTGGTTTCTGTCCAGAACCGGAGACCCATGCTCTGGCGTCATTTCTGACCTTCCTGAATGTATCAAGAATTACATATATCATCACCTCACAGCCAATCAGAACAGCATCAATTTTCAGAATAAAAACTATCATTTGGATTTATTTTTTCAAAAATGGGGAAGTAGATTACTAGGGAGATAATTCAGTCAATAAAGTACTGCCATAACTCCTGAATCTGGATCCCTGAAACTCATGAAAAGGGCCAGGTATGTGGAGGCAAACCTGTAACTCTAGTATTGAGACATAGAGACAGGGGGATCCTGGGACCTCACTGGTCAGCCAGTCAAGCCAATCAGTGAGCTTCAGGTTCGGTGAGAGACCCTGCCTCAAAAACTAAGTTAGACAGTGATAGAGAAAGATACCCAATATCCACCCTTGGATATTGTGAAAACACACACACACACACACACACACACCCCAAGCTTGGAACTCACATAAAGGGAAAGAGAACCAACTCCAGAAAGTTGTCTTCTGTCCCCCACACATGTACCATGGCATGTATGCCCACAAACACACACCATGCACATATACACACAATAACAGTTTAAAATATATTAATTGATACACAAATTTCACAAATAAAATGTACAATAATGAATACAAGAATGTAATTTGGGGGCTGGAGAGATGGCTTAGCAGCTAAGATCATTTGCTGCTCTTGTAGAAAGCCAAGGTTTCCCAGCGCCCGCATCAGGTGGCTCATGACTGCCTGTAACTCCAGTTTCACGGCATCCGACGCTGTCTTCTGACTAGTAGCGCAGTGCGTGCGTACGGTGCATGTAACACACACTCAGGCGCACACACACATATGCATAAAATAAAAAACACTTAACCAAATATTTAATTTAAAAGACTGTAAGTTTACACTTAAAACAAATAGCTAAATATATAGAGAAAAGACTGACAAACTAATATTCAGGGTGTTTAAAGAATACATATACTTGAGTTAACAAGTATAATTTATTATTTTATTATTTTTATTGAGTGCGTGTATGAGAGAAAAAAAGAGAACAGAGAGAGAGAGCACATACATGCACGCAGATGTGGAGATCAGAGAACAATTTTCAGGACTCAGTTCTGTTTCTATTATGTAGATCCCAGGGACAGAATTCATACTGTAAAGCTTGACAGTAAATACCTTTACCCACTAAGCCACCTTGCTGAGTGTGATTATAAATTTTTAATTGGACTTTAAAACATCATAATGAAGGCTAAATTTTTCATTGTTATTTTATATGAGTGGTTTACTTGATTTCAAATTATGAAATAAGATAATAATTTAAAAATTCAATTTATAGACAATTCTTTCAAGAAATGATTATTTGGAACATGTATCTTATGATGAGGAATTAGAAGAACGTAATCTGCATTCCAAAATCTCTCAAGAGAATAAAAAATTCTAGCAATCACATATACCACCACACTGTTATCTTTGATCCACAGATTTCAAATTGATACTGCATTCCCAAAATCTACTGGTAACATCAGCTTTAAACAATTATGAATTTACGTTTTGTTACTGGCCACTGACCTGAGCTGGATGCAATATTCCTTTATGTTAAAATCTTCTCATACAGGAGCTGGAGAGATGGCTCAGTGGTTAAGAAATCTGGCTGCTCTCCCAGAGGATCCAGGTTCGATTCCTAGCACCCACATATAATCCCCTGTAACTAGTTCCAGGAGATCTGATATCCTCCCCTGGCCTCCACAGATACCAGGCATGCATGTGGTGCACATACATGCCATACAGTTAAAATAATAATTAAAATTTTTTTCATTCAAAAAATACACTTGGTTTTATAAATAAATTTTAGTCTCCTCAATAAACACCAAAAGCAAGGCCAAATAAAACAAGATGTGCATACCTTATCATTTACTAAAAGAAGCACACCCTACAGGGCAAACTGCTACTGAGCAAAGGATCCACAAGGTCCAAAGCAGCAGCAGGGACTTCCAAACAAAGAATTCCATGTGGAAGACAACAACAAAAACACACATAGCATGTAACTTTGAAGCTTTCCTGACAGTTCTAGTCCACACTAATTCTGGGGCAATAGGCAAATCCAGTAATTATCAGAAGCCCAATATATATCCCAACGATTTCAGAAATCATTGCTGTACTAGCTCATATAAGAAAAAGCAAGAGAAACTGTATCTAAAAACAAACACTTTTGAAAAGTAATGTATGTGCGGCAGCTCGAATTTTTAATCCCAGTGCTTAGAAAGTTGAAACAAGAAGACTGACAAGAGTTTAAGGTGAGACCCTAGAACTGAAAGCATGTTCTAACTGGAATGCAGCTCAGTGGTACAGCACTCATCGGAATGCACGAAGCTCTGGGTTCAAACAAAGCATCTCACACAGAGTAGTTCCCTTCATCCATCCATCCCATCCCCACATTCGCAAATGTTACATGGTCAAAAGTAGCCAACTCATCATTTATCACTTTTGAATACCAAGGGCTATATACGTGTGTGCTAGTTATGCACCTCAACTCTAATGCCTAGCTGACGTCTAGAAAATGAAACAGCGATAGTCTATACAATAAATGTTAATGATGTAGTTATTTACGGATAGTTTTCTGTCTTAATTCTAATTATGTTTATATTTACATATTTCCATGTCAACATATACAATTTAAAATATAGTAAGTGTTTTATTAAGGTTATCATATTATAGAAACAAATCTATAAAATGATTATAAAATTTATATATATACACATATATTATAATTATATACTTTAAAGGTTTGTTTACCTTTATCTGAGGTAAGATGTAAAGGTTACAACATTTTAAATACTGATGACAGCAACCAGATTTTCTTTACCAAAGATTAGAATCATCCAGAAGGGATAAAACAGACGGCAAGGAGGCCCAGAGAGGAGTCATGACGAGCACAGATGTTAGCATGTGGAGTGAGCGCATACGCACTTGGTTTAAACACAGCTCATTTTTATTATGGTGAACTGAGGGAAGTGAGCACTGGGGAAGCAGAGGCACGAGGACCAACACAAGTACAAGGTAACGTAGCTTACATGGGGAGTTGCAGGCCAACCAGTTTGACCTAGTGAGACCCTGTCTCAAAAGATCAAAAATAAAGAAAGAAACAAAACATGAGAGGAAGGTATCACGTGTACAAAAGGCCTTCAAATGAGCCAGAAAACCAGCAGAAAAAGTTGTTTTTTCAAATATCTTTAGGATACGGGGAAAAAAATATTTCCAGTCCTCTTTTTTTTTTTGGCAAAGATGTTAGGAATATCTTATTAAAGTTCTTAAAAGCAAGCTGGGTGGTGGTGGTGCACTCGTCTAATCCCAGCGCTTGGGAGGCAGAGGCAGGTGGATCTCTGTGAGTTCCAGGACAGACCGAGTTTCAACAGAGAAAAGAAACCCTGTCTCAAAAAGAAGTTCTTAAAAGCAGTATGAGTGTGTTTGTGGAGCAGTGACTGCAGGCAAACGCCATGGTCATTGGGTAAGTCTTAGAATGATTGCATAACTTGATCAAAACACAGAGCTGGGCCTGTTCCCTTAGCAACACAGTATATACAGTAGCCAATCATACAACATACCTGGTGAACCTGAATTTCCACTTTAAGAGCCTCCTGTAGAGTCTGCAACTCCATCCTCTACTTTCTCCACTTTCTCTTATGTCTGCTAATTCTACAGTGTCTTCAGCCTCCGTTTAAAATAACAAGCTCCTCTTGTTGCTGCAGCTGTAGAGATCATAAAATGCTTGGGATCATTGTGTTGGAAATGAAGAAAACTTTTGTAAAAAAAAAAAAAAAAATTAAAAATATCAGATTTTGTAAGGGCTTTTTAAAAACAATTCAGTACCAAACTTTTTGGGTTTTCTTCTTTTGAGCATCCCTCTATAGGACACCTCAAATAACTAAGAAAAGAAATATAACAGCAAGAGTGACGGTCGAGGAAACACACGGACATACCCACTGTGTGCTCAGCACTGAGGGAAGGGCGCTCAAGAAGGACCACGCCCACCTAGCAGGGGAGACTGCTACATCCAGAACACTCAGACACAAAACATGGTCAAGCATTTTAAAATCAGAGTGGGCTGGAGAGCTCCTGGTCTCCCAGGAGTTATATTAAAGCAGCATGGGGAAGTATTTTAATTTGATTACACTCTTACTCTATTCTAAAGACAAGTCCTAAAACAAAGGGAAAGTCTCGTGTGAACTAAATGTTTTCATTTAACAAGTTAGTATTTAACACAAATACAATGCACTGCACACTGAAGCTGGAAGAACCCATCACTGCGGGTAGCACTTGAGATGGTCCAACCCTGGCTCGCATTTCTAGCTTTGCAGTGACCACCGTCTCCTTTTCCAGCTGACCAGTGCGTCTCTCTGGCCATATGTGTAACTGTATGTGGAGAGGTCAAAAGTCTGTGTTCATTACCATAAACGGGACACCCAGGCTCATCTTCCTGTCCTGCACCATCACCACTGCAGCTTAACCAAATGGCTGATTTCTCTTTTAACTTTTTTTTTTCTTCTCTTAAATGTAGCCATAGTTTGGAGTATTCTATCAAAGCAAAGTTTTGGGGTTTTGTCTAAATAAATTTAAACTTTACTTAGAATCTCTTTTCTCCCTTACACCTAGTAAAGCTTCAGCTAGCACTGCTTTTTGGCACCGAGAAGGAATCTAGAAAAAAGGACGCTCTGACACAACACGAGGGGACTCACGGCCACCAGGCTTAGCAGCCATTTACCCACAGACAGTCTTTATTAGCCCGAGTTTCTCAAAGTCTTTCTAAAACTGAGTTCACGCTATGATGAAATCACTAACTACAAAATATATCCTTAGGATTTCTAGTTCTCATTATATTTACTTAATATCTCTGGGCTTAAAACATCAACGACAATCTTTCCTCTAAGATGTATACACTATGTTAGGTAAAATCAGAATATCCTAACCTAAAAAAGATTAAACTCTCAAAGTACAAAATTCCTTCAAAGTTACATCTCTAGAAGCTAACAAAGATTTACTGTTCAAAAAAAAAAAAATTGTTCAGGCAGGATATTTAGGGAAAATAATTTTTAAAGGAAACATGAATTTTAGCCACTGACTGTCCTAAAAGCTGTTTGGAATTATAATAATACCAAAATCATCGGTCACTGGTGTAGAATAAGACTCTTGTGGTCATTTACACTTCCTTGATTTGCAATTGCTAAACTGAAAACTATACCAGCCATTTCTATTTTAAATGCTAAAATAATGTCTCTTCTCAAGTTTTTTAAAAATAATTTTTTTTTATTTTTATTTTAAATGCATTGGTGTTTTACCTACATGCATGTCTGTGTGAGGATGCTGATCTGGATGTTGACCAATTCCCTTGATCTGGAATTACAGACCGTTGTGAGCTGCCATGTGGGTGCTGGGAATTGAACTCTTCTGGAAAAGCAGTCGGTGCTTTTAACTGCTGAGTCATCTGTCCAGCCCCCTTAAACTCTTAGTTTATAGATGACAGTTCTGTTTTACAGGGTTTCAGGTGTAGCCCAGACTTGCCTCAAACTTCCTATAGAGCTGGCTTTGAACTCGCAATCCTCCTGCCTTGGCCTCCTGAGTGCTGGGATTATAAATGGAATCTACCATACCCAGTTTATATTACAGTTCTTAAAAATCACGTGGCCTTAATTTTTGCAAAGTTCTACCAGAAAGTGTGACCAAAAAGATTCCCTAAAATCCTTTTTACATTAAGGACAACCTGCTACACAATCATGTTCAAAATCAGAAAGGCCTAGTTTATTCCACTATTGGTGACACATCACACCATAGCTCAGCTGGACTCAAACTCTGGAAACAAGCAGACCACAGACAACCAGAACTTACAATACCTAACGAAAGGTTAACAGTGTTTATACAGTCAGGGCTTTTATACTTTAATTAACAAAAATGTGCAGAAAAGCAATTTACACAAGAAATAAGAATGATCAATAAAAAGTATGAATTCAAAGTACTTGACACACTTGAACGTAAATACCTTTATGAAACCCATCCTAACATGAATATGTACTCAGAACAACTACAGTGAAAGAATGACCAATGACTATGAAAACAGCCATCTGTAATAATGACACGAACAAAAAGACAAAGAAGGTGGGTTTTGGCTACCATGCTGAAGATGCATAATAATAAACTTTAAGCTGCCTGGGTGGCACTTCACAATCTGCTGAAAGCCATCTCTGGGTGAAAGTCCTAAGAGCTACTTAATTTCCTCCTTTTAGGGAGTATCAAGATTTTCAAACTTTTCCATCGACAATGCATGTCTCCTTTCAACTAACAAAAGCATCAGAAACTTTGAAAACATGCAAAAAAAAAAAAAAACCCACAAAAACAAAACAAATACCTCAAAAAAAAAAAAAAAAGTAGCTGAGTGTGGTAGCACACTCCTGTGATCCCAGCACTCAAGAGTTAGAGACAGGAGTTCAAGGCCAGCCTCTGAGCTATCCGGTGAGTTTGAGACCAGCCTGCGCTACAGAATATCCTGTCTCAAAGAGAGAAAGGAAAAGGAAGACGGGGAGGGAAGCAAGGCAGGCAGAAAGGAGGAAAGAGTAAAACAAGGTTTTAACCTGGAGACTCTAAATGTCAAAGTGTGCCTTGTATAACCAGCCTGCCATTCAAGCTAATGAGGTGCTGACAGCTTTTACTGCTTCTACCAGGTTGTTGTCTGCTTATTAGAGATATACAAAGGCATTTAAATGCCAATTACCCATTTTGTTTCGGGATAAGACTGAAGGGTTAAAAAAGATCATGACTGGTCACATAGAAACTTATGAAGGACTAGAAACCCATTCTCAAATCTTTCATCAGAAAGGTCTCTTTCTGGACAGTTGGTTTAAGAGATTGGTTCATGCTTAAATGAACAAATTAAATGTATAAACTTATAATTTACAAACACAAGTAAAACATGTTGGAGCATTTAAAAAAAACACTGGAACCTTAAGAGCATTCAGCATCATGTGAATACTATTTAGAGGTAGTGTACAGCTTCACAAAAATCCATGATGTTTTTGAAAAATTAATTAACACTTATTTACTGGGTGGGAGCACACATGCCATGGTGTGTGTGTGTGGACAGAGAATAATTTGAAGAAGTTGGTTCTTTCCTTCCACCATGTGGGTTCTAGGGATCAAACAGGTCCTCAGACATAATGGCAAGTACGTTTACCTGCTGAGCCATCTCAGCCCGCAAAAGCTGTTACTTCTAAATGTATAAAAGATAATTTATTATATTTTGGCTATTTCGAATAAGGTATGGGGTGTATGTGTGCATGCGTGCGCATGCACACACAAACCAAATCAGTTACTGAAAGGTGACTATAAACAAACTCACAAGACAGTAACAGACACTTTCTACCCAACAGCTCCACATACCTCCATCGGTGAGGGCATCTGCCTAGTTCAACATGCCAACCTTCTGCCTTCAATACTGTACACATTAAACCACCAGGTAACCTAACAGCCTCTCAAACAGCAAAACAAAACAAAGCAGAAAACAGCCAGATACCAGGGTACACATCTGTAATTGTAATGCTTGAGAGGTGGCAGCAGAAGGATCAGGAGTTCAAGGTCAACCTTGGCTACGTAGTGAGTTCAAAGCTACCCTGGGCTGTAAGAGGCATTGCCTCAAAAGCAAACAAAACAGCAAACATAACGAACTAAACAAAACAATAATCAGATCTTACCCAAAATAGGGCAGCTGGATGATGAAGAAAGAACTTTTATTGCCGCCCACAAGACAAAACAAAACAAAATTTTCATTGTATAGCCAATCTTATCCTCTGGGAAAATGGGGCTCCTGTCACCTGCGTCAGGACTGTTACGAGGTTTAAATCAAGTGAAGGTTTCAGAAAAGTCTTTAATAAGCTATCAAGTTCTGAGCTATTGACATACTTCTTCATGCTTAAACTTTGAATAAAAATTCTCCAATTCTTGGTTAGAGAGTTGGCTCAGTGGATGAGAGCACTTGCTCTTGCAAAGGACCCGGGTTCAATTCCCAGTACCCACATGGAGGCTCATCAACTCCTCACCCGCCAGGCATGCATTTGGTGCACACATGTACATGCACACAAAACACTCATACACATAAAATAATAAAAATAAATAAATAAAAATAAAAGTTAAAAACAAAAAAAAACTTCTCAAAGCAATTGCTCTGAACAGTCTTGCGTGAAGGCGCACAACCTCTGGGTCTTCTGTTATGGCTCTTATGACTTGTAGGGAAGCTCTACTTCTTTTACTGCTAAGAAATACTGTTACAAAATTGACAAGAATTCTTTCCCTATCCAAATCTGACAGGTCAACCAAGAGTTACTTTAATAAATTCATTACATGGTGTGCTCCCAACTATCCCTAAAAAGAGTTCTGTGTTCTCTATAGCATGCATTTCTTACATATACAAACAACTATGCTTCTGATCTACATTCACAGACATTTTTTGAGAGGGTTACTATTTTAGATACAAAAAAAGCAGATACAGATCTATATATCCTTTTCTCTTGCCCTGCTCTCAAAACTAAAATATCAGGCTTCAGTTTCTCACTATATATCTAGTATGCAGTGAGATAAAATAATATCTTTGATGATTAACCAATAGTGCTAAAAATTACCATGAATGCTAAAAATAAAAAGATCTTTTAATAGCATTTGTGGAAGTTTTAAGTATTATTAACATGAGTAAAAATTGATATTGAGAAATTTAATTTTTCCTTATTATTCTGTAAACTTTCAATGCATCCTGATTTATTTCCAGAGTGGTATTTCTTTGGTGACACTACACAAGTCAACAGAAAATGTCCCTCATAGAACTTGACAACCCTGACTTCAGAGGCTGCCTACCCTAGGACTCTGACCAGGCTATGTGCTGAAGTCCTCATATGATAGCTATTGACGAAAGCACCATAGCTAGCTGGATGTTTCCAAATTATTAAATTCAATAGTTACTGTTGTTTACTAATTAATAAAGGATGTTTCTTATCTGTTAATTCTTTCTATTTGTCTGGGTTCACAGGAAAGAGAACAGATCATTTATTTTTCTAAAAACTGCATATAGAGCTCATAGCACTGCAGCCCAAGGACTCTTGTGGATTCTGGGTCAAGCTAGGAATTCCCACAACATTCTCCTCAGAAGCTATGGCTCTTCGCCTTCATCAGGCTCATCCCAGTGTACAGGTCAAACTCAGTTTCTGGGATGTAGGCTGCCTGCATATTCACATTCTTCTGTTTCCTAGCTTTCAGTAGGGAAAAGAAGCATGCTTTTTAAAATCCCAACCACATCCAACAAGGGGAACACTGAAGTAAAATTTAGAGTTTACAGAAACTCAAAATGAAGGTTGGAGAGTGGTGCACAAAAGCATAGTGAGGAAGTGTCTAAGATTTTAGAATTTGGGGTTGGGGGCTGTTCAGGGAAGCCTGGCCAGAAACTTATAAATATACCACAAAAAAGGGTAACACAGGAAGGTGTGATGGTCCCAGCATAACCAATCAATATCATACTTAGTAGAAGTAAAGTCATGGGAGAGAGATTTCAGATCAATATAAAGAAGAACTAAGGATTAGAGCTGTACAAAAAAGGAATGGGTTACCTTATGAGGTAGTGGGCTCCCTGTCATTAGAAGTATTCAAGAATGCTGCATATCATATCCCCATCTTGGAGATTCACAATGCACATTAGCATATTAAAGGTTCTGAGAAGTCCTGCAGTAAAGAAACCTGTTTAACTTTGTTTAATGCAGCATTTCCCAAATTATTTGACCACAGAACCCTTTTCCCACCCTAGTCCCAACCTCAGTAATATTCCTTCAGTTTCTGTGTAACCAGAGTTTCTTAAAACATATTCATTACAGAAAACAACGGCCTGCGTTTTTTTTAAATGTAGTATTCAATGCGCCCCTTAATAAGTAACAACCTGTCAGGGATGTAGGAAACAAAATTGCTATGCAGGACAGAGTCCGTGATTCTGTAACACCACAAAGTAAAGGTTCTTGATCATTACTTTACAAAGTCCCATGAGAGAAAGGCAATAGAATTAAATGGTAGCAAAATCCAAGGTTCGTTGGTTCAAGAGTCTCCCTTTTATGTTCAAAACTCAGTCTCAAAACCCAGAGATATTAGAAGGCCCACGAAACCGAAACTCTGCTGGGCATGGTGGTGGTGTGTGCCTTTAATCTCAGCACTCAGTAGGCAGACCTCTATGTATTTGAGGCCAGCCTAGTCTATATAGCCAGCTCTAGGCCAGCCAAGGCCACAGAGTGAGACTGTTTGAAAAAACAAAACAAAACAAAACTCTGCTCGATCTATTCTACCCACTAAGTACAGGATTTGCTTTTTTTTTTTTTTTTTTTTTTTTAAGCAACCTTACATTGGAGGAGGTTTATACAACTGTAGCTTAAAGTGTTTTTGCATAGCACATGCCCTCCAAATAGTTAATATCTGCTGGATGCTTAGTGCACTTGATCATCCAGTGCAACCTCCGATCTTGAGTTAAGACATCCAAAAGCTGAATAAGTATAAACTGCTAAAGTCTATGTAAGTAGCTATCAAGAAAACTGTGTTTGCCTCTCTCTTATTTTAAAAATTATACAAAACAACACACACTAAAAACAGTCTCAGACTTGAAGCCAATCTAATGTCAAGTCTAAGAATGCAGACATCAAGAGACTCCAGCTCCAAGGGGAAGGCCCCACAGCTTCAGCAATCTAGCCTGTCTATACAGTGAGGCCTCAACGGTAAAAGTCCATAATACAGGACACAATGGGAACACCAACTTGTCTCTCCTGACTTTGAATTCTCAGGCCTAACTACTACGTTAAGGGCATTTTGGCAACAGGACCTTCAAGTTTTAATGAGTTATCAAATTCAGGAGCAGGAAAATCTAGTGGAGTTATCAGAAACACAAATGCATTTCAGATATACCTACGTGAAGCTAAAAATTCACTTTCAGTGCATACAGCAAAGCCTTTTTGGGGAAAGGAAGCTTTTTTGAGGGGAAAAAAAAATCACTCACAAAAATCATGTAATATTGAATGAGTCCAGCTAGAATCAGGCACACTATGCTGGCTTAGTAAAAGTACTTACCAATTTGGGGGAAAGTGGCTCTCCTTCAGCTCTCTAATCCCCTGTAACAGAAGGAAAAATAGACTTAAACTATAAACAGATTTATGTCATCAAAAGCTAGACTCAAAGATTTCTGACTTTAAAGAAAAAAAAAACTGAAACACAAACCAATCTCCAAATTTTAAAACCCAAAAGTAAAAAAGGAAGAAATGAGTAGTTTTTATAGCAAAGAAGGAACCCAAGAGCAGTTAAACCTCTGCTTTACCACAGCTTTTCAAGACCAGGAAAAAGAAGTACAGATGACCCTTGAACAATGGGAAGAGCATTGCTGAGGGCACGGACATCCTGAGTCAAAAAATCAGTGCATAAATTTTGGTTCCTCAAAAACATAACTACTAACCTCAAGTTGTCAACAGGAAGCCTCACCAAGAAAACTAACAGTTTTATCAACCGATACTCTGTGCATTTCAGGTAACATCAAAATCACGGTGAGAACTGAGTGGTGAGCACAGATGACCCACCCGCATGTAGCCTGGCACACTGCGACATTTTCCACAGATACTTACACACCTGAGCTCAGGACCACACTTGGACGCAGCAGAAGGGGACTACGGCTGCGATCTGGTACTCGCTCTCGTTTGTACTGCTCTTGGCTATAAATGCAGCATTGGCATTTGTGTGTGTATTTTGCAGATTGATAAAAGACCTAGCCATAAGTAATTTATTCTTTCAAATGGCTGTATTGTCATCTCTTCACAATAAAGCATAAAGAATACTCCAAGTTCTTAGTTTGGTCCACTTAGAAGGTCATTTCGTAATAAATCTTGAAATGGATTTGCCTCATGCAAGGGTTTAAATTCACAATATAATAATATGCTATAATAATGTATAAAATAGTATGTATAAAGTAAATATAAATAAATAGTATAATCGGAATTTTAATTAAATTTTCATTTATATTCTTAAATTTATATCCCTTCTTGGGACTGTAAGCCATGAACACACAATGATTCTTCTTTGCCACATCCATCATCAGTGATAAAGCCAGAAAGAAAAATCAAAGTTTTGGGATCCTGACCCAGTATTAGGGAACTATAATTAAACTAGAGCCCTTAACACTTTGAGCACTAAAATATCTAAACTCCACATGACATGCTGTCTTCATTATATCTAAAACAAAACATGTTTGCTGATCCATGCTACTCCAATAGTGTCTTGTTTCCTCAGGGTATTTCAAAGATCCTGTCTCTCAGATGAGAAATTTTTGTTAAGTATGTACAGTCATATTAAGCATACCGTGAAGTTACTTAAAAGATCCTTGATTCATGAAGTCTATGTTTACTGCCAAAAGAAATTAAGTTGGCTATCCCCCCACCCCTTTCGTTTGTTTTGTTTTGTTTTGAAGACAGGGTCTCTGGCTGTCCTGGAACTCACTGTGTAGACCAGGATGGCCTTGAACACACAGAGATTTGCCTGCATCTGCCTCCCGAGTGCTGGGATTAAAAGCATGTGCCAACTATGCCTGGCTCCTCCTTTTTCTGACTGCAATTCTTTTCAAAATTCTCAGGAATCCATCTAAATAGCTATTTTAATCATCAGGATTAGAATGGATTCCCAACCACAAGAAAAATCATGCGAAAAATCTGTAGAATAATGCAGTTACTAAAAACTGGATTCTAAGTGTCCTTCTGCCTCAAATGACTCCCTCTGCTAAGGATGAGAAGCTTTGAGTCGTGGCTGACCCCCTAATAACTGGATTTAGGAGCAACAAGTGCAATTTACAGCAATAGTTTCACATCTGCAAATATTCTGAGTCTCTTCTAGTTGTTTCTCACGCACACCCCCCCACAATAAGGATAAATTCCTAACAGCCAATTCCAAAAGAGTGCTGAGACTCTTCTAGAGATGGGTTTTCTTCTGTTGTTTCAATATTACTGAAGTCTCATAGAAATTCTACTCATTTATGACAGGATTTAAACTCTAAGACTTCAAGGTGGAGTTAACTCCTTATACATCAGTCTTTCACTGCATTAACTAGTTAGCTGAATTACTTTCTAGAACTATCCACACAGTTCACCAGGAAGTGAAATAATACAATTTTAAAATACAACAAAAAGAGAAAAACTGAACTAAAATTAAGAACTTGTGTTCATTTGAAAAACAAAATGAAATGCCATGTAATGCATGAAGGCCAGCAAGATAGCTCAGAGGATCAAAGTGCTTAGAGTCAAGCCTAATAACCTGAGTTCGACCCCAGGACCCACATTGTGGATGATCCCTGCAAATCGTCCTCTGCCATGCATGTCCACACACATAAGTAAATAAATGCAATATTTTTTAAAGAATGAATAAAAAAGTAAGCTGCAGAATTAGAGATAATTGTGACATACATATAATCAACAAATACAACAAAAATTATATACCCGGGATATATAATATCCATTGATAATCAAACACAAGCAGGACAGGATTTAACTTGTATTCAATACAGCATAGAGAAAAGCCTAACGACAAACTCTCCTGAGAAGTCAGCAGAAACACAGTACAATGTATGCATGTATATCTATTACCCAGGTATTTTCTCCAAAATTCAACAGCAGAGCCGTGCATAAGCTAATAAAGTGAAAACCATGAATTTAATATCATGAAACTAATATTAAATTGCTTATAAGGACTACAGAAACCTCATAGGAAAGCAAAGCCTGAGAGACTTATTTCTCAAAGGGCACTCGGTTGGTTGGTGGTGGTGAAGAGCACTCACAGGCCTGGGGCTCCACTGACGGAGCACACATACTTCTCCACCAGACATCACTTGCTCCAAAGCAAGGAGAATCCCGTTGCTCTTCTAAGAAAGGAGCAACAACAAACATGGAAAAATACTTCCAGCAAAGTTTTAGCTAAAAATTACATGTAATCTACTTTGGACAAGTTTTAGGATTCAGTCTCCTTTATGCTTTTAAGGATGCCCACAGGTGGGCTTCAAAGGGCTCCCATCTCAAAAGGACAGCAGATTCTGTATGCACGAGCAGAGATGTAGCTTCAGGGAAGCAGGTCCACAGACTCAGTCTCCTCAAGGAGACTCAGAACCTAAGAGCTAACATTCTCAAGCTAACATTCTTAAAGTCTGAAGGTTATTTTATTATTATTTACTATTTACTATTATTAACTGGAAAGTGACTGAAAAGAAAAGAAAAGCAAATATTTTGTTTCTATAATTTAATAACGCTGAGCAGCAAAATGCACGACTGGCACGGAAGTCAGCACTTTTTGCACTATCCGGGTGCAGAACATACCCATCTGAAGCTTTATTTCCTCACCTCAGGCTGATAGGAGTCTGTTCCTCACTACATTTCATACTTGTAACTGAGGTCTGTCAAAACCTTAATTAAATCCCTACTTAAATATTTAAAATATGGATTTCTTCTTGAAAAATACACTCAAGAGTGGGACATGGTGACTGCCCATGTGCTTGCAGCCTTAGCAACTGGGAGGCAGCTGAGACAGGGGGATTTGGCGTTCAACAACAGCCTCAATGAGCATAGTAAGTTCCAGGCTGGTCTGGCCCACAGTGAAACCTGCACTACACAGTGTTTCAAATAAGTCAACAAAAATACACCCAGAATACCCAAGTTAGAGTAAATACAATTATTTTTACCATTAGAGACGAATGTTATTTTCCTAACATACCTTCACATAAGTTTTTTATAAGCTGAGGACTTCACCTCTATAGAACTTCACAGGTAGCTACTTTAATTAGAGAAGGCAAAGAAACAAGTCATTCAGATTTCTGGTATGTTTATGGAATTTAAAACATTATAAATAAATCAAAAATGATTAATAACCACTTCTTAAGTACCTTTTGTAAAGCATCTAAGAGCTTTGCATCTAATCTACATTAAACAATAAACAAATTTTGCAGAAAAAACTTTAACACTAGATCATGTTTTAAATTAGACTAAAATTTAATATGCCTGACTACAAATTTCCAACAATTAAGTTTATAGCCTGTGCTCAATCATGAATTTTGATCAGGGACTAGAATAGCACAGATAACTGCTGTTCAAGATACTCTGAAATGTCACCTCACAAGACTCAGGCTCTCGTCCTTCGCTTTCCCTGACAGTTGCCCAACAACTAAGTTTTATATACAAGTTTCAAGCTTTGTAGCATCCTGCCGTACATTAAGTTTGAAGTAAATGAAAACACGGATAAATGGTTAGAAGAAAAGGCGGAATTCCGCTTGATGTTAAGTCCAGCAGGCCTCTCGCTCTGGGCCCACCACTCAACACCTGACAAGGGTTAAACTCCTGACTCTCTAACCTCCATCCTCCTACTCAGCCATTAGTATCTCTGTAACAGCAATCCCAGTCTTCCAGCAGAAGCGCTTGCAAGTCACCAGAATCCTGTAACGTCCACATCCAATTCAACAACTAGCCATGCTGCCTCTACCTTCAGAACGCTACTGCCTATGGCCACTCCTCTCAGTTCCACTATCACTTGTCCCATGCACCAGTATTTTTGACCTCGATTACTGTCATGGCCTCCTCACCAGTCTCCTCACTTCCACCCCAGCCCTACTACAAGTTGACTGACTTCTCAACAACCAGAGAAGCTTTTCGAAATCCAAGACAGATTGCTACCCTTCAGCTCAAAATCCTTCAATGGCTTGGCATCAAACTCAGAAAATTAATATCCTTTAACAGTGGTCCACGGGCACTGAGTGGCTTGCTCTGTTACGACAGCCTCCCATCTCCCCAAAGCTCAGCCTGCCCCCCAATATGGGATTCGTATCTATATTTCAGCCATTCCAAGCTATACTCCCTGCTCAGGGATCTTCTACTTGTTTTCCCCACTAGTCAGTACACTCTCTTCCCCCAAGTTTTTCTCACAGCTCACTCCCACAAAGTGTTTATGAAATCTACCAAATTTCAGAGAATACTAAAATAAAGACTAAAACTGTAATCCTAATTGTCCTTCTCCCCAAACTTTTACTCATGTTCTTTCTTATACCAAGAATATCTTACCTTCTAACTATGCAGATCTCATTCAGAAACTAGAGCCCGGATAAAGACACACTGGTTAACAGAGACCTTCCCTTCCATCTTTATTCCCTAGCCACTCGTCCTCTAAACTTCCAGGATATCTATCTGTCTATCATCTATCTATATCATCTATCTCATTTTTTTTTTCTTTTGTGGTGCTGGAGATGGAATATAGGACCTTTCACATTCTAGGCAAGTGCTGTATCTTTGAGCTCCATCCCTAGGCCTTATCATCATGTTAGAATTTAACTACACCTACCTAATGTTGTATATGACTTTATGTCCCTAAAAGAAATACACACATACACATACACAGAGAGAGAGAGAGATACACACACCCCACAAGTGCACACACACATGTAGAAATGATACCTTGTACATTACTTGTCAATCCCTTATCAGAAGCACGAATAAACTAATACATACAGATTTGCTGCCCCTACCCTTTAAGCTTCTGGATTCAGAATAACTAATTTAGGGCCTATACAAAGCCTTGTCTTTCTAAAGCCCCATCAACTGTAAGAGTATCATTCCTGTTGTGTTTGTGTTTGCAGAAGGAGGAGAGAGAGAAGAGGAGAGAGGGAAAGAGAGGGAGAGAGGGAGAGAGAGAATGACAGAGAGACAGAGACTAATTTTTCCGTAGCCTGAAAAGCACTGCTCACTTTCCCAGCAGTGAGTGCAGCGGTGTCGCACAGAGAGGGAGGCACGGTGGCACTTGACAAAGTTAAGGTGCTAGAGTTGTTTAGTTCATTCTGGCTGTCTGGGCAGCTTATGATCATTATCCATTTGTCTGGAAGGCCCTGATTTTTTTGGCTATCAGGACTGTAGGACTCCTCCCTGTTTAAAAACAGGGCTGTAGTATGCCTGGGGCTCCTGCAGGGAGGAGCTCTTGTTTTGTTGTGTGCATGTTTCTTTGGATAAGTTTCTCACTGTATTTGAGTTTATTGTGCCTTAATTAAAAAACAAAACCAAAAACCTTGGTTGCTTAACTCAGGTATTTTCATATCACATACTTCATACCTAGCAACTCACAGTTCCTTCTGTGAATACTATTTTGTAACTTTCCCTTAGTATCAATTTTTTCTTAACTTCCTCCTCCTCTTCATCCTCTGCCTCCCACTCCTCCTCTTCTTTTTTCAAATCTGGTGTTTACCAGTGACCTTCCTTAGTGGCTTTTATTTGAATTGTCGTTGTGCTTTAGAGACATAGGAATTTGGGTCTCTTGTCCCATTTCTGAGAGAAGAACTCCCAGGAGTTACAGTTAGTGTGTTAGCAGGGCTTCTACGATGCAGAGCTGGGCATTCATCCTCCTCCTTGGTACTTACAGTCTATGCTCCTAACTCCCATTAGTGTTAATAGGAGGCTCTTGCTTAAGTCCCTGTACACCAAGATAAGCCCAGGCTCTTTTATGTCTTGTAGATACCTCAGTTGTTTTTGTTGATGATGGCAGGAGTTTGGGTCTTTAGGTTAACTATTAAGACTGAGTTGCCTTGGGATATGGAATGAATTAGTAAGCCTGATCTATAATTAAGAAGTTTCTGTTGTGATTAGACTCAAACCATTTATAGCTTGTTGTAGAAACTTTTGATGATTTTTGTAGTTTGTACAAGGCTTTTCCCAAATCCAATTCAAAGATTAAAAGATTGGACATTTATTTTAGCCAATAGGTACTAGCAACAATCCACTTTCTAAAAAAGAGAGAGAAATTAAGATCTTCCCTGCGTCTGTCTCCAAAGAAAATCAGAATCTTTTCACCTACTAAGGTAAGGAACATACACAGATTCCTGACTTAGGCCTAAAGACTAAAACTGGTTGCCATGCAACTCCATCTAAAAACCTTACGCAGTCAGCATACAGGTTCTTTACTATCACTGCTGTGCTAATGAACACTATCTTCTCTATACTGAGAGGTGCTGATGAGAAATGGAAACTATTACACTATGCTAGGACCCTTAACTTTTGAACCCAAACCACCAAGAAACAGAAGTGTGAAGCACACAGCTTCCATCCTGCTAAGTAGTCCTAAAACTTGAAAGTGAAAGCAATACAGACCTCAAAAGAAGTTGTTTGCTTGATGGTAATGCCTGTCTTTAAAACCAAAAACATGTTCTGTTACAGAAGACTGAAATAAGGGCTTCCATTAACCTTGTTTAAAAAAAAAAAAAAAAGAATCCCATGAGCATGGATTTTTTTTTCCTAAGTCTCTTCATCAGAGCAGCATGGGGTCCCATTAGGCACCCTATTTTACTTCCACCTTATAAATAACGTTTGCTGTTCGCTATTTCCATGGAAACCAAGTACAGAGAAACCCACTTAAATGAATACCGGTTAAAGGAATAAGTTTTATTTGCGAAAGGTTTTGCTGCTCTAGATGAACTCTACTGGGGCATACTACAAAGTCTTCTTAAGTATAATTTTTAAAAATATATCTTTGGTGTAGAGGGAGCTTATTAAAGGTCCTGTTAAGTAAGTACGTTCCTTGCACTAAACTAAATATGCCAAACAACATCATAACATTAAAGATGCATTTTCCATGTACTGTAAGGGGGGTTTCAATGCACAACTTGCACTGACTAGACTTCTTCAGGCATTGGGGTGGAATAATTACTCCTTTGGGTCTAATTTAAACTAATAAAATGAAAGAAATTCAGTAAGGCTAGCATCACCTTTACTGACTAGTAATGAATGGGTCCCACACTGCAGACACATATGCAACTTACTGCTCTAGAGAGGAGCAGACAGGGAGCAGATAACTAAGCTTCTCATCACCGGTACCCAGTCTAAGGTCAATAGACAGGCTTTCTGAAGGTCTGGACTATAGCTTAGTTGGAAAAGTGCTCGCTCTGCATGCAGGAAGACCTGTTTCAATGGCCAGCACCACACGAGAAGGCATGATGGTGCATACCTGTAATCCCAATACTCAGGGTGTGGAGGTAAGATCAGAAATTGTTGGGTGTAGTAGTGCACCTTCAATCCCAGCACTCTACAGGCAGAGGTAGAGGCAGGAGGATCTCTGTGAGTTCAAGGCCAGTTTGATTTACATTATGAGTTCTAGTTCACGGTTATCCTCCCACATACATCCAGTTTGAGGTCAGCCTAAATTAAATAACATCTTGTCTGAAAAGAAATAAGAAGAAAAAAAAATTAAAGAATTTTGAAGAATTTTTAAAGGATCAAAGGGTAAGAAAAATTGAGATCTTTTCAGCAGGAATGTTCCTTCATTAAGCTAGTGATGGCTTAACCACCTTCATAAGTTGAAAGGCAACTGAGTTCTACCATAGAAGGGAGTGCAAGTCAGCATTAGACTTAACTTAATATACGAAAGGAGAGATACTCCATCACACATTCTTCCTTGGAGAACACCAAAGCATGTAAGTGTATTACATGTTTTGAAAACATTTCCTTCTTGGCACTTTTTATTTGCTATTTACATTTGTGTGGGGCTGGGATTAAAGGTGTGCCTCCCATGCCCAGCTTTAAGGTCTTTTTCTATTCTCTCCCTTTGTTCAGACTTATAATGGTTTACCTATATTCAGTTACTTTTCGAGTAATTTTGTTACTTATCCAAAGCCCAGTTGAGGGCTGAAATTGGGGGATGGAGTCTCATAAATTGCTAAAGCTTTAAGGTTGTGATAATGGCTCTCTGCTTAAAAACCAGCAATTACAACAGTGTTCCATTTTCAGAAGAAACAGAAATAAAAATGATGGCCTTGGAGGGGTGGTGTGCAATACACAAGGGAGAGTGCACAAGGACAGTGGAAGCCAAGAGGAAGCACACACAGAAGCACTGTGTGAGGAGTGTAGGTAACCAAGCAGTACCCTGCTGTATGTGGCACTGGACATGATCTGGCATGGCAACAGCAGGTACTCACCCAACACAGGTGGCACCAATCTCTACAAATTAAGCAGGGAAAAAGTGTTCTGAAAACACCAACCACAGCCACATACAGAGTCTATTTCTAACCTGTATATTTATTAAAATGAAATTCACTTCTAAAATATTCCAATTTTCATTCAACCATGTGAAACAACTTTCAGGCATTCTGCATGTGGTTGAAGTAAAGAAAACATACCGAGGCTGGGGATGTAGCACAGTGGGAGAGCATTAGCTTAGCATGCATGAGGCCCTGAGTTTTATCTTAAGAGTAGCAAAAAATACTGGAACGTGGTTCAGTGGTAGAGCACTTACCTAGCAGGCACCATGCCTGTGTGCTATCCAAACTGCCTCCCACAAAAGACAAGAGAGGGCTGGTGCGATGGCTCAGAGGGTAAGGGCCTTTGCTTCCAAGCCTGCCAATCTGAACTCAATCCCAGAACTCACGTGGTGGAAGAAAAGAAGCAACTCCCCACAACTGTCCCCTCACCTCCACATGTTGAGGCTTGCAAGCATGCATGCACACACATATGTACATATACACACACAAGAAATAAAAATTTAAAGAATTACTTCATGCTAACTTTAAAGCTTTACCTATTTATTTACTGTAAAGTGCTGCTGTATTTTTTTTAATGAAGGAAACTATACACCTCTATAATACTGCTTAATTTTTAAATACTTGTTGGGCAAAAGCAAAGCACTTTGTTAGAACAAACTTGGAATTTCTATTCAGAAAGTAAAAACAATGTTTTGGGAATGCAGACAAAATAAGATACAGTAAACATACTGACTCACCTACCAGGCCTTCATCAGACGGTGTAGCTGGATAATGAGAACAGAACAATAATGCATGCCGTTAGGTTACTTTAACTCAAATGCTTGCAAGTGGAATATACAGAATTCAGGTGTCTGGGTAAGCTATTACAAATACTGTACACTTGTTGACTCCCTGAGGGATTAATCACAAATGTTTCAGATACAAATCAGCAGTCAATGAAATAAAACCCTGCTACATACTTAATCTTTTCCCCTTCTTAAATTACTAGGGGGTGGGGGGGTAGAACAAAGGCATACCGACATTCTAATGATAGTAAAAACTCAATTCTTTGCCAAAAAATAAACAAAAATCCTTAATTCTGAGGTCCCTGTGGTTTTTCTGATGATCAACCTGTCTTCAGCCTGTTGCTAGGCTTGGCATAGGTAGCTTATGACAGTTGTACAAAGAAAAAGAACATAATGCTTAGCCTAAGACCAGATACCAGATTAAAGGGTATCTCACAAAGGCAAACGCCCAAGTAAGAAAGCAAATAGACTGTGCATGTCACTCCTACAAAGCACTTGTGTAGCCTTTCACATTGCTGGGGCTCCACAGCTGTTCCTGTCAGGTCTTCCCCCTGTGTGTACATTAAGGGCTGAATACATAACTGGTCAACTCCAACAGACTGCCTGGCTGATTAGCACCTTGGAACAGTCTCCTCTTGACTTGATGCTAAGTGATGCTGAGGGACCCACTATAAACTCCATCGCGATCTTGCTACTGGTCTCTGGTTGCTGGGGATGGAGGAGAGGCTTAAAGCATTACTAGTTTTAATAAAGTACTCTAAAATGTTTTTAAAAGATTCAGTTAAAATTAACATTATTCCCTTGTATTTTCTATTTCTCCCAAAATTATTCATAAATAAGAACTTATTAGATACACTTTTTATGATGTACCCTTTTCCAAAAGAGCATTTTCGAGGAGGGGCTCCTGTTTCCCAGCTTAACTGTTCCACATTTACACTATTCCCACAAACTTTTAGCCAAGAACAGTGATGCATCTCATTTACTGAGAGTCTTGAGATACATCATTCTCTTCCCACATGAATCCTAGGGGAGTTGCTATTCCTACTCCTGTACCACAGGCAAAGAAACGTAAGTCCACTTGCCCAGTACAGGAGTCTGTATGTGGCATGGACCAGACACATCTTTATAGAAGACAGTTTAAATAATTAGCCCAAAATTGCACATTCAACTTTTAAGTCATTATACTGAAATTCCAACAAGGCAAGCCACAAGGCCCAGGCTCTTTTCCCAATGTGTAACATTTGTCTTAGTTGTGGGAAGGGAGGGGAAAGGAGCAGAACTTAACAGTCAAATACCATTTTGTATTTACTAAACCTACCCAGCACTTCCCTAGCTTACAGTCCATTCACTTATTCTTAAAAACAATCTCAGAAGATGAGTGTTATCTATACACACTTAGCAGATGAAAAACTGAGGCAGGTTCAGGAGAAGTGACCTGGCTATGGACACAAGCTAGTACATGCCTGTTGCATATGGCATCACTACTAACACTGTCCTCTACTGTCATGCTGAAAACTTGCCTTGAATTACATGAAAAAAAATGTAACCTTTTACCAAATGAGCAAATTGTATGTTTGGTTTAATTGAAAGAAAAGTAGTAGTGCTTTCTAAGCCTGTGCACCAGACCTCTCTAGAGGTACATGGGTATATCTCTGGCGAACAGATCATTGCACTACTCAGGAAGCCATACACCATAAATCTGGTTAAAAGCCCCAGCCCACCCTTCTCTACACTCAGACCCACACTCGCCACACACTGCAAGAAACAGGTAATTTGGAGATGTCCCAGGGCAATCTTCTATAAAATGAATGTCACTCTGGAATCATCTGAGTGTGCAGTACACTTTTATAACACTTTTTTCTCCCCAAACACTATAAAAAAAAATCTAAAGAAATGAATGAGTCTAAGCTACTTAAAAGTCCTAACAAATGTCCAATAATAACTATAGATTTAAATGAGAAAAAATAAATGCGAAAATTCTCCTAATTTTGTAACTTGTCCAAATCCTACATCTGAAAAGCACTAGGCCTCCTAGAGAGACTCAATTCTTAGATGAGCTTATGATAAAAGTGACTGGAAGGGTGCAGAGAAAAGTCAGTTTTTGCCTCAGATTCTAAATATCCTGATATGCATATTTAAATTAAAAAAATTATCGCTGTATTGTAAGTTATTGGACTCCTTACCCTAATATCTAAATGCACGGCAATGCTTTCAATCATACAAGTAAAATCTTAAGCATGAATTTGGAGTTTGTATATTCATATTTAATATCTACAGAAAATAGCAGAGCGGCACAGGACGGGGCCTGCAGGTGCCGAGAACGTCACACAGTGCACACAGGAGTCATTGCAGCTCCCTCCATTGACATCGTAAAGTTGCCACATTTTCTGGGCTCTCTTTTGAATTAATGTGGCATCTGCTCCAAGTACAGAATGCTAACATTTTACTAAAAGACATTTTCATTGTACGTTTCTATCTGGTTTGCTTTTCATCTAACTGTTTTATTTCAGTGGTCATCATTTCTTTATATCAAGTTGTGACACTGGCATACCTAATCTATCTCCTGAGCACAAGGGCGGGAAGGTGCCGTCCGCTTCAAACCTTACAGCAATAATTACAGTATGTTTTGCATATAGCTTAAATAAAGAAAATAAACAGCACAGAGATTTTTGTAGGCTTTTTAGTATCAGGTTCTGATAAGTTAGCAGCATCTGTTCCTTTCAGAAAAAGAATTCTGCTCCGAAGTGTTGGGGGTGGGGAAAGAAGTAAACAAATACTAAACAGAATCATTCAAGTTACAAAGTTTGGCCCTGGTGAAACGACGGTTTCGATGATTTGCACGTTATCCTCCCTAGCTTGTGATAACTGCTTCCTAAGACATCCTCAAAAATGCGGCAGCAACGAGCCAAATACAACCACTTGTGCTTAACATGCATGCCGCATACTCTACAACGTTACGTCACACCAGGCACAGAGAAGACGCTTACCAAGCTATCCTGCGTTCTATAAACTGCCTAACCACAGAAAAAAAGGCGCTGCCATTTCTATGGGAGTGGGAACTAGCAGAGGAGAGCCTTTTTCCTCCCTTTGGTCAACTCAGATGAAAACAAATAAGGCTTATATTTCTGTCTTTTAAGCTCACCTCTCAAGGCCTTCACTCTCAATCTTTCAGCTTTTCACAAGAAAGAAAGGCTGATTCTTCAAAACTAAAGAGCTGCAAAAGATCACTCCAATTGAAAAGCCCCACACCTTTTACCAACTCTCCTCCAGCTGTCCCCATGGCTACACCTCTTTCGAAGGAAAAATGGCCTAAGTGGGTGTGTTCCCCCAGAAAGGGCCCCCAACTTGCGTTTTAAATCTTAGCCTTTTAAAATGTTCAACTTGCCTATATGTTTAATAGAACATATAAAATGCCAGTTCAGATTATTATACATTTGCTGGGAGCCATGTTGGAGACCATGGGTCAAGAACTCCAAGAACAGAATTTAAGAGTATGGAAAATTAGGCTCTGCCATTAACAAACTCAAATTCTTTGCCTCAGTCTCCACAACCACTGAGATTTCCTGAGCTCTTCACTTCTAAGACTATTATGAAGAAGAACAAAATATTCTCTCAGGCGTGGACTGAGCTACTCAAAATGAAAGCGTATCTATGAACACTACCAGAGAGAAAGACTCTTAATTTTGCTTATTAGAACAGACACCTCGCCATGCTCTAGTCTCCAGGTAAAGCCTCGGCACTGTACCAGCTGTGGGTCTAAAGACGTGTAAAGCTCCTGAGATGAAAGCAGTGTGTTTTTAGGGTGAGGAGGCTTTTTTGTGGTTGTTGTTGTTTTTAACAACTATAATAAATAACTTCTTATTAGCTATGTAATCAAGTGTTCAATTTAAAAGTTACTAAGGTGAATTATGACAAATAACCGTAGCAACAAGTTAAAACACTCAAACCAGAATCAAAACAAAAAGCCGGAAAATAATTTACCTTTAAAAAAATCCTTAAAAGATGAGTGGCATTATCAGCATGGCATTTGGTGGCAAAGTGAGAGGGCACAGGTGACAGGGTGGGGCAGACAACGACTCAAGTGCAGACATACGCACAAGACAAACTCCTAGGTAGCATCTCTTTCTGCCCACTAAGCTAAAGAGGCTCACTATTTAAAATACTACTGATCATCATCTCGGTTTTAAAACTCTACTTCGTAAATATGGAGTGATGCTTGAAAAAAGATTACTAGTTTGAAAGGAACAAAATTGAAAGGTTCTCCTGAAAATACAACTTCTATTCTGTCCAGAATAAACTACAAAATTCAATTTCCATATGGTGCTTCCTAAATACAACCCAGAAGACAATGCTGTCACTTTTTCGTTGACCTTTCAGAAATGTTTGAAAGTGGTGGCCACAAGCAAAGCACTTGGGATGCCTTTTGTCCCCTGGGGAACAGTAAGTCCTGGGACTTTAGGTTTACATTTAGGTCTTACCCACTGCTCTTCTTCCAACCCAGCTCCTGCTCTCTACAGGAACCTTATTTTCAAAGGTTTTTATATGGCCACCTTTGTGAAAGAAGAAAACTGCAAACGTGCATCATGCTGTAATTCCACTCGTTCTTAAACGTGTGACACATATGCATATGTAAATGCACAACAAACAGCAGGATGGGAACCAGGAAAACTTTAATTTCTACTCTCTCTACATGCATGTTGCTCTAATGACTTTTGTAAATGAGACCATGTTTATAGTATTTCTACAAAGAAAAGAGTATTGAACTACTATTCTAAAATATCCACGAGTTACATAGAGACTAAGATTATAAATGTAAACAATTTGTATGTGTCAAAAAAAAATTGTAAAGCCCATACTAAAGTGCTGACTGCCAAACCTCACAGACATTAGGCCACACCCACAGCACTTGAGCACCCTGTTCAACCGTGAGGGACATCGCTGCCCCATACTTGTACTTCCATGCCATCCCAGTGCTCCCCACCACGAAACAGTCTCTAAATGACCCAGCGCATTACAGACTCCTTCAGTAGCTCATCTCCTACGTTTCTATGGAAAATACACAGTTCGGACAACATTCTGCACACCTGAGAGCAGGGGCTCAGGGGGTGAAACAGGGGCCTGAATGCAAGCTGCAGCATTTGCCACCCATGTGACTCCAGGGAAAGTCCTACATCCACACTTCAAAATGGAGGTAGGATAATTATAGCAAGTCCTCAAATATTTCTGATAATTAAAACTAAATATGATACTTATGTGTAAAAGCTTATTAGCACTACATACATATACTCAATGATAAACTCATATTAACAGATAACCCAGCAACATACATTGATATATGCCTGGTATTAACACATGAAAACATTTTCCAACGTAAGAACGCCCACAATTAAAGCATTACAACTCATTGGTACATTTCTCATATCTATATTATAATGTATACAAAAGAATAAACTATAAATTATGTCTAAACACATCAAAAACTTATCAGAACTAGGTATGGGGATATACACCTACAATCCTAGTACTCAGGAAGCTGAGGCAGAATTTCTAGGCCAGCCTGGGCTACACAACAAGACTGCCTCTAACAAAAATTTGTCCAGTAGGACTAAAGAAATGACTCACTGGTTAACAGCACTTGCTGCTCTTTTAGAGATCTTGGGTTCAGTTCAGTTCCAGCACTCACATCAGGCAGCTCACAAGTACCTCTAACTCCAGCTCCAAAAGATCCACTGCCTCTCCGAGTTCCAGGCACAAGCACAAGCACACACACACACACATGCACGCGCACACACACAGTACACACAGATACATGCTGACACTCACACAGACAACATACATACATACATACATAAAAAAAAATGCTTTAAAACTTGTCTACTGTGGGCAGAGTAGATCGCTAATTTTGGGTTCATTTACACTCTGAGACACTTAAAACCTTATAATAATAATATTAACATGACAGATAATTTTAAATATAAATTCAATTCGGTCTATAAAGTACATTCATGAATATTATCTCATCTACTCCTTTTAACAGCAAGCTCTTATTTATTTTCCATTGGGAAAACTAAACTCAGCAAGACTGAATTTCCCTGGATATTTCCTTACATCACACAAGTTTGTGACTTACAGTGATCTGAGACATTTCATGAAAAGAAGGAAAAGTTTGTGCTTAACAATTTAAGTGTGTCTGAAGATTCTACAGTAAAGACAAGTAGGGTTTCAGGAATTACAGGACTACATATGGCAATAAAATTTACAGAAAAATAATTCATACAAGCATGATTATTTTCTATAGCAGTCCATTAATACCAAAGGCCATTTTTCTCCTTATCACTAGTTACTTGCATTCAACTCTTTGTAACTGCTTAATTTATTCATTTTAATATGAACTTAAAAAACAAATTAAAAAAAAACAATTTATAAGGTAGACGCATATCCAACCAGATTCCATATATTTTTGACACTACTACAAGATCTCACCCTCCTGTGGGAGGGCAAGGTTGGTGTTAGAGTCAATTAGTTTGTTGTACTTGAACACTACTGAGAAGCAGTTTCAGTAAATAGCTCTGCAGTAGTCTATGAATGCTCCAAGAAGGCCAAGCTAGAGAATGGATACCAGTTAAGCAGGTAAAAAGACTGACTCTTCCACATTCCAACTAAAGCACATACACTGGAATTTATGTTTATATTTTTACATATCCCTAAGAACCCCTTTCCTACCTCAAATATCCCTTTCTCATCTCAAACAGCTAAAAGTAAAAATATCCCAAAAGTTCAAGAGCCTAATAGAAGCCAATACCTTAAAACAGAAGAAAAAATGTAAATACTTAAAATGTAAGTTCTTTTGAACCTTACATTTTAAGTACAACCCAGATTTGAAATGACATTTCATCTCTGGGGTGGCTCAAAGCCTCCTCTACATAAACCCCTTACACCAAATGTGGTCAGAGGTGTGCTTCAAAACATGAAGCACTCACCACGACACTAGGAACATTTTTGGAGAATTGTATTTTTATTAATCAGTTATTTGGATATTCTAACAGTGCAAGTATTACTAAAAAGGAAATTATCATCTTTTAAACTTTCTGAAGTCAATGAAACACTGCAATACAGTACCGAACAGGCACAGCCAAATTCTGCCAACACCCTGCTACTAGCTTATTTGTCCAATCTGGGGCATGTGTCATTTAGGTAGACACTTAATGCACAGCAAATCATTCTAGCTACATGATTACCATAAACCAAAATATCAAGGCCTTTAAAAATCACCTAGGCTTCTAATCAAAAAACAACATAAAATTAAGTAAAAAGGTGAAGGGATTATTCTAAATAAAAATGTCTGCTGCTAATTCTAAGCATTTACTGAGCCCTACTTGTGTCAAACACTATGCTAAGCACTTTCACAGCCTTCTACACCCAATCCCTGCAACAGCCCTAGAAGAGTTAATAAAGAACTTTCAAAAGAAATTTTTGAAATTTTGTAAATGAAAATCCAAGGTATTTAAAAATCTTCCCTGTTTCCTCTCCCTTCCAGGTTGCATCTTTTAGAATTCAATCTACATAGAGCAAGGTGGAGTAGAAAGCCAGTAAAGCAAGCCCTCCAAAGCAAGGAAACCAGGGTCACAAGGTAGAGAGATGCAGCCTAAGCTACAGTGAGATCCTGTCTCCAAAAAGGAGGGAGGGGGCTGAAAAACTAAGACTGTGAGTTCAAGTCCAGCCTGACCTATAAAGCAAAACTAGGTCTCAAAAATAAATAAAATTAAATAATCCAATTACACTGAATCATTTATTTTCAGGAGTTTTTCTCCCAGTTAGAAGGTACTGACAATTATTAGAGAAGCATCACAAAACTCTAAATTTAAACACTGGTATAAAAACCCCTCTGCCCAACATAACAGTTGAATAACTGCCCCCACTAGGGGCAAAAGGAATAGCATATGTGTCAGGCCTGACAAAAAGGCTTCTACTGCCCACAACAGAAAGCAACAATGCCAGACTTCTGAAGTAACCTATTCTGCCACATGCATAGAAACCACTTACAATTTTCAAGTCAAGTTTTGAATATGTTATGTTGCACTTAAATCTTATGGAAGCCAATAAAAGCACTGTGATAAACTAGAACACTAAGCTATTTATAAAGTCTCACTCTTGAATTTCAGAAGTGGAATAATCAAAATTTTATTAATGAAACATTATTTAAAAAAAAGAAAAGTTCTTAGAGGCTTGGGGGCCTGTGTATAAAATGGAGTAGACAGAAAGAGGAGACCTCCGTGCTATTTAAACCAACTACATGTCCCAGCATGCAATTCTCTAATCTGAAGTTAAGAAAAAGCTGCAGTGCACCCTGGGACTTGTAGTAAGTAAACCAGCTTCAAATAGCAAGTTTCTAGAAAGTCTGAACTACGGAGCGCAATCTGATTAGGTCTTATTTTCAAGGGTCTAATCAAATTCAGATCAAATTTGTTTGTTCTTTGCTCTGGTACTGCTTCTCTAGCACATACTAGAAAAAGTATCAACTAGCATTAACATTTCCCACTAGAAAAACCTTATATAAACACAAAATGCCTTAAAAATAAACTATGTGATAGAAATGTAATTTTAAACTCTTTAAAATAAGTGTCGCTGGATCAGCTGCAACATTCTTATCATCTCTCCCCCTCCCCATCGATTTTTCTTTGTCTCCTTTAACAATTATTCAAGATACATTTTAAAATAATTTTTCTTGAAAATTTTCACAACCAAGTACTTCCTATACTCTAGGATTGCCCACTATGAAATATATTCTTATCATAAAATGCACATACATCCTCATAACAAAACACCTAAGATCTTCTTTTGTCAAATCCTTACTTAACAGTTATGCCCACCATTCATCACCCCTAATTCTATACATACATTTCTGAAAAGAACTCATAGAAAAAAAAAAATATTCTAACTATAGGCCTAATTCTCTCATTCACAGACTTCTTTCAAAAATACCAAAGTTTTTGTAAGCTACTAATAACATGCCCACACCAAAACTGACAAATCTGAGCTGCAGTTTATGTATACACAGTTCTTACTGACACCCCTATTTTCTCCAAGCTCTGGAAGGAGGCTGAGAAAAAACTGAGTGCAATCTGCATCAGGAGGCCTACCACAGGTGGCGGGTTATTTTCAGGCAACAGCACCTTCACAAGCATGCTGTGGAATACAGTCCAAGAAACTCCTCACAAGGAGAGATAAGCTGGCACATAGATTAACACAACCCAGCTAAAAGTCACCTGCAGCATGTGCTAACACATTTCACCATAAAAGTGACAGGCTACTAAAGTATCTGAAGCTTCATCAATACAACACGACTGTCCATAAGGCCAGAGATAGCAGTTGCCATGGTTACTATCACCCACTTTTATCATGAAATTATTGTCATTACCCTGAAGTTTAGGGTACTTACTTAAATGTTAAAAAGGAGAGCTCAGTGTTCTGTTGAGGGAGAGAAATCAAGTGCTGTCTGATTTGTGATCACGCCGCTTTAGAAATGCACATGGTTAACAACACTTGGATCTGCAGCAGGAAAAAAAATCAATTCCTTTTTGCTGCTCCTGTTCCTCAAGCACTGACAGTTTGTATTTTCAATGCAGCCAAAACAATAAAACAAAACCCATCTTTTTGGCCTCTGTATCTGAGTTATGTTTTTCCCCTAGGCCCACAAACAGACTCAAAATAAAACTATTAAGCCCCACCCCTTCCTATCTCCATATTACTAGTTTGATTTCTCATCTACATTAAAAAAACAGAAAATGTTGCCTTAATGGATTCCAAAATATACGAAGAGTTTCCTGAGACTGTACACGAACACTTTTTTATTTTTTAATTGAGTAAAGGGGGAACAGAGGAGAGGTACTTTCAGAGTGCTGGGAGGAAAGGTGAGGGAGTGGATTCAAAATGACACTGTGAATGAAAGTTACTTCAGCAAAGCAGCAAGGATGAGTGGACTCTCAGACCCCACCCTATAGCCAGGCACCCAGAGAGAAATAAGCAATAGGGAAGTTGTTCTTCAAAGTCCATCCCAGGATGGGCATGGCAATTCATGCCTGCAAACCCAGTACTTGGGAAGCTGAAGCAGGAGGATTACCACAAATTCTAGGCCAGCCTGGGCTCCACGGTAAGACCTCATCTCAAAAAAACAAGACAAAAAAAAAAAAAAGACAGTCTATTAAAAGTATGACCGCACATATACATAGGAGCGTACAAAGAAAAAAACTGTGCTCTTTAGAATGAATTATCTGGGGGGAAGATGACTCAATGGTAAGAGCACTGGCTGCTCTTGTAGAGGATGTGGGTTCTGTTCCCAGCACACATGGTGGCTCACAACCTCTATAACTCTAGTACCAGGGGCACCTCTTCAGCCCTCCTCAGGCGCCAGTCACACACATGGTGCACAGCCGTACATGCAGACACTCATACATACATACAAAATAATAAGTTTTTTTAAGAAGAAATAATTATCTACAGTAAGTTTGATGCAATTATTAACATACTACCACTTAAAAATAAACGCCAAAGCACCAAAAATATATATCTGGTAAGGTTAATGTGATCAAAACATATTGCTATGCTTCTAAAAAAGACTTAGGCCTGCATGAAAATCCACAGGCAAATGCTCCTGCGAAGTCAACATAAACCCAGCGCAAAACAATATAAAAATTCAAATGTTTCATCTATGTGAACAGACACATCAAGGAATTCTGGCCAAAGTCAGAGACCTAAAACTTTAATCTCTTCTATTCTCCTTCTGAACAGTAACTAAATATAAAAGCCTTCAGCAATAAAATACTAAGTATACAAAAATTTAAAAGCATACTGATGTAACTTTAACCTTAGCATTTCTTCACCAAATAAATAAATAAATAAATAACCTCAGTATTCACTGTGACCTAAAAAGTTATCATCATCTTGAGAGTTTCCTTTTTATCTAAACAGTTTAATGCTTTTCTCACCCTTCCCAAGAGCAGGTTTCTATATTTACTTTCTAATTTGGGCTATTCAATAAAGAATATTCATTTATAAATTCAGAATACTACACTCCCAAACACAAAGAGTCCCAATTAACTCTATTTAACCTGTTAAGTTTACCATTCCAAATTTGTAAGCAAAGTCTATGTAAAAAAGCCACTTTTTGGTTATTTTTGTACACATATACACACAGCATTTAAGCCTCTAGAACTGAGCACTCATTTCCTCATGCAACCTTCTAAAAGTAAAAAACAAAAATGACGTATAGTGTACCTATTACTAACGCACAGCAATGCACATTTCACTATGAAGCAAACTGGTTAGCTTAAGTCAGTAAGCATTTTTCAGAAACTTAGCAGCAGAGTCAATCAAAACTTTAGCAAGAACATCTGTTACTTCATGTATTAATAAAAGTCTACAGAGAATTCAGAACTTAAACATTCACTAAAATCAACTAATACCACACAAGAGAGAAAGGGAGAAAACTTTTAATAGGGGACATATATTTCACATTATCTTCAAAATGAAAAAAATGATTTTTTTTTATTTATGAAAAACTGCCTAGGAAGCATTTTTTTTAAAAAAAAGTTTCAAAACTGTAACAGAGAGATTTGGGGTAAGCAGGGCAACATTTAAAAAACATAACCTCACAATGTCCAGCATACACTTCTAATGCATCACCACTGTCCTAAATGATATGGAAGAACTTAACATTTTAAAGCAGAACTTCATTCCCATTTTAATCTGTTATCTATCTCACAGAAAATGCCTACATGGCTTCTGGCAATTTATAAAGAACTTTCACATGCACTGTTTAATTTGATCTTACTGAAAAAAATACAATACTATACCTACAAAATTGAAAGCAGGTACACCAAATTTTCTATGTGTTCCTAAGCTTTCAAAACTCTGATAAAAAACTTTACAAGCAATCACAGTAGCTTATTTTGAATCACAATCAATTCACCTAACACTAAGAGTTTCAGAGGACCATGTACTGCCATGAAAATGTTAAAGTAGCTGCTTTCATCTTTATGCATCATTGTTAAGAGTTACCAACGGACAAGCCAGCAAAGATTTAGACCCACAGGTGTAACTTTCCTTCAAGTTTATTTATTTTTCTTGAAATAAGGTCTTATAATGTAGGCCAGGCTGCTGTTGACTTTTAGAGTGACTCCTTCCTAAGCCTACTAGGATTACAGGCCAAGTGCTGGAATTACAGAGCACTTCACTTAATTTCACATATAGTTCAAAAATCGTCGTCTTTGAAGGCCAACTTAAATATAGCAACTATATCTATAAAGTTCAACGCCTAGGAAGGCATCTAGATTAGAACCGCTGTCCAGAGATTCAAGGAGAGGGAGGAAAATCTCAAGGACATCCCCCCTCAATATTCCTTTTTCCAAAATCGTCTGTATAACCTGTTTATATTAACATCACGCTTGCAAGGCCTAAAGCCCTACATCATGCCACTTATTTTTGTTTACTACAACTTCAAAGAATTTTTTTTCAAATTATGTTCAACACTCCACTTATCGATACTGAACTAACTCCCCTTGGAAGGAAAATAATCTTAACAGCGCTCTATTCTTCACCCCAGCATCCACAATAACCAACTCATTCTGCATAGGATCATAGGCAAGTACAAAGCAGGTATCGAACAGCAAAGGCATTTATTAATAGTACTTTAGAACAGACTTACTCAAAATCTTCCTGGAACTTTACTCCTGTTGCTTAGCTGAGCTAAGAGCTTCAGGAAGTAGCAAGACCCTCAAAAATTAAGAGACTCCCTTCAACTTGTTGTAGCACCTCCTGCTGGATAGCGCCAGAGATCTTCTTGTAAACAGAAGAGTGTTTCTGAAGCAGCTCCTTCCAGATAATTGAACAGGAAAAAGGGTGGGCCATCCAAAGCCAAAGGAAACAGTGTCCCATCCATCTCTTACATCCCTTTAAAATAAAGTATGGCCCAGGTGTCTTTTCAACGTATTATTCTTCCACCTCCACAAAGATTTGGCCGAGTCCAAGGTTTGACCACCTCAAACCTTGTGAAGCTTTCTAAAAACTTAAGTTAAAAATGCATTCGATAGCACTTGAGCAAAAAAAGACTGGGCAGAAAAAACAGACTTTCTATAATAGGCAACCAAGCAATGCCAGTCAAAATGTACATATTGTGTTACCACAATCAAAAGTCTCAAGTAAAGAAAGCCCCTGGAATAGTTTTAACATGTTAGTCAGATGCTTGTGCTGTGAGAATTTTCTGCACTATTACTAGAGTCTTCACATAAAGATAGCTGTACAGGACTGAAATGTGGAGTACTGAAATTTTAAATAAGCATGAGCATTACTACACTCAAAACATTCCTCTTTGCCATCAAAACATGTACTGAGATTTTTAAATGTATCGTTAGACATTTAAAATGGCCCTTGGTAAACTAGTGTTAAGCTCACATCAGATTCCATATACAAGTGAAGACAGACAAGAACAGCAAGAACTTACCGAAATTAAAATGAGTAACAGTATTCCCAGGAAAAATTCAGTAATGCTTTCCTACAAGGCTGTAAACCAAGTAGATGGTAAAACTTTGAAAACCAGGGAGGGGGCTAGCCTTCAAAAACCAATAGGAACGCTGACCTATTTATTTCAACTGCCCAAATGTGATGAAACATGAAATGTAAACAAATATCATAAAGACTGAAAAGTAGCCTTTCACTTCTTAGCCTCAATTTCAGCCCCTTGAACAGGCCCTCAATAAAGCTACAGACGACGCTGAAGATGTAAAAGGTGACACCCCCGCTCCGTGCCCCTCAAAGAACCACCATAAAGAGTGCCTACCAAAAGGCTTCCTTCCTAGAGTGCACAAGGAAAAAGGGAGGAAACAAACAAACAAACCTTCAATCAGCCCAAATGAATCTGATTCTAATATTCAGCTATCAATTATTAATAAATAAATGTCCTTCCCTCTCTAACTTCCTCAGCTCAAGAATCTACATTCCTGATACCTACCATTAGGAAGACGCACAACTAGCATCCCAGCTATGGGGTAAAATCTTACAAGTCCAAAAACACAGTCACAAAGTTCACTGTCAAGGCCAGTGCTGAGGCCCACACATGCTGAGACCTTAAAATCACATTTGAGATTCTAGAAATCCATACTCCCGGAGACATCATTTAAGAACAACACAGTGTGGACGTGCAGAGGGAGATCCTCTACTTCAAGACCTAAACAAAGAATATTTCAACATATGACCGGAATATGATGACACCGGATTCACCCACGAAAACAAAACCTGCCTACCATTAGCTGTCGTACCCTCGTCTCAACAACTCAACTACTTAGAAATCACTCCCGGCACATCTACACCCCACAATCGGCATGTGGCCTCCTCCCGGGGTGCAAGCCACAAGACAAAGTTGAAACGAGACCTTTTCTCGCCCGGTGCCCCAATGTCCACATCAAACCCCTCCCCTGCCAGGGCCACCTTGCAGCTACCCACCATTGCGAGCGTGGTCAAGGGAGAAGGAGGAGGTAGGGGAAAAAAAGAGAAAGAAATCCTAACAGCACCGCTCAGCAGAATAAAGAGAGCAGAGAGAGGATGACGAGAAGTGTTGGGAACTGCGTGCACCGCGGGGCTGGACCAAACGGAAAGAGTCCCACTCCGCGCGCCCCTCCCCCCGCGGCCCGGGGGGGAGGGGCGGCCGCGGCCCCTCTCCGAGGGGCCTGTGAGTCCCCGGCCCGCGCGGGGTCCCGGGGCGGCGGGCTGGCGGCGACGGCGGGAGGGCCGCCCCGGGGTGAGGGGTGCAGGCGGACTCCTCAGAATAACAAGTTGCAGAAGAAGAAGAATAAGCGGAATTTCCCCAACGCTGCTCCGGCCACCCAAGACAAATGCACCAACACACACTCACTCACACACACTCGGGCCCGGCAGCGTCAGCAGCCGCAGCTTTTTTTTTTTTTTTTTTTAAACCAGATCTCTCAGTCACCAAACAAGATGGTTTTCCAAAAAAAAAATTTTTTAATTGAATAACCATAATAAAAACTTCCCCCCGACAGCATCCCGGGTTGTGGGGGTGGGGAAGGGGCCCAGGCGGCCATCCCCCGGCCGCAGGCACTCGCGGGGGGCGGCCTCGGCCCGCGCCCCCCGCCCCCGCGGCCCCCCAGCCCGGCCCCCAGCCCGGACGCCGTGTCGCCCCCTCGCCGCCACCCCCGACGCGCCGCCCCTGTCACCCGCTCCGGCCCTGCACTCAGCGCCCAGGCTCCCGAGGCTGCTCATAAACTTACTTCCAATCTATGCTAGGGAGGGGTGGAGAGCAGAGGGGAGGAAGGGGGGAGACGAGGTATTCCCATTGTCTTTTTTTTTTTCCTGGGGGGGGAGAGGAATGGGAAAAGGGCACGCAGGGGGGCGCCCCGAAGGGGAAGTTATTGCTGAAATCTCAAGTTGACTGAGGGGTCCTGACGAGAACACCCCCTTTCCCTCCTCCCTCCCACACACCCCTCCCCTCCCCCTACCTCCCCCCCCCCCCCGACAACAAACTCCAAGCAAGCAGCCCCTGCTCCTTCCCAGAGACAAACACCAGAGACAAGACAGAGGGAGGGGGGGAGAGGGGGAGGGAGGGGAAATAGAGCTACTCAAGAAAAAAAAAAAAAAAAAAAAGAGAGTGAGGAAAAGAGAGAATGGAAAAGCTGGGATACTGCACCCTCCTGCTGCTGGCTGGCTGTCCCCCCTGGCAGCTGGAGGCAGGAACTCTGAGCAGGAGAAGCAGGAGGAGGAGGAGGAGGGAACTCTTCTTCATGGGGAGGGAGGGAAGAGGCTGGAGCTGCTGCTGCTGCTTCTGCTGCTGCTCTGGGCCTCTCGCACTTTTTAGATATTAGAGTGTTAAGATGGTAGGTTGTTCCCTTCTCCCTCCTCCTCCTCCTCTCTCACTCACTCACTCACACACTCTCTCGCGCGCGTCTCTCCCTCTCTCTCTCTCTCTCTCTCTCTCTCTCTCTCTCTCTCTCTCTCTCTCTCTCTCTCTCTCTGGGCTGTTTCTTTCCTCCTCTTCCCCAGGCAAGGGGGGGGTGGGGAGGAGGGGGTGGGGGGAGGAACTGGAGCCTCCTCCTCCTCCGAAAGAGACACACACAGGCCCCGGGCCGGAATGGGGAGGGAGGAATCAGAGCAGCAGGAGAGAAACTGTGGGAGACAAACAAGCCCAACTCTTCATCCTCCTCCTCCTCCTCTCAGCAGCAGCAGCGAGCACCACCAGCCCATTCACCACCCGGCCCCGGGCCGCAGCACCTCCGCCGCCTCAGCCCGGGGATCCCTCCGCCCAGGCCCAGACACACTCGCCCGCGCGGGAGCCCGCCGCGCGGCCCCGCCGGCCCGCCGCCGCCGCCGTGCGCGCCCCCGCCGCTCCCGAGAGCCGGGCGAGAGGGACTGGGGCTGGGGAAGCGGGGACGAGGGGGAGCGGGCGGGCGGGCGGGGGCCGGGCGGAGCTGGGCCGCGGCGGGCGCGGGCCGCCCCGCGCCCCTGCGTGTGAGCCCGTCGCTCGCGGGAGGCGCTGGGGACCCCGCGGGGGCACGGGGCGGCGGCGGGGGCCCGCGGCGGCGCTCGGGCGGGCGGACTACTTGACGTGTCGGTGCGGCGAATTTATTTCACTTTGCCTAAGGAACGGGGTGTGCTGCGGCACCCATTGCCTAGGGAAAAAACCCGGATGTAAAGTGAGTGAAACTAAACTAGAGTGAAGTAGGGCAGCAGCAGCCAAACTCCGGTGCAGCGGCGGCGGCGCTGGGGCCGAGCGGCCGCCAAACTCCCGGCCCGCCGCCGCGCCGCAGCCCCGGCCAGGCCCGAGCTCCGGTCCCCTCCCGCCGTCGGGAGCTGTTGGGGGGCTCCCGAGCAGCCCCAACTCCCTCCAGCGCAACAGCAGTTTGCAGGAGGGGGGTGGGGGGGAGGTGGAAAGAAGGCAAGAGCGAGGAGGAAGCACTGCAATGGGGGAACGAGTGGTCCAGGCAACAGGAGAAGATGCAAGCTCAAGTCGAATGCAACATGCAATCCCCGGCCACCCCGCCCCCTTTGCAAATAACTACCCTTGAACCACTTTATTAGCCTTACCGAGTCCCACACTAGCTCCGGGGAGGGGCGGGGGACGGGGTTCTTCGCTCACCTTTATTTATTGCTGCTTTCTGCCCCCCTCTCCATGTTTTTTATTCCTAAGTTCTTTTGTTCTAAGGGGGATGATGGCATTTACTTTTCTGCTTTGTGTAGCAGGGCAATCACTAGGAATCAGCCACGTATAATCCGGCGGTTTGTCATATTTTATTAGTGAAAGTATTTTATGCCTAGTCTACCTCCAAGGTCTGTAACATGGAGAACTGCGGGGAGGGGGGCGCACATCAGAAGAATTCTTGTTTTGAGAGAGGTTTCTTGGCGGGGCGGGAGGCCCTCTTTTTTTTTTTTTTTTTTTTCATCTTTGAGAAGGTTCATTTAAATTATTAAATCGATAGTTTTCAACTTAAAGCTTAATGCTTTTGCACAGGTGAATTGTTGGGTTGTAAAATAACCCCCAACCACATTTTTTTTTTTTTTAAATCCTAGCTCTTAAAAAAAAAATCCCATCTGGACAGTGATCTCTGTTCGAGCTGCACACTGGACTTAACGTAGTGTTAGCCTTCCTATGTTAAATAACAATAAACCTCAACCTCAACGGAATACAAATGGGGGCTGGGGGTGGTTTTGTTTTTAAGGCTCAGCACTTTTGTAGCATCTGCCACTACGCATTTTCCAGGCATTGATTAACCATGCAACTCCCATAGGCATGAAGTCCAATTTTTGCAGATAAAAAGCAACAGTGGTGAGATGATTTGCCCAAAGTCAAAGTGAGTCATTGGCAACCAGGAAGAGTCTTGGACTTGATTTGTTACTAGTCACATCTTTTCCATTAAATAATATTTTCTCCAAGAAATAGTATTTAAAAATAAGCGCACATTCTTTATCTTACCAGAGGGGCTTTGAGATCACTGGATATGAAGAGGTTTTCTTCTGTGAGCTGCAAAATTTAAGTTCATTCTCAAGAGAAAGCGGTTTTTTTTTTAAAAAATCTGATTTATTAAAAGTAGAAACACAGAGTGAACTTTATTTTACGTATATAGGCCATTAGTTGTAGTTTTATGTTAAAAAGAATTCACAGCAGAAAGTGTAAGAGTTTGAGAGTAAAAATGAAAGTCCCTATTAATGATTCAAGAAGCCTGGATGAACTCATAATGTGAAACTCAACGGGTAATGCAGTCAAGATAAATAATCAGAGGACAAGTTGGGTACTAAGACTTAGCTTCAACACTCAGATAACCAGTGTATTTAAGATTGGGGGGGGGCATTCAAGCTGTACCATCGGGCCACTGGAACAGCAATCTGGGGTGTCATTTCAAATCATCTCAAGATGTCAACTCTGCCCCCTCCCCCCAGAGGAAGGCAGCCTTACTGTTCTTTTCTGGAGAAAAAGAAAAAAAATGCTTTTTTTATTTTCCAGAAACGTGGGAAGGTAGGAGTCATGTTCAAATTGGGCATAAACCCTATAGAGCATATCAGCAACCATTTTCTGTAAAAGCCCAGATATCTTAGGTTTTGTGTACCTAAGTCTATCAATAGCCTTCTCAACTTTTATGTTCCTGTAACAAAATCCTCCACAAACCACACGTAACCTAATGTGTCTGACTGAGTGTTCTAATAAAGTTTTATTTGTGCACATTTACATTTGAATTGCATGTGCTTTTCATATGTTATGAAATGCAGACTTTTTGGGGTTTTTTTCAACTTTTAAAAAAAAGCCAAAATAACTTAATTTTAGCTTTTTAAGGACATCACAGAACTAAACACTGGGAGGATAGGGTGTAGAACTGTCCTTTGCTCATCCTGTCTCATAAGGGTTCAGGTTGACTAGTCATTGAAGTTCTAACAGGGGATGTTTGTACAGCACTTAAAAATCAGACTTGTAAAATACTAGATATTTACACTTTAATTTCTTTTTTGGTGGTGGTTTTTTTTTTTTTTTTCTAATTTTATTTTTTTTGAGACAAGGTCTTATGCTGTGCCTCAAGCTGGTTTAAAACTCACTATGTAGCCCAGGCTGGCCTCCAACTTGTAGTAATCTACCTGCCTCAGCCTGGTTTCAAATATTTTTAACTATGTAATATCTAACATTCTTGAGACTCTCAATATTTTATGGAAAAGAATATTCTACCTTGTGATTTTTTTTGAAGGGCAATCATTCCATTTTTTTACTCAGAGAGTAAAGTATAATGGGATTTCGTAAACCTGGGTTCTGGTACCTAAGAACTTACATCTCTTTTCAACTAAGCTCCTTTGGGCAAGTATCACTTCTTGCCACCTTAAGAGTCCTCATACGTACTGTGAAGCTGCTGGGGCTGGGCTTGTAGGTCAGTTATAGAGTATGGGGCTTAACAGGCTTGAAGCACTGGGTTCAAGTGCCAGCACCCAAATGATGATAGGCCAGGTTTCACAGAGTTGTTGGAAAGATTGAATGAGACTAGGGAGGCAGAAGCAGGCTGATCTCTGAGTCCGAGGCTATCCTGATCTACATAGCAAGTTCCAAGGCAGTCAGGGCTACATAGTGAGGCCCTGACTCAGAAAAGAAAAGGAAGAAGGGAAGTGAAAGGAAAAGAAAAGTTGATTAATTGAGATACCTCAGTAAAGTGTGTCACACAGTGCTTAGTGAGTAAGACTGTATAAAACATCTTGCCTTGTGCTCAGAAGTTCATTTCTGCATAGCTGGAGGAGGTGAACAAGTGGCATTGTCTCACCTTGACAGTGCAATTACAACTTCGAGGTCCAGAGTGTCTCAGGTCAATTCAAGGTAGTAAGGTACAGAGATAAATTTGAATAGGTCTCTCAGCCTATAAGCATCTTTGCCTGGCATGGTGCATACTGGCTGTGTGGCCCTAAACAAAACGGCAGGGGCTCAGAACCCTGGAGTTTGTTACAGGATACAGATGACTGCTTGTAGGCTTGGTGTAAGGGATAAAGGGAAGCAACAAGTGTTCTCAGAAGTCTCAGATAAACTGAAAATCTAGTCTACTATCAAAAGCTCTTTTGATATAAGTCATTCAACTTTCAGAAGTGAGCAGATGCCAGGCATCACTTGCATTATGAGCGACGTTCCAACACCACTGGCGCACGCACACAATGAAACCGTTAATAATAAAGGTGACCACACGTGGACAGTCGCTATCTAGTTATCCCCTAAAAATGTTTAATTCCATCCAAGCTTGGTGGCTTGGGCCACCAAGGCAAAGGATTACAAGTTCTAGGCCAGCTAGGGAAATTAGTGAGACCTTGTTCAAAATAAAAACAAATACACTGGGGATATATTCTTTAATGATAGAATGGTTGCCTAGGATGAGGTCAATCTTCAGTACAAAAAAGAAAAAAACATCTGGTGGTGATGGTGGCACACTCCTTTAATCCCAGCACTTTGGAGGCAGAGGCAGGCAGATCCCTGTGAGTTCGAGGCTAGCCTGGTCCATAGAGCGAGTTCCAGGAGAGCCAGAGTTACAACAGAGAAACCCTGTCTTGAAAACAAAAACAAAACAAAACAAAACAAAAAAAAGTTTGCCATCATATCCCTGTTGAACAAAAATAAAGCTAAATTTTTTAAATTTTTATTATTATTTATATTTATTTATTTACTTACTTATTTGGTTTTTCAAGACAGGATTTCTCTGTGTAGTCCTGGCTGTCCTGGCATTAGCTCTGTAGAACAGGCTGGCCTTGAATTCAGAGCTCCAATAACCTCTGGCTCCCAAGTGCTGGGATTAAAGGTGTGTGCCACCACCACCTGGCTAATTTTCCTTTTTTTAACTTTTCGTGTTTGTGTATGCACCTGGTCAAAGCAGCCTGCAGGAGTCACTTCTCTCCTGCCATGTAATTTCCAGGGACTAAACTTTAGGCCCACAGGCATGGCGGCAAATACCCACTGAACAATCTTGCTAGACCTCAAATTTTGAATGTCATTAAATATATCAGATGTACAGTTTTTACTTCTCATAGAAATAGTCAAATAAATGTTTCCCTTATGATTCAATCTCCCAAATTAGAAAGCTACTGAAATTTTTTCTTTTTAAAATTTTAGCACTTTGTAGAGATAGGGTCTCACATAGCCCAGGCTGCCCTTGAACTCCTGATCTTCTGCCTCTACCTCCCAAGTGCTGAGATTACAGTGCCTGGAACTGGCTTTATAGACCAGACTGACCTTGAACTCAGAGATCTGCCTGCTTCTGCCTCCTGAGTGCTGGGATTAAAGGCGTGTGCCACCAACATCCAGCATGCCTGGCTTCTTGTAGTTTTGTGGTTTCTGTTTTTTACATTTACTTTGTTATAGTTATTTTTAATACCTTGTGTAAAATAATAGGTAGAACTCTAACATAACTTTTATGTTGATGGAAAAACCATACAGGACTCTGTGTGTGTGTGTGTGTGTATGTGTTTGTGTGTGTATGAATACCAGTTTCATAGGTCTGTTGAAAAAATGGAATGAGATACTTCAGTAAGGTGTTTGCACAGTGACTGAGTTCTCTCTGTTCTACATATATATGTGTATATATAAATATGTATATACATGTGTGTATATGTATATATGTGTGTGTGTATATATATATGTATATATGTGTGTGTATGTGTATGTGTGTGTGTGTGTGTATATATATATATATATATATATATATATATATATATATATGGCTTGTGTGAGAAGGAGAGAGGGCCAGTACTGGATGAGAAAGCTGCCAATTAGACCTTGGCAGGGTGGGGGTGTATGTTTTTACTGTCTGAAATTCTGCCAAGTTATAGCACAACAGAGATAATTGCACAGGAAGAGATCCCTTTAAAATAAGAAAATGAAGGAGACACTTCATAGGGCCATCAAGATGAGTTGTCAGGTAAGGGTACTTACTGTCAAGCCTGAATTCTCCTTGGGACCCATATAAAGAAAGGCAAGAACCCCCAACTCTCACAACTTGACCCGTGACTTTTACCCTGTGTCATGGCACATATGTGGTATGAGATGTGCAAACGCATACAGAAATAATCATTTTTTTAAGTCTTTACGTGTGTGTGTGTGTGTGTGTGTGTGTGTGTGTGTGTGTAAGAGAGAGAGAAGGGGGAAAAGATGGCATGTATTCCAAGCTGGCCTAGAATTCCCTGACCCTCCTACCTCTACTTCCCAAGTGCTGAGACCTGTCTGAAAAATCTTTGCCTTAACTGCAGCCTTGTGTACCTGTGGAGAGCCAGAATAGTAGCTGAAAAAGCAACAGGTATAACCTTCAGACAAACAAATGTTGGAGGGTAAGCAGTCCACTCCCTGAGGAATACCTTCAATTCCATTACTCTATCATAATCTCCAAGGTCAATTTGAGATTGTGTGTGTGTGTGTGTGTGTGTGTGTGTGTGTGTGTGTGTGTTGTTTGTGTGTGTGTTTAATAGGATGAACTAAACCAGAACTTCTCAGCCTGGGGTACTACCGTCTTTCTGGGCTGGGCTGTCTGTGTTGTAAGGGACAGTGCAGCATGTTCAGCAGCAGCTCTGGCCCTTGTCCACTGGCTGCTGATAGCAGCTTCCACACAGTGTTGGGGGGGGGGGCGTCGGTGGTAGTAGATGGGAAGGAGAAATATCAGATAACCTGAATTTGGGGTGAGGAATCAAAGATAGAGGAAACCACTGTACTAGACCCAACATCTTGGACAGACTCACCCTGATATCTGTGCGTGTTTAACTGTATCTTTAAAAACACACATTTTAATTCCTTTCCCAAAAGCAACTTGTTCACATCAGGAAGCCCACCATTAAAAATTAAATTGGGGTGCTGGAAAAATGGCTCAATTGGTAAAGTGCTTGCTCTGTAAGCATAAGGATCTGAGTTTGATCCCCGAAACCATGTTAAAAAGTCAAGATTGGTGACACATGCCTGCAATCCTATTGCTGGAGAGTCAGAGTGGCAGATCCATGGGGCTCACTGGCCATCCGACCCAGCTGAACTGGGGAGTTGTAAACTAATTAAAGACTCTGTCTAAAAAAAAAAAAAAAAAAAAAAAAAAAAAAAAAAAAAAACCTAAGGTGAACAATCCCAGGAAGAACACAGAGAGAGAGAGAGAGAGATACAGACAGAGACAGACAGACAGACACACATTTCAGAACCTAAAGTGGTCCCAATCGGAGCTGTAGAAATAACTGCCTTAAGCTACTGAAACCGCTAAAAGTACCACAAGGCAATCTTCCAAGCCTGGAGATGTTGAAAGAATTTTATCATCTTGTTATTTCCACCTTTAGTTTATCTGTTATCAACATAAATAAATTATATTGTGGGCTTGTACAAAGGCACTATCTAGTAGAAGGTGTTCCCAAATTTGGAGTGGAAGAACCAGAGCCGGAGCCTGGGTTCTGCAGGCTGTGAGAAATCACTTTATCTCCATGCACCTAGTCCCTTGTCCAACATAGAAAAACAATGATAGCTAATTGGCCAGCCTGTGGGGGTCCACGCTGTTGGTGAGAAGCAGCAGAGCTTATTCTTAGTTAAGAATGCTGGAATGCACAGTCTCTACTGTCCCTGGGTAGATGATGCCCTAGTGTAAGCTGCACTTTCTTTATGTGCAAAAGGCAGAAGTAGTGGTGTGACTTTAGAGTTGTTATAAAAGTCAAAGGTGACGGTGTGGGGGACATGTGTGGTCAACATTATAAAGGTCCTACCATTTAATTCACTGTTACTTCTTTTCTGCCAGCTTTGACGCCTGGAATTTTGAAGCACTAATTAAGGAAGCCCTTTTAAAAATGTGTCCCATGCCCAATCCCAGCCAGAAGCAGCAGCATTATAAACTGTTACATCCAAATTCTCTCTTTCTAGTTAATCAGTAAGGACATGGGTGTGTGAAATAACCTACTGTTCTCCTTTCACTGAAATAACGTTCTAATAAGTTTCGGCCGCCTCCGTGTTGTGCTCATAAAGCTTGTGGGTTCGGCTCAGCCTGGCCAGTAGCATGGTGTTTGTTCCCTGGACATTTATACTACAAAATTCACCTTCTCCAAGCACTGGCAAATTTCATTGCAGTCCTCAAATAGGGTGCAAGGTGGGGTTTCTAAGTTAAAATATAAATGAAGGCATCTGGAAGTCTCTTCTGGGAACTTTTTTAAAAGATTATTTATTTGTATTTCATGTGTTTAAGTGTTTTGCCTGAATGTGTATGTGTACCATGTGCATGCGGCACTCATAGAGGCCAGAAGAAGACCTCAGATCGCCAGGAAGTGAAGTAACAGTCCAGAGCCACCATGTGGATGCTGGGAACCGACCCTGGGTCCTCTGGAACTGCAGTAAGTGGTTTTCCCCAGAGACATGTGTCCAGATACTCTTCTCTGGAAACTTTTAGGTTGAAGTGGAGTAGTCAAAAAGAGAAGTGCAGACATCACATATTGCTCATTTTGGTAAATTTTCACAAAGCAAACACACTTCAGTTCCCCCTGGGTGTTTCTGATGGTCAGGGGATTCTGTAATAAACATGAATTTCATCATTTGGGAGAATAAAAAAATAAAAAGACTATAATGAATTTGAAAAAAAAATAGCAGGTGAGGGTTTCCCAGACAAGATAGCAAACAACTGTCTTTGAGCTGCAAATGTGATTTTGAATTATCAAATGGAGGTAAGCAAAATCATAGCTGGACTCGGATCGCCAAAGTCACATCGCCATCCGTCCGCCACTTGATATATGATCTCGAACCATTTACTTCAAGGGCTTCAGTCTTCATTTGTTAACCGGGTGATAATAATAGGATTGTTGTTAGGATTAAATGAAGTAACACTCATATGGACTTGGATGAGCCTGGCACTTAAGCTCTTGATAAAAGTAAATCATTATCCTTTTAGGATGATGCCCCTAGGGACAGTAGGAAGGGAGTTATGGAGATCTCAAGAATTCTTTTAGAAAAATAAAAATAAAGGGAAATTTTGTCTGGCAGAAGAGCTGGATCAGAATGGCTCAGGGGTGTTATCGCAGAGTCCCAGGACTCAAGGCAGCCAGGAAGGTAGGTCTGTGGTTAAGGCTAGAGAAGGAGAGAAAGCCTCGTATCTGGAGGAGGCAGCCAGGGTGATGAACCATGGAGCTGCGAAGATAGTGCAGTTCTGAACAGAAAGCCACAGGGGTGTGCCTGGCATCCAAACACAACATGACCTGATTTGCTCAGAAACCAGAGGAAGGCCTCGGAGTGATTTGATGTGGACATAGAGAGAGCAGTGAGAGAGGCAGCAGCCACAGAATCATAATCCTTGGGTTCAGAGTCTTCAAAGGCCTGTGCCCAGAAACATAGGACTTTATCCAGGGCCAAGTGACCAAAGCACCTTATAGTTTATGAGGGATGTCAGACCTTAAACTCAGCATTCTCTCACATTGCAATAACATAATTTTGCACTTGGACCAACTGGAATAGTATATGAGAGAAGAAATACTACTAAAGAAGAAAGGAAGGAGCTGGGATGCTCCAAGGGTAGAGCACATCCTAGCATGGGTAAGACCTTGGCAGGATGTTTTGTGGGGGTCCCTGGCAGAGGAGTCTCCCCCATGAATGATAGAAACAAGAAATGCCCCCCAAATTCAGCCAGCATCCTGCTTAATCCCAAATGTATCTTTAGATTTTTATTTTTCTTTTTTCTTCATTATGTCGCAGCTTCTCCTCATCCTGGAGAGTCTTTGAAAGGGGGCGGTTTAGATTCTTTCTCCAAGACCGATTGCAGGGGCTACGCCAGCATATGAGTTCATCAGGATTACTACAGGGACTAAGTGTCGCCTAGTTGTGTTGGCTAACCCTGGTCAACGTGGCATGTGGCACGTCTGAGAAGAGAGAACACCAACTGAGGACTTGCTCCCATCAGATTGGCCCAGAGGCATGCCTTTGAGGTATTTTCTTGATCGTTAATTGATATAGGAGGGCCTAGTCCTCTATGGCTGGAGCCATCCCTAAGCAAGTAGGCCTGGCCTGTGTAAGAAAGGGAGCCAGGCAAGTCAGAGGAAGCAAACCAGGAAGCAGCGTTCCTCCTACTTCAGATCCTGCTTTTAAGATCCTGCCTTGACTTCCCTTGATGATGGACTATAACCTGGAAGCTAAAATAAACCCTTTCTTCCTCGCAATGCTTTTGGTTATGGCGTTTATCACAGCAGCAGAGAAGCAAATGAGAAAGCTAGTGTTGGCGATAGGTGTCATGAAGCATCTCTAACATATGGGGGGAGGGAGCTGGAAATGGTGCTTCTGTGGACCATGCATTTCCCAGAGCCTGAACTTGGCCTCAGAATCCTTCTCCATACGGCCTGTACATCCGTTTTGTACATCTGTTTTGATTGTTTATGTTTGTTTGGACAGAGTCTCTCTATGTAGTCTGGGATGGCCTAGAACTCGCTGTGTACAACAGGTTAGCCTCAAACTCACAGAGATCCACCTGCCTCTGAGTGCTGGGATTAAAAGCGTACACCAGCGTTTCTCAACTGTTGTGGGTCACAACTCCTTTGAAGAACCCTTTCACAAGGGTAGCCTAAAACCATCTGCATTTTGGATATTTACGTTACAATTCATAACAGTGACAAAATTACAGTTGTGAATTAACAAAGAAAATAATTGTATGGTTGGAGGTCACCATAACTTGAGGAACTGTACCAAAGGGTCGCAGAATTAGGAAACTTGAGAACCATTGGCACACACCATCCCTGGCCCGTCCGGTAGCCTTTATCACTTGTTTGAAATCTGCCAGGACCTAGACCATGCACACAGTATCAGATAAGAAACCGTGCCCAACTTCAGCTCTGCAAACTTAACTTAAACCCTTGCTATGTAACAACTGCCTCTCTGTTTAGGAACCTGCTCTCATATTTCTGAGTTCATAACTGATTTATGACCTATAAATAGTCACATCAACCTCATTGCTGAATAATTTACATAGTAAGGTCATGCTCTTTGGATGAACCTGACATTCATTAGTGTTAAACTAACCAGCCATGGGCATCCAAGCCAGAACCCATGGAAGGCCCATACCTCAAAGTGGTGGGAGTGAGAAGCAGAAAGCCTAGATTTTATTCCTTCAGTTTACATCTAATCAATCTACTTGCTCTTTAGCCTTGTTCTCTTCATCTCTAAAATGGGAACCATAGATGCTGGTGTTGGGAGAAACAGAACGATAAATATCAGTCCAGGTGTGGTGGTTCAAATTGGTAATCCCAGCACTTTGGAGGTAAAGAAGGAGGGTCAGGAGGTCAAAGTCATCCTCAGCTGTATAGTAAGTTCCAGGCCAGCCAGGGCTACGTAAGAACCTGTCTCAGGAAAACAAAGAAACGAACCCCAAGAAATAAATGAATGAAATAATATCTTTACGGATCCCAGATGTTAAAAACATTGGCGTCTAAACCTCACTTCTGCCACATAGCCCACTCTGCTGAAAACCTATTTACATTCATTATGTAAAGAAGCCCAAAGCCGGGCTGGAGAGATGGCTCAGAGGTTAAGAGCACTGACTGCTCTCCCAGAGGTCCTGAGTTCAATTCCCAGCAACCACATGGTGTATCACAACCACCTATAATGGGATCAGATGCCTTCTTCTGCCACAAAGATGTACGTGTAGATAGATCACTCATATAAATAAAATTAATTAATTAGAAGAAGAGGAGGAAAAGGACAAGGAGGAAGCAGCAACCCAAAGCCTTCAGCACTAGGATGTCGATGAGGATGTGTATAGTCCCCATCTTTAAAATGGGCACACCATGCTCAATCCTCTTCTTTGTTTCCAAAGAACTGATGAGATAGAATTGGCAGATGTGGATTGTTTCTCTCCCTCTGTTCCTGCGAGATCCTGCTTCCCTTCCCAGCACATGGTTAGGATGTATATGGCCACTTAGCCTAGCCCTAGGAAGGAAAGCACAGAACATGGGTCAGTGCATTCAGGTGGGTCCCAGGTCAGGGGAACTAAGGGTGGACAGAATGCAAAGAGTCAGTGGAACCTTCTCTCCAGTTTAATGCAAGGGGCATAGTATTTTATAGGGTTCAGGCGGGGGGAGGACCTTTTGGTACTCAGGGATAAAGGCATTGATTAAGACAGGGATGCTGGGATGGCAAGCAATCCTGCCAATCATAACCCATCCTTTGAAAGGGGTGGAGTTTTGCTGTGCTTGTGGTGTCAGTGCAGAGACTGCAAAGGGGAGGGGCCAAGGATCCTGCCAGCCCCCCATGTCAGGATTTGAGGTTCCAAGGGCCCTCAACCTACAGTTTTTGTGTGACCATTTCCATGAGGGCACCACAGGCAGACAAGGCGTGGGGAGGAAATTCGACAAGTGAAGGTGCTTACCACAAAAACCTGAGGACTTGAGTTTGATCCCCAGGAGTCCTTGGTGGAAGGAGAGGACCAACTGCCAAAAGTTGTTCCCTGACCTTCACACATGCACCATGACACCCTCACATCAATCACACATACTCAATAATAACAAATAAAATGTTTTTTTAATTGTAAAAGAATTTGCAAATTAACTTGAAAGTAGTACTGTGGTTGAACAAAAGAGAATTAATTAAACTTGAACTCCAGATAAGACTTCTATGTCACCTCAGCACCTAGGTTAGAAGATAAAACAATAAAACAGAAAGCAGAAGAAGGGCTGGGGGCCAAGCATGTCAGCGGCAGACACAGAGGTGGCGCAGGGAACTGAGGTCCTGACTCTGTCATGTTCCAGTCTTCTGAGGCTGAGAACAGAAGGACAGGGAGTTCTTCCCAATAGCCTCGAGAGAATGTTCCACTCCTGAAGGTGCAGGTGCAACACACAGTGTGACGTGGCCGCCACAGACACTTCATTTTAATACAAGTTCTTCAATTAGCATAAGCACAAACTTAACTATTTTTCCAAGAACTCCGTGTTGTCCAGGTTCATCTAATAAAAAAGGAAAATCCACTCCCATTCCAACCTGGGGAACATTGTATTCCATTGGATAAACGCGAGAGTTGATGCCAGCCGACCTGCTCCTCAGTGAGGTGCTCCGACCTAGGCTCTGGGACTAACTGAGCCTAAGGACAACTCATTTTCTCCTCCAAAGTCCTCACCTCAGCAACGGAGGCAAATCGGCAAGGATCACGGAGCAAAGCCATCTGAGACCGACATTAGTATGGCGTTTTTCTGTCCGTGTGGCATCGAGACCCAAGTCAGTTTATAGACACGTTGTTTTAAAGAAAAAGGTTTGGGCAATAAGAGCGAAAAACGAGAAAGAGTAGACAACTTGTTCCTGATTTATTTGTTTTCGCTTGGGTTCTTGGATTTTGGTTTTGCTGTTGTTGTTTTTATCTGAGACAGGGTCACTAACTTTGGCTGGCCTGAAGCTGTCGATGTAAAGCTGGACTTAAATGCATAGAGATTAGCCTGCCTCAGACTCCCCGCTGCTGAGATTAAAGTCACGCACCATCATGCCCAGTTAGGCTTTTTTGTTTTTGCTTTTTGACTAGGTCTCATGTAGCCAATGCTGGCTCCAAAGCTGATTTGCAGCTGGAAGATCCTCTTGCTTCCATTTCCCAAATACTAGGGTTACAGGAGCATACCACCATGCCTGCTTACTCATTTTTAAAAATAAATTTTCAGGCCGGCTCGATGGCTCAGAGGACAAAGGCATTCTCTGCCAAGCCTGACAGCTTGAGTTTGATCCCCAGGACCCACACGGTGAGAGGAGAACTGACTTTCTCTCACAGCTTGGCCCTTGACCTCCATATGTGTGTCCAGGGCTTGTACACAGAGTGTGTTCACGCGCGCAAGCATAGCTCTCTCTCTCTTACACACACACACACACACACGCACGCACACTAAATAAATAAATCTAACAAACATTTCTTTTAATCTAATAAGTAAACTCTGGAGCAGAGTGGTGCTCAGTGGTATAGCACATGCTTAGTGTGTGAAAAGGCACAGGTTTTGATCCCCCAAGCACTTCAAGATAAAGATATAAATAGTTGTCTAAAAGAAGGTGGTTTATCTAAGAAATAAATCATTATGGTCCATTTTCAGTTATGAGATGCATTTGGAGCATCAATGAGTCAAAGATAAGCAGGAGGTCCTGGACGCCTGTCTTTCCTAGCTAGCAGTTGGTGCCTGCTTGCCTGGGTGCCTTTTAGTTTATGTTAGTGATGAAAAGTTACAGACAAGCAGCTACAGGCTGAGCTCACTAAATCAGAAAAGGGGAGGGGATCAAGAGCCCCAGAAAGATGGAGTGGGCATTATACTAGACAAGTGGGAAAAACGGTGCTTACCTGAAGAACTGAACCGATGAGAAAATTGGGGGTAGGGAAATTCCATTAGGAACATAAAGAACTGTTTTGTGCCAAATTAGAACACCAGCCATTTTGCCTTTTACCCAGGCTGATGCCCAGCTTCTGCAGAACCAAAAATACATCTGTTTCACTTTCACTTCCGGGTCTCCAGCACTCTTATTATGAAGTGAGGATCCCTTTTTCTCACGGTTCAGATCTAGTATTTTACTGGCTGGGAGATGACTTAGTCTGTGAAGTGCCTGCTTGGCAAGCCTGAGGACTTGAGTTTGGGCATCAGAAGGCTAGTGTCTCAGTCACTGTTGTACCGCTGTGAGGAGACGCCATGACCAACGCAGCTTGTAAAAGGAGTTTATTGGGACTTACGGTTTCAGAGAGTGAGCCCATGACCATCATGGCAGGAAGCATGGCAGCAGGCAGGCAGAGTTGGCACTGTATCAGTACCAAGGAGCTTACATTTGATCCACAAGTACAGGGCAGGCAGGGGGGGTGGGAAGAGAGAGATGTGGGGGGTAAGGACTGGGAAAGGCTTAGGCTTTTGAAACCTCAAAGCTCCTCCTTCACCCCTCCAACAGCAAGGCCATACCTCCTAATCCTTCCACCAGTGGGGACCACGGACTCGAACCTGTGAGCCTCTGAGGGCCAGTCTCATTCAACCACCACAGTCAAGCTTAGTATCATGCACTTGGAATCCCAGTGGCAGGGAGGCAGGGACAAAGGATTCTTGGAGCTCACTGGCCAGCCAGATAAGCCTACTTGGATGAATCCAAAACCAGTAAGATAGCCTGTCTCAAAACAGCAAAGTGCATGGCCCCAGAGACTGACTTCTGACATCTACCTGAGCACCCACAGCAGTGTGTGTGTACCTGTACACACACACACACACACAACGTAATTACTTAAAACCTAATATTTTACAGTACAGTTTCATTTTTATTTTACCAAACATAATTTCAGAGAAATTTTGGCTTCATCCTTAATTATATATTAGTTGGAAACAGGTCCCAAAGCTTTCCACCTTCAATGTTCTGCCTTTGAAGGAACATGTTGTTTTTGGTTTCTTTTTCTTTTTAAGGGTTATTTGTTTTTATTTTATGTGTATGTGCATTTTCCCTCCATGGATGTCTGTGCATCATGTGTGCAGTGCCTGCAGAAACCAGAAGAAGGCATTGGATCCCCTAGAACCAGGGTTACAGATGTTGTAAACTGACATGTGCATTCTGGGATTTGAACCCAGATCCTCTGGAAGAGCAGCTGGTCCTCTTAATTGCTGAGCCATCTCTCTAGTCCAGAATTTTGCTTTTTGACATGTGTGGAGCCTTCAATGTCTGTGAATCCAGGTCCTAGCTCCTTTAGTAGCTCATTGGTCACCTGAAAAAAGTCAAAGATTAAAAACTTCTAGGGTTTTTTTTTTCACTTTTTAAAAACTTAATTTTTTAGACAGGCTCTCACTATGTTGTTTTGGCTGGTCTGGAGTTTATTATGTAAACCAGACTGGCCTTGAATGCATAGAGAGCCTCCTGCCTCTGCCTCCTGAGTGCTGGGATTAAAGGCATGAACCACCATGCCTGGATTTATTTTATTTCTTAATTTGTCTTATGTGTGTGTTTGTCTGAATGTGTGCCTGTGCATAACATGGGTGTCTGGTTCAGTCAGAGGCCAGAAGAAAGCCTTAGATCTCCCAAGACTGGAGTTACAAATGGCTGTGAGCTGCCACAGGGGTGCTGGGAATCGAACCCTGTCCTCTGGAAGAGCAGTCAGTGCTCTTAAGCACTGAGCCATCTCTCCAGCTCCCCGCTCTGGTTTTCATCTTTAAAATATTCATGTCCTGCCATACTGGAATAATCAGTGGATTTTACAAGCAGAGATCCCCAAAATATTCCTAATGTTTATTTTTTCCCATGAAGACATAGTGTTAATAATTAACAGGAAGAAATACTACTTCTATTTACTAAGCATTCTGGACCAGATGTTTTGTACACATTTAAAATTTTATATAGATAAGGAAAGCGAGGTGCAGAGGGGTCTATTAATTGCCCAAGCCACATAAACATCGAATGGCAGGACTGGATTCCTGCCCATGGCTACTTAGATTCAGGTTCTGTTTATTCCTGGGAACTCTGCTAGGACCTATGGGCTAGTACCAGGTTGAGAAGGACCAGAAAGTCTTTGAGAATGGAGACTCCTGAGGCTAGGGTCTTCAGAGAAAAGCAACTCTCTCCCTCTGCGACAAAAAAAAAAGAAAATTAAAAATTTTAAAAAAAGAAGGAAAAGAAGAAGTCAGGGTCTACCTTGTAGAATATGTTTGGTATGGCGGTCATGTGGGACTGGAGTTGAAAGTGCCTGGGCTCCAATCTTTTAGTTGAGGGGCCGTGGCTAACAGTCCTAGCAGAAGCAAAAAAGGAATTATGAAGAGAGATATCCTTGCCCCTCCTGTGCCTGTGACTATCAGACTATTCAGCCTTTAATGCTTGTATTCAAGAGGAAGAGGCAGGTGATTCTCTGAGTTGGAGGCCAGCCTGGTCTATGGAGTGAGTTCCAGGGCCACAGGGAGAAACTCTGTCTTTAAAAACTGCAAACTTCTCGCCTACTCTTTAAACCTAAACTTTAATATCAAGACCTCAAAGATGGACTGCCTCCATCATCCCACTGCCCTACCTTTTTGCTCCTGCTTCTGAGTCCCAGAGAACAACTCGGGCAGACAGACCCTGCTCTGGCACAGGCACAGCAAGCCAATCCCAGGATCTGCTGGGACAATGGATGGGTAGAACACCATGCCAAAGGAGAGAACAGATGCCTGATTCTGGAGGGTGGGCCTGGAACTAGAGACTAGATAGCCAGGAGACGATTTCTAATGATATCCTGCTCTGCTCATAGATCGGTGCCCAGCTCAATCTTCATCAGAGAGGCTTCCTTCCACAGAGGGTGGGAGCAGATGCAGAGGTCCAGAAACAAACTTTGTGCAGAGCTCCAGGTATGCTGAATGCCAAGGAAGAGAGGGAGGAGGGATTGTGGGGACTAGAGGGGTGGCGGACTTCAGGAGAACAAGCTTCATGGAGTCAACTGACCAGCACTCTTGTGGTCCCACGGAGCCTGAAGCAGCTGACACAGAACCTGCAGGTTCCCTTAGATATGTCTTGTGATAGTCTGTCTGGCTTGGTGTTCTTGCAGAGACTCTTACAAGCTAGAGTGTGTGCACATGTGTGGAGGGGGGCAGTCTTTGACGCTTTTGCCTGCCCCTTGAGACACATTTCCTCCTGCTGGTTTGCTTGTCCACCCTTAATGTAAGGATTAGTGCCTGGCTTTGTTCCATTTTGTTGTGCCTTCTTTGAGTGGTAACCCTGGGAGGACTGTTCTTTTTTCTGGGGAGAGGTAGGGGTGGGGATGAGTGGGTGGGAGTGAGGAGGGTAAATCTGGAGGAGAGGGGAGATGGAGGGAGCTGAGAGGAGTGGAGAGAGAGGAGGAGGGGTATCAAGATGGAGGGGGGTGAGGAGGGGAGAGAGAGAAAGAGAGACCTCAGCCAGGTGGTGGTGGCACACACCTTTAATCCCAGCACTCAGGAGGCAGAGGCAGGCAGATCTTTTGAGTTCAAGGCCAGCTTGGTCTACAGAGTGAGTTCCAAGACAGCCAGAGTTACAACAGAGAAATCTTGTCTCAAAAAACAAAACAACAACAACAATAAAACCCTCAAAGTTGAAGCTGAATTTAGGGAAGGGGTCACTGGACTTTATTTTTTCCACTTCCCACTGGATAAACCTCCTTTCCCTGCTTTTTTGCTGTTCTTTATGTCTTTAACTGGCCGTTTTGGATGATGAGTGGTCCAGCCTAGTGCGTTAGGGCTGCCAGGGCCTGAACAACCACAGTGGCAGTAACTCACCCATGGTTCACCTCCTTTTCCTTCTGTATGAAACAGGGATACGATAGCATGTGAACTAGAATAACACTCCCCATGCACTATTTTGGATTACAGTTGGAAGCAGCTTCCAATCTATAATGTTCTGCTTTCTTGAGTGTGGTTAGCTTCAATTTTTTTTTTACATGAATTTATATGTGTGATTGTGTGAGTGTGTGTATGCGTGCACATACATACAAATGCCACGGCACACACATAGGGGTCAGAGCAACTTGTTTCCTTACTGCAAGACCTCACGGAGCCTTGAAGTTTCAAAGATGCATGACACTATCCAGAGGAGATTTCCCCCTGCTTATTTTAATTATGTAGCTCATTTTTATGGAGTAGCCTACTGCTGGTATTCCTAGAAATAAACGCCTGCCTTTCTCAGGAGGTCATGATGAAGCTATTACTCTGTTCCATCTCCAAAGCTGGAGGACCTCTCTTTACAAATGTCACTGAGAGAAGTTCTACAGAGCACTTTCTAGTATCCATTTGAGTGAAAAGTTCAGCTCATAACAGACCTGGGTAGTAGTATCCACAAAGCAAACCAAACGCAACCGGAAGGGCCAAGGCATCGTTTGGCTTCTCTGAGTAGTAGGATGGGCCCGCCTCTCTGCTTTTCCCAGATGAACTTTAAAAGTGCAGGTAACTCCGCAGACCACCAGAAGGCCCCACACAAGACCCTGTCACTTAACCAGAGACTAAGAGACCAGTCCATCCAGAGGGACCTAGCTTAGGCTCTGGTCCACACACTTGTCAAAGGCCAGCTCACCCCAAGGAAATTGGAAAAAATTAAACAGGATCAGCTTTTTATTTTCATGTAAAAAGCATTCGCCTCGGGCTATAAACGTTATTGCATTTGTGTAGCACTTTATGGCTACCCTCGGCTCCCAAGCATCACAGGTTCCCAGTGGCAGTACTTTTATAACCCTTGATCAATAGCTTATTTCTATTGCCTTCAGTCCCAGCTGCCAATCCGTTCTGTATGATGTGGGAAGGACTTTCCTGCTCTCTAGCTGTACACGTTAGGAATGCAAACGGTTCAAGTACTGACTGTGTACGCGTGTCCATGAGTGGGGGACATTTTTAAATACGGAATGACAAAATGGGTCCCTTGTTCTAGGAAACCACCACAGAACTAGGAGTGTTCTCTCTCTCTCTCTTTCTCTCTCTCTCTCTTTCCTCTCTCTCTTTGCCCCTCCCCTCCAGATCTATCCCCCCAAGATATCATTCATTTTCTCTCTTTCTCAAATAATGTTTGGTGAGTCAAAGAAATGAGACTCAAATTTCCTATTTAGTTTCTGTTCATATATATTGGGAGGAGAGGTCGAAGGTGATATTATGCATTCCAGGAAAGAGTCATTCGGCCTCATCTATCCATTTCCCCTATTCCCAGCACCTAGAGGAACTTAGATCAAAGTAGATCAGAAAATATCTGTTGACTTAATGGATAAATTCTGGTTCTTGGTAAAAAGGGGAAGAGTCTCAGAGCATCTCCTTGGCTGCTGTCTTGGGGCAGGAATTAAAGTCAAAAGTTAGTGCTCCTGGCAGAAATTGGGTTCCTAACAGCTGCTGGAGTTCTGCTTTGTTTAAGGTTCACAGCCACAACACTCTAGGACTCATAGGGAAATAAAGCCACTAAAATGAACCAAGCTACTTGTGTTTTTCACAGTGTAGAAACCTCTTAGAGACAAATACCTGGTCTCTCTCTGTTCCCCTGACCTCAGAGGTCAGTTTTAAGTCAATCCTCTGTAGGAGAGACCCTGGAGGAACACCTTAGCACCCACCGCCAACATTGTGCAGCTCAGGGAGAATGCCAGAGCATAGGGAGGCAGCCAGGCCTGCCCTTGCTGGAACCTGCGTCCTTGAGACGCAGTCAAACCTCTCCCCGCGGCTTGGCGGAGGGATGTTGAGGTGACATTCTTCCCCCTGCCACTCAGCATCTTTTCAACAGTCCTCCTCCACCTTGGGAGAATATGCATGAACTCCCTGCTGACGGGGCTCCATAGAAGCTGTAGGGGGGCGGGGGGCGGAGCGGAGAAGCCTTCTCCCTGTGAGGGAATCTTGGTCCCAAGTGGAAGAACACATATTCAGTGAGAAAGAAGAATCTGGAGTATAGCGAGCACTAAGAGCAGCCAGAGAGCAGGGCATCTCATGGGAAGGATGTCAGGGTATCCTTGGCACCTGGGCAGTGGCCTTCAGAAAGACCTGGAATGAGACTGGGTATGTGGTGAGGAAGTAGAGGAATAGTTCCCCCAATTGTCCGTTATCTACTGCCAGGAGCTGCGTCTTCTTCCCGCTCTACCCAGGGTTCCCAGTCCCGGGGGCATGTGGCAGCAGGGGGCAGGAGGTTGGCACCAGCCCCTTTGGCTCTGGACCACACCGCCTGTAGTGCACTATGAATTAATATTTTTAATAAATCCTGTAATTATCCTGTGAACAGAACATTTTTGTGGCACAATATTGTTTGGTTTTAAAAGCATTAATTTGTTCAATATAAACATTAAAAATATACCATCGTTTTTGTAACCTTATTTCTTTATTTTTTTTAATGCCCCAGGAGCCTCATAAAATGGAAGGGGCTCCACTGCCCCAACTAAGAGATGCTTTGTGTAGCTGCCCCAAGTGGCCAGTGGGACTGCAGCCAGCTTCTCTCAGCTATGGTAGAGACACTCAACAGCTTGGCTTTGGCCTGAGGTTCACCCCAGCAGGGTCAGCTGTGACATGGTAGACCCTCTTTTGGAAGAGGGAGAAAAGGGAAGGTTGTGGGCTACTCAGACACCCACAGGATACTTACCATATTACCCTCTGCCGGGGCTCACTCTGCACAGAAGCCCAGTTGCTGCGGCATAAACAGAGGAGCAGGAGGCTGCCTTACTGAAGGGGCCTGGCTTGCTGCTGGGCCCCTTCAGTCAGTGTTCATGGCCTGACTTCCCTGAAGCTTATCTCTGCTTCCTTGATCCTAGTTATTTTGTTTGTTTGTTTGTTTGTTCTCTTCTATGGGAGAACAAAAGACCCAAAACAAGAACCAAGATGTCATCAGATCAGCACACACCTCTTGTAGCTTTCTCAGGACTCTAGCTCAGCTTAAGAGACCTCCGTTAAAGTCAGTCTCCCCTGCCTCCTTCCCTTTTTCCCTGCCTTCCTCTCTTGTTCCCTCTCTCCCTTTTTCTAGGCTCCTCTCTCTCCATTCTCATTCCTTTCCTCTCCCTTTCTCCTTCCCTCCTATCCTTCTTTTCCTTTCTTTCCTCCTTTCTTTTTTTCCCTTCCTTCTTCCCTCCTCCTCTTTCTCCTCCCTACTTCCTTTCTTGCTGCCAGGAACTGATCCCTTGGTTCCACACACTAAGCACTCTCTCAATTTCTCACCCCATCTCTCCTCCTCCCCCTTCCCCCACTATAACCTTTCCCTAGGAACAATATAGGAACTATATATGTGTAGTGTATATAGGGTGTAGCTCAGTTGGGAGAGTGCTTGCCTAGCATGCAGAGAGCCCTGGGTTCAAATCCCAGCACTGCATAAATGGATTTGATGGTTCATATCCATATCCTAGCACCCAGGGAGGTAGAGGCAAGAGAATCAGAAGTTCAAGGTCATCCTTGATTACGTAAGAAGTTTGAGGCCACCCAGAACCACAATAGACCCTATTTCAAAAATAATTGAATGGCTGGTAAGATGACTTAGTAGGTTAGGATGCTGTTGTGTGATTAAACTTTTCCTGGGAGACACAACAAATGTCTGCTCACTCCAGACAGGGAGGCCACGACAGACCAAAGTACGGACACCACCAAAATCTTGGTGAACTGTGAGTTTTATTGAGTGAGGGGTCCCTTACAGGAGCAGAATGAGTCAAAAACAGCTGCATCATCAAAGCTCACCCCAGCATTGGTGACAACTCACAAAGCTGGGGATCTGGAGCATATTGCACAGCCTGCAGACAGCTGAACAGACTGCAGAGTGTCCTTTCCAGGTGCTTCAGTTGCCCTAAACCTCTTCCAGGCAGCTCAGTGGGTTTCTACTTCCAGGCAGCTCAGCTTGTCTGAGGGACTTTTTTGCAGCTCAGCTTCCTTTGAGGGTGAAGCTCAGCTTTTATTGCTTATTCTAGAGGGGAGGGCTTAGTGAATCTTGTCAGTTTCAGGGACTTCCTGCCGCTCCTTTGAATTGTTTACCTTCCTGCTTAAGAAGCTTCCCAGCAGGATAAAATGTTTCCATCTAGGAGGAAACTGTTACTCAACAGAGGCTTGTTGCTGATCTGCCCACTTGAATTCAATCTCTAGAACCCACATAGTTTAAAGAGAGAATCACTCCCAAAAGTTGTCTTCTGATCTCCACACACATGTGTGCATATCAGAACACACACACACACACACACACACACAAAAAAGTTAAAAATAATTTTAAAATTTTAAGTTTTTTAAACAATTATGACCAATAAAATAAAAATCATTCAATTTCACACCATGCTCTCCCCATAAGATAACTATTTGTATTTTCACTTAATTAAATATGAGTGACGTTAGAAAATTAATTTAATTTTTATATTAGCTCCTGTTAATATGTTAAATTTACAGGCAACTTCAAATAAAATTAACCTGCCATAAGAAGTCCTATTATAACAATGACTAGTGTCCAATGTTTTATATACAACATATTTTGCTACATTCTTTCCCCTCCTCCAGCTCCTCCTAGCTCCTCCTAGCCTCCCTACCCACCCAACTTCATGTTCTCTCCTCCCTAGCAATCAAAAATAAATAAATAAATGAATGAATGAATGAATGAATGAATGAATAAGACAACAAAAAACAAAAATCCAAACAGACAAACTTAAAAAAAGAAAGTTAAAAAAGCAAAACATACCAAAACTAGAAACACACACAAAACCAAGGAGTCCATTTTTACCTAGTGACGAGCACATTTTTTTTTTTTACAGGGCTCCATACTGTTCTAGAGACTTTTACTTATTGTAATCTGCTTCGCTTTAAAATGCACACAGCATTCAACCAGGACAGAAAAATATGTAGTGCCCCATAATCTCACTTCCTACAGATAATCAGTATTATTTTTTAAAGTTTAGGAGTATAAATAAGCATCCATTTATAATAGACGTCTAACACACCTTTGTAACCTACCATTTATGCTTCTTATGAGTATCTTTTCACATCAACACACACGTGTCATCCTTTTTTAACTGCTATATAGGTTTCCATTTCATTTCCTCGAATTAATGCTCTGTAATTCATTTCAGCAGTATCTTACAGTTGGAAACTGATTCCAATCTTGCTCTACTTTCTATTTTCTCACTGTTGTAAGGAATGGTGTTAAATATCACTGCATAGATCTCTGTCACATATCTGAGTGCTCCTTTAAAAAAAAGTTCCTAAAGCCAGGCAGTGGTGGTACAAGCCTTTAATCCTAGCACTCAGGAGGCAGAAGCAGGTGTATCTCTGTGAGTTCAAGGCCAGCCTGGTCTACAGAGTGAGTCCAGAACAGCCAGAATTACAATAGGGAAACCAAATTCCTAAAAGGCAAACTGCTGACAAAATACAACTATTTCTTTGTTCTGCATTGAATCGTGGTATGTTTATTACACAGGCTGGCTTCATACAAAGGGTTACACCTTGTCCGAGTGACTTAGGACCGTATTACCAATGAACATTTCCAAACCCTAAGTCCTTGAAATATATACTCTGCTTTCATCTTCTAGAATACTTCTGGCTTGTTTGTCAGTTTCCAATCTTGATGAACTTTCTGGAATTTACTTGCAATGTGGTGTAAGACTATTCAGTGATACTCATAACTTGTATGAAGTCATCTACTCTCCCCACCAGTGTAAAATACCACCTTCAGTATATGTGAGAACGTCTATATTCAGAAGCCCGCCTCTACTGATCTGCCTCTTCTGCTGCAGCAGCATAATGCTTCAACCCCTGCAGGTTTACATTAGGGGAACAAGCCGTCTACCTTCACTATTCTCTTGGCTTCTCCATTTGTTTACTATTCTAGGTAAATGCTACAATTAGCTTAAGCAGTGAGGGCACGTGTACACACATGTACACACACACACACACACACACACAAATGTCCGCTCTTGGCATTTTGATTGGATTCATACTAAAAACATAGATTGATTTCAGAAGACCTCACATCTTTACCGAAACCTAGGTTTTTCTTTCCAGGATTATGGAGTACGTCTCTCCATTTTCAGGTCTCCTTCTATGCCCTTTAGCAAGATTTTATAGTTTCCTCATAAATATCTTATGTGGGTTTGTTACATTTATTTGTAAACTTTTACTCACAATTTTTTATTCAATGTGTGTGTGTGTGTGTGTGTGTGTGTGTGTGTGTGTGTGTACCCATGCAGGTACATAATGATACCTGCATTATGTCAGGTACACAACAGGTCAGAGGACAACCTGCAGAGTTCTCTCCTTCCATTCTGTGGACTGCAGGGATGGGACACAGGTCCCCAGATTCGGCAGCAAACACCCTCTCTCCCTGATCCACCAGCCCGGGGTTATGATATTTTTACACTTTGAACAATTAGACTATAACGTTTTAAAAGTCTACAGTGAACTGAGCAATGTCCAGTCTGAATCTTACCCTAGAGCTAAGTTACCTTGACCATTCAGCATGCGTGACTGTAGACTACTTGAAATGTGGCCACTTCTATTGATGAACTGAAAATTTAATTTTATCTACCTTTAATTATCTTATGTTTGAATTTAAAAACCAATATCTTTTAAAAAAAAAAAAAGGTATGGTCAATTTATTTATTTTTATTTTTCTGGAGATTTATTTAATTTATTTTCTGTGAATGAGTGTTTTGCCTGCAGGTATATGTGCACCGTGTGCTTGCCTCTGTGTGCGGAGCTGAGAGAAGGCATTAGATCCCTGGGAACCTGAGTCATAGGTGGTCATGAGCCACGGTAGGTGCTGGGGACCTCTGCAGGAATAACAAGTGTTTGTAACTGCTAAGGCATCATCCAGCCCTAAAAGCCAGGTAAGCCAGGCGTGGCAGCTCATGCCTGTAACCCAGCACTTCAGGGGCTGACAAAGGAAGATTATTTTTAGTTCAAGGCCAGCCTGGTTTACATAGTGAGTTCGAGAACAACCTGGGCTACAGAGAAAGACCCTGCCTCAAAAGAAAATTAATTGAAATAAAACTCATTCTAGTCTACATATCAAGTTCCAGGCCTGCTGGGGCTTCATTGTGAGACCCTACCTCAAAATAAATAAAAGAATAAAAAATTATGTTTGATTCAGTTATTGGAAAACTTTTAGGTAGGTTAGGGATAATGAGGATATACTTTAAAATGTGTGTGTGTGTGTGTGTGTTGTGTACTGCATATGTGCATTTGTATGTGTCATGTTCATGAGTATGAGTGTTCATGTGTGTGAATACCATGTGAGTTCTACAGCATGCTTGTGAGGTCAGAGGTCATCCTCAGGTGTTGGTCTTCACCTTCCACCTTGAGGTAGGGTCTCCTGTTGTTCACTGCTGAGTACCCCAGGCTAGCTAGTCTGTGAGTTTCCAGGAATTCTCCTGTCTCTCCCACTCATCTCCCCGAAGGCACACTGAGGCTACAGATGTGTGCCACTGCATTCAGCTTTTCCATGGGTTCTGAGAACCCTAACTCTAACCCTCACATTTAAGATTAATCCAGCTTCCCACCTACCCAGCCCAGGAATCTACATTCCAATAGTACATTTTGTAAAAATCAAATCTGATAGCAAAGTATTTCTGATGAAGACCCAGGAGATGGCTCATATGGTAAAGTGCCCAGTGTGTCTGGTGTGCACTCACGAGGACATGAGTTCAGATCTCAGGTACCCACAGAAAACCCAGATATGGTGACACAGATCTGTAACCGCAGTGTAGGGAGTCAGGAAGCCCACTAACTAGCCTGGCCAAATCAACAAGTTCCAGGTTAAGTGAAAGATGGTGTCTCAGGAAAAAGGAAAGTGGAAAGTGATCAAAAAAGGCACCCACTGTTGACCTTTGGCCTGCACGTGACCCCCACATATATATGCATACACATCTACATATACCACACACATTTTTTAAAGTATGTCTGATGAAAATTTAGTGTCTGTATTGCAATGTGCTGTCAGTGTAAAATCTGCACAGGAGTTCAAAGACTCAGTGTGAAGGAAGAATAAGAAAATGTCCTATTAGTAATTTTTATACTGATTACATGTTGAAATGAAAAATTTAAATATATTGGATTAAATAAAATATATCATTCAAATTAATTTTATCTATTTCTTTTTACTTTTTATAATGGGAAGACTAGATCTTAAATTATACATGAGACTCATTTTGTATGCCTGTTGCAAACCATTGCTCTAGATCCTTACATAACAACAATCATCTGATCCTTAAAATTGCTGAAGCTAGGTGAATGTGGTAAATATCTGTGGTCATCGCACAGAAGTCTAAGGCAGGAGGATTGCTTCAAGTGCAAAGCCAGCTGTGCTACATAACGAGATCTCTCAATCTCTCTCTCAATACAAAAACAAAGCAAAACAAAACAAATGCCCAGGCATGGTGGTGAACAACATTAAACTCAGCACTCAGGAGGCAGAGACAGGCAGATCTCTGTGAGTTCAAGGCCAGCCTGGTTTATGTAGTTCTAGGACAGCCAGAACACTGAAACTATCTCAAAACAAAACCCAAAATTATTAGAACTACATTTGCTTTTATTTGTGTTTGTTTGTTTTGCTTTTGAGACAGGATATATATATTTATATATCTCCCTGGCTGACCTGAACCTCATTTTGTAGACCAGGTTGGCCTTGAACACAGGAATCCACCTGCCTCTGCCTCCCAAGGGCTGGGATTAGGCACCACATCTGGCTTTATATTTGCTTTTAAAAAATCATATTGCAGCTGGGCAGTGGTGGCACATGCCTTTAATCTCAGCACTCAGGAAGCAGAGGTGGGCAGATCTGTGAATCTGAGGCCAGCCTGTTCTACAGAGAAAGTTCCAGGATAGCCAGGGAGGGCTGCACAGGGAAACCTTGTCTCAAAAAAACAAAAAAGAAAAAGAAACCATATTGCTTCGTCATCTGGATATACTAAACATGTTTACAAAATTTGTTATTTTTAATATTGATGTTATTTCTTTTCTCTCTCCTTTTTCTTCCAGTATTTTGATAACTATAAACAATTTTGTGTCTAGAGCGTTCAACAGGAGATGACAGAATCAAACCTGTTTTGTAAACTCCTTTCGGTGATACTGCAAAAACATGCTGGCCAAGGCCACGTGTTTTTGGGGAAACCTGTTAGTAATCCACTGTCAAAGTTCCAGCAAAGATAGAGAGAAATGCCCCTGATAGTTCACCCACGGCACCCACAGACCAGACGTGGGTTGAAGGCTGGAGTCACAGTAGGAGAATCAATGGCCATGGGTGATTTCTCAGGTTGTTTTGGTTTTGTTTTGTTTTGTCGAGACTAGGTCTCTGTGTAGCCCTGGCTGTACTGAAACTCACTGTATAGACCAGGCTGGCCTTGAACTCAAACAGATCTGCCTGCTTCTGCCTCCCAAGTGCTGGGATTAAAGGAGTGTGCCGCCTTGCCAATGATTCCTCAGGGTTTTGATGGGCGACCAGAGGTCAGTGAGACTGTCTGATTTGGGAACCCTATAAAAGGACTAGCTTTGGAGAACGAGCTCTTGAGTCCAGTTTACGAATGCCTTGAGATACCCCAGTGGAAATGTGATTTCAGTCTAGAGCATGAGACAAGGCTAGCATGGAGATAAACTTGGGACTCACCAACTCCAGATGCTACCTGGAGCCTCAGAGGGTCCGACTGAGACTGGAGAGAGAGCAGAGGAGGCGGTGGCTAGGTGGTATTTAAAGTCAGGGGTGGGGAAGGTGGAGAGGTGGCTTGGTGGTCAAGAACACTTCCAGTTCTTCCAGAAGACCTGAGTTCAGCTTCCAGGACACATGTTGCATAGCTTACAACCTACCTGTGTAGCTTCAGTACGAGGAGATCTGACACCCTCTTCTGGTCTCCAAAAGGAACCAGATACATGTCACACACACACACACACAAAATATAAAAAAAAAAAGTCATGAGAACAAGGAGGAGTCTGTCCTGGCAACTTACTAAGAGCAGCCAGGTCTAGAAGCAGAGTCGAGAGTGTGATACGGGCTTTCACAGAAGCAGAGGGAAGCGCAGTAGAAAGCTTGTTAACAGTTCCTAGGGTTAAGTAACAGGAGCTCTGAAAACAACAAACCACTCAATTACTGAATCTTACTAACTGTTGGAGAAATGCAAATTAAACACTAAGTTATCAATATTCACCTACCAGATTAATAATATCTAGAGGCCAGGGAGATGGCTCAGTGGATACAGGTGATCGCCAGCAATCCTGACATCGCGAGTTTGATTCCCCAGGACCCACAGGGTAGAAAGAGAGAGAGCTCACTCTTGAAAGTTGTTCTCTGGTATCCGTGTGTAAACTGTGGCACATGTGTACACAAACACACACATAAATACATGGATGTATTCTTTTTAAAAAGATTAATAATGTCCAATGTGGGCAAAGGATTATTCACACATTCTGTTGTAGCAGAGTAATAGTACCAGCTTTTGGGGTGGTCCTGGCAGTGTGTCATCAAATGTAAATGACAGAAATTCTTCAGCTCATGGCTTTCTCTCGTAGGCATCCGTCCTCTGGAGAGACTCACACAAGGTTTGGATTACAATACTGTTGTCTACAGCACGGTTTATAAAATGAAAATTGCTAATGGCACGAATGTCCACTGGGAGAGAGAGAAAACTGTGGTGCTAATATTGAATGGTAGGTTGACGTTCAGAAGACTGAAGCAAATGTCTATGTAATTAAATGTAAACCTTCCCGGGACTCAGGTGGAAAACTAAGTTGCAGACCAGTATATACAGGGAAGTCCTATTGGTACACATGAAAACCTGCAGGTCTATGTATTTAGAAAAATGCCCGGAAGCTGGGCCACCTAGCAAACTGTCCCCCATGATTAGCATGGAAAAGGGGCTTAGGGCCGGGACAGAGGTGGGGTAAAAGCAGCCTCACTTTTACTCTGAGGATTTGGAATAGTCAGCACTCTGTCTTTGTGTGTGCATGTGTGTGTTCATATGTGTAAGTGCAGGTGTGTCTGTATTACACAGCATACTTACGGAGGTCATGTGCTGGTCCTCACTGTCCACCTTGTGTGAGGCAGGATATCTGTCTGTGATTGTGTACATTAGGCTAGCTGGCCCACAGACTTCAGGGATTCCCCTATCTCAGCCTCCCAGACAGATGTGCACTATTGCATCCAGCTTTATGTGGGTTCAGGGCCTCAGATCAGTTCCTCATGCTTTTGCCACAAGCCCTTTACCCACTGAGCCACGTCCTCAGCCTGAGATTGCATTTTTAAAACAAAAACTTATTAAGGAACTGCTTGTTTTTGTACATTTTTCCAAAATCAAGAGTCTTAAAAATAAAGAGAAAACCACACCGTGTTGGTTAGAGATGTATGCCATTTACCGTGCACGTTATCTCTGTCAACTTGACATAAACTAGAGTCTCCAGGAAAGAGAGAGCATCAGTTGAGGAAGTGCCTCCGACAGATCAGCCTGTGAACACTTTCTTGATTGCTGGTTGATGTGGAAGGGACTGGCCCACCATGGACAGTGGCACTTCTGGCCAAGTGGCCCTGGGTTGTACAACAAAGCAGGCTGAGTGGGAGCAGAGGAAGCAAGCCAGTAAGCAGCCTTTCTCCGTGGCCGCTGCTTCAATTCATGCCTCCAATTCCAACTTTGAGCTCTGCACTGGCTTTCCTTGATAATGGATTTTAACTTGTAAGCCAAATAAACATTTTCTTCACCAAGTTGGTTTCAGTCAGTGATTTCTCATGGTCTCAGAAAAGCAAATTAGGACACCCAGCAGAAGGTGGTCTCCAATAAAGATATGAAGTGATACTAGAAATAACTGGCAAAGGCTCTGGCTTACACATGAGTAGATTTAAACACGTTGTGGGCAAATAGAAAAAGGTAGTATGTGACTAGAAAGGGACACGGTGGAACTTTGTAAGAGTCTGGTCAACAGTTCACTGAGTGGCTGCTTCGTTGCTCTTCTTGGCTTCTCACATGGAGGCTAAGGATTTGAACTCAAGTCTTCATGCATGTTCAGCAAGAGCTAGTAACTGGAGTTATTGCCCCAGCTCCAATCCTTAACTCTTCTTGTTTGCTTGCTTGCTTTCTTGTTTTGAGACAGGGTCTCACTATGTAGCTCTGACAGCCCGGACCTCACTTTGCAGGCCACGTTGGCCTTGGACCCACAGAGATCCACCTGCTTCTGCCTCTTGAGTGCTAGGATTAAAGGAATGTGCTACTACATCAAGTATGATCCTTAGTCACAATCCAAAGTCTGTCTGTCTGTCTGTCTGTCCGTCCGTCCATCCATCCATCCATCCATCCATCCATCATCTGGTTTTGCTTTCAGTGGAAATATACCTCATGACTGGAACAAATTTGGGAAGGAAAGATTTCATTTTTACAGCTTATAGTCCATCACAGAGGAAGTCAGAGCAGGAACCTGCAGGCAGGAGTTAGAACAGTGGCCAAGAAGGAGAGCTACTTACTGGCTTGTTTTTCAAGGTTTCCTCAGCTTACTTTTTACACAAGGCAGAGACACCTGCCTAGAGGCAGCACAACCCTCAGTGGGCTGGGCCCTTCCACATCAATCATCAATCAAGAAAATGCCCAAAAACCTGCCACAGGCAACCTGATGGAGACATTTTTTCAGTTGAAGTTCTATCTTCCAAGATGACTGTAGTTTGTGTCAAGTTGACAAAAACTAACCAGTACCCAACCCTGGACAAAGAATTACAGGTAACTAATGAACACTAAGAACTGGAAAAACAGTCTTCCCCAGGGTTGAGTTTCCTAATTGGTTATCTCTGAAATCATGCTCATACAAGTAGCATTATATGGACTGAGTACAAGGCATTTACATATTTTGGGATATATATATATATATTTTAAAGAATATATAGCAATTAAAGAAAAAGGACATGAATTTGAGAGAGCAAGGGGAGTATATGGAGGGATTGCAGACAGGATGGGGAGATGGGGAGGTAGAAAATGATGTAGTTATATTTTAATTTCAAAAAGTAAAAAAAAAAAACCACACAAAATAAATATTTTAAAACAGAAAAAACTTAGCAGCACAATTGACTCCTTTTCAACCTGACACATTATATATCACTGTTAAATGATAATCTTTTCTTAATTCCCAAGATCTCATGTTAATGTCAATACCATAAAACACATTCCAACATTTTTTAAAACATTTATTTATTTTTATGTGCATTTGTATTTTGCCTGTCTGTGTGAGGCTGTCAGATCCCCTGGAACTGGAGTTACAGACAGTTGTGAGCTGGGAATTGAACTCAGTGCTCTGGAAGAGCAGCCAGTGCTCTTAACCACTGAGCCATCTCTCCAGCTCCACACATTCCAACTTTTAAAAAGCTCCACAGTCTTTAAAAATTCAAACACTTTACCATCCATCTCTTTAAATTCCATCTCTTTAAAACATCTGAAGTCTCTCAACTGTGGGCTTCTGTAAAATCAAAATTAACATATGTTTTCTTATTTCAAGAGACAAGAACAAGGGCACAGTTACAATTAAATCAAAACAAAACCAAAATCTAACAGTATAGTTTAGCGTATAGTGACTGGAACTCACTCATGATCTTCTGGGCTCCTAAGGGCTTGGGCAGTGCCACTGCTCTGGCTCTGCCCTCTGTAGCACATGCGGCTGTCTTGTAAGCTCAGGCCAGCCAGCTCCACTCCACACCTGCCTCTCTATCCTTGCTGGTCATCTCATAGTCCTGGCATCTCCAATATCCTGGATTCACCACTGCATTTGAGACTGCATCATCAGCAATAACCTCTCTTGAGTTCCCTTCAGGGATGCCAAGCCTCAGCTTCTCTCCATGATCCTTTCAAATCTTGCTATCTCTGTTTCAAATCCTGCTGTACAATGACTTCTCCTGGCCTTTCACGGTGCCAAACTTCAAGGTGCTCTTTATGACTCCTTCAATCCTTCATGCATCACTCCATGTTGTGATGTCTGTGACCATCTAAGTGTAGTTTGTAATGCTGTATCTTCTCATTTAATCTTCACAGCCCCCATAAATATCCTCATTAAACAGATAAAAATAGCTCTGCTGGACATGGTGGTGCCACAGTCTCTCTCTGATCTCCCAAGATCAAACTTGCATCCCAGAGCACTCTCTCCTCCCCCTTCCTCCTCCCCCTCCTTCTCTTCCTCCTCTTCCTCCTCCCACTCTTCTCCTACACCTTCTTCTCCTTCTCTTAGTCAAAACCAGAATAGCCTTACACTTGCCAGAAAAACTCTCTACCATTGAGCTTCACTCTCAGTCTCTATAACCCCAATGTCTTTGAACCCTATTAACATTAAACACAAAATTTTACTTTTAGTTAATTTATTTTATTTTTTAAATATTTTCTCTTTTTAAAAATTTTATTTTTATTTCATGAGCATTGATGTTTTGGCTGCATGTATGTATGTCTGTGTGAGTGTGTCAGATTCCCTGCAACTGGAGTTAAAATTGTGAGCTGCCATGTGGGTGCTGGGAATTGAACCGAGGTCCTCTGGGAGAGCACCCAAAGAGACCGAAAGAGGGCATCAAATCCCCTGGAACTCAAGTTACAGATGATTGTGAGTCACCATGTGGGTGCTGGGAATTGAACCCAGGTCTATTGTAAGAGCGTAAGAAGGGCTTGTAACCATCTGCACTATCTCTCCAGCCGCACAAAACCACACCTTATTTTTTTTTAAAAAAAAGGGCAAACATAGGGCTAGAGAAATGACCACTTGCTATCATGTGCAACGCACCCCCATCAATGAAAGGGATTATACAACCATTTGAATGTCCCTTAGAATTTCCTCCCACACCATCCATGTTATACATCAGAGACATCAGAGAAAAATGAAAACATAATGATCAGCAGATTGAAGAACAAGCTTACAATGAGAAACCCTCCTGGATTTCTAACCACCTCAATGGTTAAGAACACTTGCTACTTTTCCAGAGGACCCAAGTTCAGTTCCCAGCATCCACATTGGGTGACCAACAACCCTCTGTAACTCTATGCCCTCTTCTGGTCTCCGCAGGAACCTGTATTCATGTGCAGGTTCACACACACAGACACACCTTTAAAAGAATAAAATAGAAAATAATTCTACTGGGAACTAGGAAGGTAGGTCACTTGGTAAAATTCTTGCAATGTAAGCATGGGGGACCTGAGTTTGATGCCCAGAGCCCACACAAAAAGCTCAATGTGGAGGCACACACTAGTTATCCTGTGCTGGTAGAAGGGAGACATCCCTGGGCCAGCCTAGCATACTCAGTAAGCTCCAGGGGAGACCAGGGGAGAGATCCTACTTCAATAAACAGGAGGGTGGCAGCTACGGAACAGCACCTGAAGTTCACCTTTGGCCTCTACACACACACACACACACACACACACACACACACACACACACACCCCTCTTTGAACATGTTTAATGGCTATGCATTCTTTTTCCTCATGTATAGTTATTTACTAAATGAAAACTATTTTATTACTGACTTTTAAAAACCTTTTAATAATATTTTGGGAATATCTTTCTTTACCACACATAAACATTTATCACATCTACTTTAAAGGCTGTGCTATATGCCAGTGAAGGTATTGTAACTTATTTAGACAGTCTACTTTGGAAGGAAGGGGAAGTTGAACACCATTTTTGTCTCTAAACAGTTTTATGTGGACTGAGAAGTTGTGCCAACGCCTCACCTGCGTAGGGCTCTTTAGGGAGGGAACGATGTCCTGAGTGCCTGTGCGCTGTCGATATGAGCCAGCCGTGTGAAGGGCATGCCTCAGACCATGGAAAATCGACGATCCTGTCCTCAGGTATGAATCCGAATTTGATAGTGAGTACAGAAAATGTCCACCATATTTTCTCCCACCCACTCCCCAGATGTTTGAGACCTGAAGACTGTTCCACTATAGAGCCTGCTCATACTGAGTTAGCTAAGCCTTGGTCAGCTGTGCTGTGTGCCATAAACCCCGCCTCCTTGTCAGCTGTATGTAATAACCCCACCTCCTTGTCAGCTATATGTAATAACCCCACCTCCTTGTTCAGCTGTATATAATAACCCCACCTCCTTGTTCAGCTATATGTAATAACCCCACCTCCTTGTCAGCTGTATGTAATAACCCCACCTCCTTGTTCAGCTGTATGTAATAACCCCACCTCCTTGTTCAGCTGTATATAATAACCCCACCTCCTTGTCAGCTGTATGTAATAACCCCACCTCCTTGTCAGCTGTATATAAAAACCCCACCTCCTTGTCAGCTGTATATAAAAACCCCACCTCCTTGTCAGCTGTATATAATAACCCCCCACCTCCTTGTCAGCTGTATATAATAACCCCACCTCCTTGTCAGCTGTATATAATAACCCCACCTCCTTGTCAGCTGTATGTAATAACCCCACCTCCTTGTCAGCTGTATATAATAACCCCACCTCCTTGTCAGCTATATGTAATAACCCCACCTCCTTGTTCAGCTGTATGTAATAACCCCACCTCCTTGTCAGCTGTATGTAATAACCCCACCTCCTTGTCAGCTGTATGTAATAACCCCACCTCCTTGTCAGCTGTATGTAATAACCCCACCTCCTTGTTCAGCTGTATGTAATAACCCCACCTCCTTGTTCAGCTGTATATAATAACCCCACCTCCTTGTCAGCTGTATGTAATAACCCCACCTCCTTGTCAGCTGTATATAAAAACCCCACCTCCTTGTCAGCTGTATATAATAACCCCACCTCCTTGTTCAGCTGTATATAATAACCCCACCTCCTTGTCAGCTGTATGTAATAACCCCACCTCCTTGTCAGCTGTATGTAATAACCCCACCTCCTTGTCAGCTATATATAATAACCCCACCTCCTTGTTCAGCTGTATATAATAACCCCACCTCCTTGTCAGCTGTATGTAATAACCCCACCTCCTTGTCAGCTGTATGTAATAACCCCACCTCCTTGTCAGCTGTATATAATAACCCCACCTCCTTGTTCAGCTGTATATAATAACCCCACCTCCTTGTTCAGCTGTATATAATAACCCCACTTCCTTGTCAGCTGTTTGTAATAACCCCGTCTCTTGTTCAGATGTATGCATATACATATACATAATTCCACCTCTCTGTTCAACCATGTATAATAAAAATGCTGAGTTTCCAGGGAACTTGGGTTCCTCCATCAGAGAGCCAGGCCATTCGTCCCTAGTCTCTCTGTGTCTGTGTGTCTGACCTTTTATTTGCCCCTTTGCCATCCTGGTTAAGTCAATCCCTAGAGCTGTGAAGGACACAACAGGGCTCATTCGCTACAGTTAGTGAGCTTAGCCTGATCCATCATCATTATTATTTATTTTGCAGTTCTGAGGAAGGATCAAGCATGGCCTCAAGCATTTAACGCAAGAGCCTGGAAACTGACACATTATTAAGATAAGCAAAGTTTACACTTGCTTCAAATGTCCCTAGTTCCCACTTAATACTCCCTTTCCAAGACACCATATTGTATTTAGTCATGATGTCTCCTCTTTCCTGGTTTTGATGATATTGACAGTTGATTATGTTTAAACAGAATACCTTTTACTTATTCTTTGACAATTTCATACATATAAACAATGCATTTTGATCACATGCATCCCAACTCCCCTCCCATTCAGGAGCATCCAACTCCTTCAGCCACCCCCAGAACACCCCTTCTTACAGGTCTTCCCACTTACTTTGTTAAGAACCCACGGACTCCAATTAGTGCTGCCGTTGGAATCTCGATAGCCTGCTTGCCTTCCTTCCTTCCTTTCTTCTTTCCTTTCTTCTTTCCTTCCTTCCTTCCTTCCTTCCTTCCTTCCTTCCTTCCTTCCTTCCTTCTTTCCTTCCTTCCTTCCTTCCTTTCTTCCTTCTTTCCTTCCTTCCTTCCTGTTGTTTTTTTGAGACAGAGTTTCTGCTGTTTTTGCTTTGTTTTGTTTTGTAGACCAGGATGGCCTCAAACTCAGGCCTGCCTCTTCCTCCCGAGTGCTGGGATTAAAGGCATGCACAACTATGACTCGCTAGGATTTTTTTTTTAAAGATTTATTTATTTTCTTATTTATTTTATGTGTATGAGTCTTGCTTGTGTGTATGTATATGTACACCATGTGCATTCATGGTGCCTGAAGAAATCAGAAGGGGGTATCAGATTTCCTGGAATTGATATTGTGAATGATTGGGAGCCATTATGTTAGTGCTGGGAATTGAACCTGGGTCCTCTGCAAGAGAAGCAAGTGCTCTTAACCACTGAGTCATCTTTCTATTCCCAGAATCTTGACAGTTTTGAGAACAGCGGTCAGGTATTCTGTCACATGCTCTGTAATTGGGATTTTGAGGCTGTATGTTGAGGGTAGAAATTGCAGAGGTGACTGACATTGTTCTCGTCCGCGTCTCTTGTTGGCACTAGCCCTGCTGTCTGGGCAGTGCTCCTCGGTTTTCTCCATGGGGCGTTACTTTCCCCCTTCCGGGCGGCTCGCTCTCTGAGGGCAGCCCACGCTGGAGTAGGGACTTAGCTGTCCCTCCTGAGGTGCAGTGGCTGCATCAATTATTTACAATCCTCCCCGGTGGGAGATCGCCTCTGCTCCCTCACTTATATTTATTCATTCAATCATTGATTCCGTACTATGCGTTTTTGCTGCTCCAGCTGCCCGCTCTAGCCTTTGGAAGGCTATCATTGGGTCCTCCGGGCTCCTTTAGCATACTCCTGTCACTGTGAGGAGGGTTTCTGACTGTGTGCTGCTCCTTTACTTACCAACACTCAAGGGGCTGCAGGGCCACCTTCCTGTCTTCGCCCCTTCTCTTAGAACCAGAAGCCCATGCAGTTTTGGTGATGTGAATCATTTCCACGTGTTTAACGCACACGCTTCCTTTTGTTTCGGGATCTCATTATGCAGCTCTGGAGGGCCTGGAACACACTATGTGGACGATGCTGGCCTCACAGTCACAGAGATCTGCTGCCCCTGCCTCCCCCAGCCTTTCCTACTATTTGTAAACAGAGCTGCAATGACATCCATTTTCAGGAATGCATAAATAGATGTATTCACCGGCTGCAGGAATTAAGCTAAAGGGCAGAGCCTGGAACCCAGTAAGGTTAATGAGTGGATTTAGACAGAACCACTCTCTGTCCAGCAGGTCCTTTGGCCTTATGGCTAGAATTGTGGACTGAGTGGAGCTGGCTGATATAACTCTCTGTAAGTCTACTTTGCATATAGCCGAGACGTTGCTAGCCTGGCTGTAAAAACATGTCCAAGCTGAACGCAGTGGAGAACACTGGAGAGGTTGCTAGCAGGAATGGAAGATGGTAGAACCACTTTACAGTTTCCTGCTTTCTAAAGCTATTTCCATTTCCATGCGACGTCATTTCCAGTCCCAGGCACTTATGACAAAGGAAATTAAGCCCACAAAACATTATCACCCTGTATTCACAGCAGCATCATGTAACAACTCCAAACTGGGTCCACCCAAATATTCATCAGTAAGGACAATCAAACTGTGGTGGGTCCAAACGGCAGAAGACAGCTCAGCAGCATAAGGAGAAACTCTTGAGGCACGCAATGGCCTCAAAGAATCTCAAAGACACCCCGCTGAGAGAAAGGAGCCAGGCACAAAAGAGCACATCAAAACAACGTGTATGTGGAGCTCTAGAACTGCTGAGACGGGTCTGCAGCTACAGGTAGCAGACCAGTGTGTGGGCTAGGGCGAGGCTAATGGGGAAGATGGACTACCGAGGGAACTTTCTGAGGTGATGAAAATGTTTGGTAACTTGAAGACATGCAAAGAGAGGGTGTTCTGAGGGTGCCTGGTTACTTGGGCTTCAAAACCCTTTGAACTGTGAGATTTAAAAAGACAGAAAGGATTGCGCCATGTAGCCTAGGCTAAGCTTAAACTCATAATCCTCCAGCCTCAGACTCCCCGAGGCTGAGATCACAGGTGTGTATCAGCACCACACCTGATTGAATAGTGTGTGTGTGTTTCTTTTCTTTTTTGAGTTTTGTTATTCAAACAGGTGTGTTGTGTAAGTTTACTTTTAATTATGTGTGAAATAGTTGTTTTATGCACTGTTGAGTAAGGGGCTACCCTAGGTCTTGGTATTTTCTATTGTTTGCAGGTATTGGATTCCTGTGGGGGTTGTTTGATTGCTAATGATCTTCATGTGCTATTAGTAGAATAACCTCGGAGTTCTGAAAGAATAAAAACACCTGAGCTCTGATACTCAGGGTTCCACTGTCAAGGATGGAACTGGTCATGATGGTGGTTCCCTCTGCTGAGGTCTGGCAGAGTTTGCAGTGTGAAAATGCCTTGTCTCTAGTTCTTGGTGAGCCGCCACCATAGGCATGCTACTACATAGGTACATTTTAGCAAATGTAAATTATACTTCAGTAACGTTTTTTGTTCATTTTCAAGTGTGTATGTGTGTGTACATATGCATATGCATGTGTGTGTGTGTGTGTGTAAACCAGCCTCATCGATTACTCCTCAGTAGTTATATCCACCTTTTTTTTCTGCTGGTTTGTGGTTTGTTTTGTGGCATGAGACAGGGTCTTTTTGGGGGCAGGGTTGCTCTGTGTAGCCCTGGCTGTCCTGGAACTCATTCTGTAGACCAGGCTGGTCTTGAACTCACAGAGATTTGCCTTCTTCTGCCTCCTAAGTGCCGGGATTAAAGGTGTGCACCACCAGCAGCTGGCTCAAGGCAGGGTCTTTCATTAAGCCTGAAGCTGTGAGATTAGGCCTGGCTGGATGGCCAGCAAGCACCAGGCAAGTCTTTTATCTCCCCAGTACTGGGATTATAAATGTATGTCTCCATAATTGTCTTTTACTGGAGGGTTGGATCCTCATGCTTACATGGCACACTCTTTACCACCTGAACTATCTCCCTAGCCCTCAATAAAGTTGATTAAAAAAAATAACAAGGGATATATATATATATACACACACATATATATATATATTTATGTCCCTGAATAAACACCTGAATACACATATCAAAATAAAAATTTATATAATAAATACATGAATTTATTCTCAAGTCTTGTAAAGCTGCAAGCACTTCTGTGCAGTAATATGAACCTTAAACAGTTGCTGTATCTGGCAGCTAGAGCTGCTGCCAGAAGGTCACCTTCCTTAGCTGTGAGAGCCAGCTTTCTGGGTATGAATGGGCTGTAGTTTTCTTGAATGCAGAGACAATGGTGGTTTGGAATACCTGGCAATTGTCTGCTCAGTAACCCATGGATGGAGCAAATTGTAGTTCAGGTTTCACTTTGCCCACTGAATTCTTTGTGTTGTATTATTGCTAATGGAGAAGCCTCCCATAGTCTCCTTCCCCAGTCTAGGCACTGACTTGAGGTCTTGACTTCACCCGTAAAATGGAGTCAAGTTGGTCAGCTAAAGCTGGGAGTTGATGTACTGTGGAAATTCTATTCATTAAACAGTTAAGACCTTTGTATTGGTGGCCGTGCCTTTCCTCAATAAATTACCCGGACGTCACATGCTCTGGAACAGTCCATCTCTGCAAGGTGGGTTCAGGCTTTGCACCCCGTGATTGTCTTTTGTTCTTTGAATGAACCCATTTGAGCTATTAAGACTTCTATGTACAAATTTATACTTTACATTTGTATAGAAATGTATATGTATGTATCTATCTATATGTATGTATGTATGTATGTATGATCTATGAATGTATGTATTCTCCTAGGAAGGAACAAGGCTTTTTTCTGCATGTCCCTAAGTAGAACTGGCTTAAATTTCTCCAGCACAATTCACTTCTGCTTTTAGGGACAATATGGAAAGCATCAATTCCCAGATAAACGTGGTGAGGCTGAAAATTACAGGTGATCAAAATAGAATCAAATGAAATCACTGTAGGCCTCAGGCTGTATCAGCTTCAGGTGTGGCAAGTTCTGGGCACCTGCTTATGTTGTGTCTTTACATACTTTATATTGTGTGCACCACTTCTCACAACTACTTTTTTTTAAGTGGGGGTGGGACACACACACACACACACACACACACACACACACACACACACCTCCATGGCATGCTTGTTGAAGTCAGAAGACACCTTCTTAAAGGAATCAGCTCTCTTCTTACGCCGCCGGGTGGGTCCTGTGGATCAAATGAAGGTTATCAAGCTTGGCAGCAAGTGCACTTACTCCCTGAACCATCTCACCAGCCCGCATGGCCCTCATACTTCTAGTGTCCCAAGCAGCAGCTCTTCAGACATCACACTTTTAAAATGTGCTGCTGTTCCGATCCCACACACCAGCCAGCTGCCCACAGCGGGGACTGTTGTCCAGCAAGCTTGCTGATTCCCCACCAGTAGGCTGTGAACCACAGTTCTACTTGGACCTAACGAGAAGAGCTAAGAAGCTGGAGAGGCTGCGAGACAGCTCAGTGGGTAAAGTGCGAGTAACATGAGGACGTGAGTTCAGATCCCAGGCACCCGTCTGCTACGGAGTGGAGGATGCCGAATGCTGGTGTTACTCGCTGTAATGTGGGGCTGGGAACCAAACCCAGGGCACCCTGCATGCTAGGCAAGCACCCTACACTGCATCCCAGGCCAACCCCTCTCCTTAACGTCCTCCACACAATAGGAGATTTAGAAAAACATCTGGGCGTAGGTGCAGGAGAGGATTGAGAAGCTCCCGTGAACAAACACATTCACAGATCAAGAACAATCCTGCCTTCCGAAAACACTGGAGAGACAGAGACAGAGGGATTACGTGAAATGCACTTTCAATAGACACAGTGGCTAAGATTATGGAAGTGTCAAGTTCTGGGGGAAAAGGGAAGAAAAAACAAAACAAACAAAAACAACCACGAAAACCGGAAACAAGATGGATTCATCATGTAGAGCGGGCAGCCAGTCCTGAGCACTCTTCAGACTCTGAGCCCTGGGCCAGGAACTGGACAGCCTGGTGGCTGCCTCATTAACAGACAAATGTAGAGAATGCGGCAGGTTAGGGAAAAACAAGAGTGAATAAGGGACAGAAGAATCCATGAGTAAAGATGAAGAAATAATTACGCACAGTTCAGCTAACTCAGAAATTAAGGGCGATCATCCCATTTATAAACACAGCAAGGTGAAAAGAGAGAATGACTGAGCTATTTAACGTGCATTTTAAATCGAAACAATGGCTGGAATTAAGAGAGTGCTGAAAGCTGAAAGTCAGGGGCGTGAGACCCACTGCGAAAACCCGCATCCCCTGGGAAAGGACAGAGCCCTGGAGAGGTGGGGGTGGGGGCCGTTAAAACAAGAAAACTGGACAAAAGCTTACTGAAGGCGAGGCAGGGAGAGCACCCGGCTCTGGTCCCAGTGGGAGCTTGAGACTGACTTCTGTTCTTCCCACAGCTTCCACACCTCGTCCCTCCTCCTCTTCCCCACAGGAAGACAGGATGGCAATTCAAGGAAGGAAACAGTGTCAACAAACATTGCAAGGTGTTGTGACATAAGCCCAACTGGGTTTGTACCCGGGCTGTGGCAGAGGAGCCCTTAATTATCCCAAGAAAGCAGCCCCACGGCAGAACCAGTTTGGGGACAGCACAGCCCCTAGACACCGCTCCCGGGAGCCCTGAGAGAGATTGCCTGGCTTCTTTACCCACAGCCAGCTGTAGGAGGATAAACCACAGGCACCACAGCTTCTTCGCTGCTGCCCCTGGGGACAGGGGGGCCCCTTTCACCCCTGGAGTCGTTTGCTCCAGTGATGTTTTTTGTTGGTTTGTTTTCTTTTTTTCTTGTGTTTGAGATAGAGTCTCCCTTGTCCCCTTGAACTTGCTACGAAGCTGAGGATGACCTTAAATCTGACCCTCCTGTCTGTTCTCCAAGGTGCTGAGATTCATGGCTGTGTGCCTCCACACTCTATTGGTTGATGTGGTATTGGGGTCTTAGGCATGCTAAGCAAACACTTTACCAGCTGAGTGGTACCCCCAAGCTGGAGGAATTTTCTTGTAATAATGTTTGAAGCTGCCTTAGAAGGCTGGGCACTGTTGCCAGAGGAGATGTTTGCTGTCTCTTTGAGATCGAAACATTTTGCCTGGTCTGTGAAGAACGAATTTTAATTAAAAGTATTTAAACTTACATCTATTTACTTGTATGTGCATGCGCCTCTGTATGTGCATGTGCCACATGTGTGGGCTCAGAGGACAACCACGGGAAGTTAGTTCTCGCCTTCCACCCTGCAGGTCCTGAGGATAACACAGCATCTTGGGCTTAGCTGTAAATCCAATGACTACTGGCTGAGTCATTTCTGTTTTCTTTCCTCCTTTCCTGCCCCCTCCTCCCCTTTTCTCCCCCTCCTCCCCTCCTGATATCCTCCTCCTGTTCTTCCCCCTCCTCCTCTAACCCTCCCTTCTCCTCCTCTTCCTCCTCTCCTCCTCCTCGGCCTCCTCTGCCACCTCCTCCTTCTTCAAGAGCTGCTTCTTGCCCTAAAATTCTTCATGGAGGGAAAAGGGCCAAATGGGACGGGAGCCAAGATTCGAATCCAGGTTTAGGAAATGTTCAAAACAAATAGCCTCTGACGCGGATCAATGTAGGATTCTTCGGTTTTAGAGCAATGTGCTGGAGGTGGTAGTCGACGCCTGTAATCCAAGCACTTGTTAGATTGCCACAAGTTCAAGGCCAACCTGGACTGCATCGTAAGTCCCAGGCCAGCCTGGACAGAGTAACACCTTGTCCTCCTGAAAAAATCAAGGGGGGAAAATGAAAATGATACAAAAAGGCTATTCGTTCATGGCACTCACATGTTGGAGTTGTGCGTATGTATGTACCTATATTTGGATGTGTGTCGGGTACATATGTACATGTGTACACAGGTAAAGGCCAGAGGTCACACTTGGGTGTCATTCCTCAGGTGCCATCCATCTTGGTGTGTGTGTACATGTGGGGGGAGTACATGTGTGTGCATGTGCATATAGAGGCCAGAAGTCAACCTTGGGTGTAATTCCTCTACCTGGTTTTTTGAAGCGGAGTCTCTCATTGGCCTGACACAGATTAGGCTAGGCTGGCTGGACAATGAACCCAGGCATCTGCCTGTCTCTGCTTCTACAGTTCTGGGATTACAAATGTCTTCCCTCATGCCTGCCTATCTATAAGAGTTCTGGGCATGAAACTCAGGTCCTCATGTTGGTGTAGCAAGTGCTTTACCAACTGAGCCTCCTACCCAGGCCTGTGCTTCAAATTCTGAATTAGGAGTTTGTCCCAGACTTGTAGTGATCTCCAGATCCTACCTCAGGACATTCAACCGTGTGGCTTGGCCACCCCAGATCAAGAGGAACGCCAACTGATACTCCAAGTACACTGTGTCAGCCAGGGTCTGATGCAGGGGCACGCGTATCTTCCAAGAATGATCTTTTCCAAAATGGGCCTGTGCTGGCTAGCTTTATGTCAACTTGACACAGACTAGAGTCGTCTGAGAGAAGGGAACCTCAACTGAGAAAATGCCTCCAGAAGATCTGGCTGTAGGGCATTTTCTTAATTAGTGATTTCTTAATTAGTGGGTGGAGGACCCAGTCCATTGTGGGTGGAACCACCCTGGCTGGTGGCCCTAGGTTTCATAAGAAAGCAGGCTGAGCAAGCCATGAGGAGCAAGCCAGTAAGTAGCACTCTTCCGTGGCCTTTGCATCAGCTCCTGCCTCCATATTCCTGCCCTGTTTTGAGTTCCTTGCCTGGCTTCCTTCAATGACAGACCATGATGTGGAAGTGTGAAACAAGTGAACCTTTCCTCCCGAATTTGCTTTTGGTCATGGTATTTTATCACAGCAATAGAAACCCTGACTAAGGTTTGCTGAGCCATAACCTGACCATATCATAAGTTAAGGAGCCTCAGAGCTTTGAAGGGGATTTGAAAGAGGCAGGTGGATGGTGGCTCCTTCTCATGAACAAATTGAACCTCAGGAAAAAACAAACAAACAAACAATCCAAAGATAAGTGGAGAACACACAAAAACCTAATCAAGATTGTCTTACAACCCCCCTGGGATCTTAACCCCAAGCTTCTTAAATTATTATTAGTGCGCCACAAAGGCTCAGCCCCCGTTGTGCAATTAAATAAATACAAGAACAATGTGGAAGAAAGCAAGACCCTGTGGGAGACTCAGCTAAATAAAGCACGTGGCATAAATTGTAAGCTTATTGAGGGCAGGGGCCTTGTGCACACATTGTGCTCAGTTTTCCCTACACACTCTTCCAAGCATTCAAGGGGTAAGAGACTCCAGCACCAAAGGCAAACATTTTAAATTAGGGAGCGGTTCCCACAGGGTAAGCTTCAGTCCTTTTTCCATCTCTCCTTACATTCTTAGCGATTCCCCCTCCCTCATCAAACAGTCGAGTTTCTCATTTAACGTGTGTCTCAGAACTGGCTTTGCATGACCTAAGGGACATACTATATATAAAGGCCAGCTGTGGGACATTAGGTCCAGCTTTTGAGGACGTGGCTGAGGGGGCTGACCAGAGCAGGCTGGAAGCCCGGGATCCGCGTCTCAGGGCTCACTTTTCACGCTTCTGTTTGTTCACCGAACCAGCATAGATGTCAAACACATACTGTGGATCAGGCTCCAGATAGGCCGGCGGAGAAGAATGAAAATCCACAGGACTCTAGAGATACAGGCTTTGAGGACAGGTGAGGTGCAGTGCACAGAGCCACAGGTCCATGTGGTGTTTCAATTGGCAACAGATTTTAAGCAGTCCCGCAAGGTCATATGGACAGAGTTCCCAGTGTCAGCGTGGGCAAAAAAAAACAGGGACTTGGGATTGTAGGGACTTCGGGTTTGTGTAGGGCAGGGCTTGGGAAGTTAGAAGAAATTCCTCAGTGTGCACAATTCTTATCTGCAAAACAGCCCCCGTCTGACTCGTGAGGCAGAGCATATGCATGTCATGCATGCAAAATAAAAAAGAAAAAATTAAGACTTTAGAAGAATTTTAAAAACCAGTGTGACTGAGCCAAGAGCCCTCTGGCTGAGCTGGGTGAACTAGGTCCTCAGATGTTTATGAGCAGGTATTTATGGGAACACTGTGCTAAGTCCTAGGGGCACAGACACAAAGAAGATAGAGTACAGCCCAGGCTGGCCAGCAAGATGAGCATGGTAGACGAAGGGGATTTGAAGAGGAGGATGTAGTCTGACAGACAGCAAATCCTTGAGGGGCTCAGTTCCAAGAGGTTTCCAGTGGGCTTCGAGAAGCAATATGTCCCCAACACGTCTATCACCCATGAGCCAGTGTGTGGAGAGAGGGCCAGAATGGAAACGCCATTCAGTAGCCAGCATGGAAGGGAAGGGACCTGCTAAGATAGATGCCGTTGACTGTGCTTCACAACGGAGGAGTATAAGGGCACGTTCTGATAATCCTAACTCTCGGCCGAGGCAGGAGGATCCAGAGCTCTAGGCTAGCCTGAGCTATGCATGGAGAGACAGTCTCAAAACACATACAGACACAGACACAGGATTACCCCCCCTCACACGCACACACACACACTCACACATACAAAGAAAGAAAAAAGGAAGAAACAGGAAAGAAGAAGAGAGAAATGGGAGGCCAGCTTCATCTACACACTTAGAAGCTCTAGAATCCTGTTCAGCAGCATATGAAAAATCCTATATCATGATCAAGATGTGCTAAGTATAGAATGATGATGTGATTTACAATAGAAAAGGATACTTGCTGGGTGCAATAGCACTTGCCTGTCACCAAGCGCCCTGGAGCTTGGAGCAGGAGGATCCCCAGTTTTAGGTCAATTTGAGATACCTAGTGAGTTTGAGGCCAGCCCGGACTATATAGTGAGACATGCCTCACAGAAAAAGAGAAGATAATTAATACAGTTAATCACATTCATACAGACAAAGGCTTAAATAATCACAGAAAAAGAACATTTGCTTTCCTATTATCAATTCATCCTATACGTGGGGCTCCAGAGAGGGCTCAGTGGTTCAGAGCACTGGCTGCTGAATACAGAGAGACTGTATTCAGTTCCCAGCACCCACATGGTAGCTCACAACTGTCTGTAACTCCAGTTCCAGGAGACCCAACGCTTTCTTCTGGGCACCATGTGCACCTCACACACAGGATGCACAAACATACATGCAGGCAATGCACACATATAAAATAAGGATAAATAAACTTATAAAATTTTTCGACCTGGTAGCCTTTTAAGTTCTTGTAAATTTAAAAAAAAATTACATATATATATATATATATATATATATATATATATATATATATATATTACCAGGTGGTGCTGGTGGCACATGCTTTTAATCCCAGCACTGGGGAGGCAGAAACAGGCAGATCTCTGTGAATTTGAGGCCAGCCTGGTCTACAGCATGAGTTCCAGGACAGCCAAAGTTACAACAGAGAAACCCTGTCTTGAAAAAAACAAACAAACAAACAAACAGGAACAAGAGAAAAACTTCACATCAGTTCCCCTTCTATTTTGATGCTTCTGTCCAGTGCAATAAGAAAAGCAAAACACAAGTTTGGGGAAGGAAGACATAACAGTGGCTTTATTAGAGTTAATGTAATTATCTAAACACTAAAGACTTTGCACATAAGTTGTTAGATGTTAGCTTTATGTAAAACTGTGATTAGGATGATTGCTTTCTCGTGATCTGCACCTGCTCACTGATCTCTGGCAGAGCCATTGTGGAGGAGCAGAATTACTGTGGAGGAATTCTTGTGGTCCCTCTCTCCCACAGTCTCTGGCAACAAGGAGAGAATACTTCCCTTAGGCCTTGGGTTCCGCTGCTAAAGGATTGTAGGATGAGACTAGGCTACAGGTTTCCTTTATTATGCAAATAGGCCTTTGGATGAGGGGCAGAGTTATTGTATCAATAGAACACCCAAAGAGCTTCTGTATAAACAAAAGGTCCTGAGATCAGGCGATCAGGGCTCCATTGTCCAGAATGGCGCTTGCCATGATAGTGGTTCCCTCTGCTGAGGTCTGGCAGGGTTTCCTCTTGCCTCTTTTTGTGGACCTACACAGTAGCATACTGCTACAAGGAATCAACATGGTACAAGATGCAGAGAACTTTGGTAAAGAGAGATGAATTAACCTCATTAAAATTATTAAACAATATTTAAGCATGTAGAAAGAAGAGCTATGTTCTTAGATTAAAAACTTGTAATTTAAAAGGAGTCAGTTCTCTTCAAATTTATCTAGATTCAATTCGAGTTCAGTCAGATATCCCAAAGGGATTTTCAAGTAATTGGATAAGCTAAGTCTACAGTTTATATGGAAAGATGGGTTCTGGAAAGTACACAAGGCGTGACTGGTAAAAAGAATAAAGTGAAAACCCAGAGACAGTCAGCCAGGTGTGGAAGTCCACAGCTGTCTCTCAGAACTTAGGAGGCTGAGGCAGGAGGATTAAGAGTCGGAGGATAAAAAGTGTGGAACTACAAACCTAGAATTTGTCTCAAGCAAACAAACACGATTCACGGTCAAATTCCATCTTGCTCCACTTAGAATTACTATTACCAAAAACAAACGTCCAACAAACTCTGGGGAGGGTTTGAGGGGAGGGATTCCATACACTGTTGATAGGAATGTAAATGGACATGGCCGTTACAGAAAACATGGATCCCTCAAAAACCTGAAAACGATCTTCCACATGATCCAGCTATTTCTGTCTCTCGTATAAAGCTGAAGGAGAGGAAATCATTTTACCGAAGAACTGCCGTCATCGTCCTGCTTACTGTAGCACTTCACGATCACCAAGATACGGAAGCAGCTTAGGTGCCAACAGCAGACAAAGAAAACGTGGAATGTCCACACCATGGAGTATTATTTTGCCTTGAAGAGTGAAATCCCGTCATTTATAGCAAACTGGATGAAACAGAAGGACAGCAAGTAGGTAAAGTGAGGCGAACACGAACGTAGCGTGGTGGTGACTAATTGGGGAGGATGCAGGAGCTGTGTGAGGACAGGAGACCAGACCGGATCAGTGCATCCTGGGTAGGTGTATGGATGTGTCACACTAAACCCCATCATTAGTGAATCTTAATACAAAGTTGGGGGGATGTCAAAAATAAGGTGGAAAGGCCTGTTCTACTATGTATAAAAACAGTCTCTAAAGCCATAGTAAGTGGAAGTATAGAAGGTACCGGGTGAACAAGTGGGCCAACGGCATCAAGCAAACTGCTAGAAGGAGAAATGACTATATGCATAGGGACACCTGGTTCATGACGGATGGCAGAGCACACTGTAAGAAATAGGATAGACGATCCAGTGAGTGGTGTCCACAATTCGTTATCCATTGGGGGGGGGTACAAGATTGATTTCCTATGTCATGTTATCCAGAGGTAACTTCTACAGCAATTAAGAGCACAAGCTGGCAAGGCAGCACTTTGTAACTATGTAACTTATACTAGCAACATATATCTTAAGGAAAGTGAAAAGTTGTCACAAACCGTGAAGACATATCTGGAATACATACACTAATAATTGACAGAGGAACCCACAGAAGCTTTAGAGCTGTCTACATGCTCATTTCCTTGTCTCTTTTGGGATTTTTGCCCATATATCAAAGGCTTTAAAAGGATTCCCCGAGGGACTAGGGACATGACTTAGTGGCTAAAGCGTTTGCCACACAGGCATGAGGACCTGAACTTGGACACCCCGGAACTCACATAAAAGTTGGATGCAGGATTGAACATCTGTAATCCCAGAACTGCTGCCATGAGATAAAGTAGGAGACAGGAGAATCCCAGAAGCCCATGGGCAAGCCAGCCTGGCAAACGTGGCAGCAAACAATAAGAGACCTTGCCTCAGACAAGGTGGAGGGTGAGGACTAACACCTGTGGTTGTCTTCTGTCTCCTGACCTCTATGTGCATTCGGTGGTGTGTGTGTGTGCATGTCTGTGCGTGTGTGTGCATATGTGTGTGTGTGTGTGTGTGTGTGTGTGTGTAGGTAGGTATGTATATGTTCCTGGAAGTTTCTATAAACTCCCAAATAAGGCCAGAAATTTCAGCCTATTCTCTTTATATCATATATAACAGAAAAGAATGTACCTGGCACACAGCAAGTGTTTAATAAACAGTTATTAACTCAACAAAATCCCACAAATCAATAGTAAAAATACAAACAACACAATAGAAAAATGAGCAAAAGATTTAAGTAGTCATTTCATAAAATGAAAAAAAAAACCTCAACTGGTCAATAAACATATCAGAAGAGGCTTGAGTTTATTAATAATCAGAGAAATGTAAAATCAGGCCAATCCAGAAGACCGACAGGCCAGCACCGGCAAGGCTGAGGGGCAGAGGGGGCTCCCAACACCTTGCCGGCTGCAGAGGCAATTGGAACCGACTCTGGAACAACTCAGGATTATCTTGTAAAGGTGACCGTGGGCCCAGCTCACATTTCCATTTATGTGTTATTAGATTTGTATCTGGAACAATGCTACTCAAAGTGCCAGGCATGGACACGTGCCAGCACGTAAATAATCTTATAAAAGCGTGGAAATTCAGAGTAACCACTAAAAAGAAAAAGGGGAAAAAGACAAGAAAATGTATAGCAGCCTGACATTGGACACATACAACATAAAATCAACTGTGCTCTTTAAAAAATGTCTTATTTATTTATTTAATGTATGAGTGTTCTGTCGGCATGAACACCTACATGCCAGAAGAGGGCATCAGATCCCATTATAGACGGTTGTGAACCACCGTGTGGTTGCTGGGAATCGAAATCAAGATCTCTGGAAGAGTATAGCCAGTGCTCTTAACTGCTGAGCCATCTCTCCAGCCCCCAAAATTGACTGTTTTAATCATGTAAAGCATATGGTTTAGAGTCATAAATATGTTCACATACTTAATGGTTGACATGCACCATCCCCATTATCCATCTCTAGAACTTTTTCTGTCTCTCCCAACTGAAATCCCATAGCTGAGAACTCCTCATTGCTCCTCCCCACAGAGCCTGGAAGCCACCATTCTCTCTTCTACTGTAATTCCAACTACTTTCAGTCTCTCATGAGTGGTACCATACAGTATTTGTCCCTTAAGGACTGTTCTTTTTCACTTAGCACCCTGTCCTTAAGACTGACTCCCTAACACTGCTGTATGAAAGAGCTTATTTCCTTTGCAAAAATGAACCAAATTCTATAGTACATTAGTGTTTTTACATTCATAAATTTTATGTTATTTGTGTGTGTGTGTGTGTATCTGCCACATGTGTGCATGTCACCAAGAGGCTAGCAGAGTGGGGTCAGATCCTCTGGAGCTGGGATTACATGCAATTGTGATCCACTGATGTGGATGCTGGGAACTGAACTCAGGTCCTCTGGAAGAGCAGTAGGCAGTCTCAACCCTCGAGTCATCTCTCCACCCCTGCATTTTTACATTTATGTTTTTATTTATTTAATGTGCGTGTGTGCGTGTGAGTGTATGTGTGGAAAATGCATGTGCGTGAGTGTGCATGTGTCATGGCAGGCATTAGGAGGTCAGAGGACAACTTTGTGGTGTTGGTTCTCTCCTTCCACCCTTCCATGAATCTAGATAAACTCAGATCACCAGCCTTTGCGCAAGTACTTTTAGCCACTGGGCTGTTTCGTCATCCTGCGCACCGCATCTCACGCATCCATTCATCCATCAGTGGACACTTCTGTATGGAGTCTCTGTGAAAATGTCGCCACACCATCTGTGCTGAGTTACAAAATCATATCAATTAGACACAGTAACTGAAACCGAGCTTATCTTTGCTCGGTCTTTGGGTTTTCTAAAATTCATTTTCCAAGTAGCTAATTTTTATTACGTTTCACAAACGGTATCTGTGTGTGACAGATTGTGAAGCTGTTTAAATTCACCACTGAGAGTGTAAGAAGCACTTACCCCACACCCAGAGCAAGGCCTTTGAACTTTCCTAGGAAGCATCCGATGAAGAGCTCTCCACATCCCAATGCTGAAAGTTTCTGCTTTTCTTTCTCTATTTATTGTGTGTGTGTGTGTGTGTGTGTGTATGCAAGCTTTTTTATGTGTGCAAGAGCATGTCTGTAGAAGTTAGGGTTCCTTGAGAGTCATTTCCCAGGAGCCATCTACCCTGTGTTTTTGAGGCAGGGTCTCTACCTGGGACCTGGAGTTCTCTAATTAGGTTAACCTGGCTGGCCAGCGAGTCTTAGGAACCCACCTGCCTCTGCCTCCGCAGAGCTGTAATGATGAATGCTGGCCATCACATCTGGCTTTTTATGTGGGTTCTGGGGTTTGAGCTCAGATCCTTAAACCTGTATAGCAAGTGCTTTACCAGCTGAGCCATCTTTCCATTCACTCTTCCTTTAAAAAGTATCTTTACAAGGTCTGTTAAAGTTATTTCACCATCCACTAAAATTTGCCAGTCTCAGTTGGAAGACCAATGGTCCTCGGAAACCACTACTTATAGACGCCAGAAATCATATAAAAATGTTCCTATCCCTCTTATTCATAAGCAAAACAGAGAAAACAAACTAAACGTCCTTTAGCAGGAAACTAGATAGACAAGCTGTGATATACTCACCTAGTAGAATGTTATGTGGGCCCAATCAACGTTGACTGGATAAATTCGTAAAGGACCGCAGCTGCTAGTGAGATGGCTAAGTTGTCAAAGTGCTTGCCGTGCAAGTGCAGGGACAAGAGTTCGGGTCCCTGGAGCTCCCATAAGTGCCAGGTAGGTTTGGCTGTGCCTCCTGATTTCAGCTTGGAAAATAGAGACAGTTGATGCCCAAAGTAAGATGGCTACCTAAGCATATCAATGAGCTCTGGGTTCAATTTTTAGACCCTGCCTCAATAATAAAGTGAAAAGCAATTGAGTGCTCTTGATATCAAGAGTCAAGGCCTCCACATGCATGGGAACATATGTGCATGTGCACACGCATGTGAACATGCACACATACACCACATATGTACACATGTCAATAAATAAACAGGTGTAAAAATTAAGTACAGCCACTGAGAATGTCAGATCTTACTAATGTGGTATGATATAAAAAACAAAACAAGTCATTATCAATAAAGATATCAAAAGCAAGACAGTCCACACAAAATTCAGGACAGCTCCCTGGGGGAATAGGACAGGGAAGGAGTTCACAGGCAACTGGCAGCATTGGAGATGAAGGTCACCTGGGCTACTGTCATAGAGTTTCTATAGCTGCTGTGAAACACCATGACTAAAAAGCAAGTTGAAGAGAAAAAGGTCTATTTGGCTTGCTCTTCCATATCATAGTTCATCATTGAAAGAAGCCAGGACAGGAACTCAAGCAGAGCAGGAACCTGGAGGCAGGAGCTGATGCAAAGGCCATGGAGGTGTGCTGCTTGCTTGCTTGCTTGCTCCTCATGGTTTGCTCAACCTGCTTTCTTATAGAACCCAGGACCATCTGCTGATAGATGGATCCATTCACAATGGCTGGGCCCTCCCCCATCAATTGCTAATGAAGAAAATGTCTTATAGCTGGGTCTTCTGGAGGCATTTTCTCAATTGAGGTCCCTTCCTTCCATATAACTCTAGCTTGTGTCAAGTTGACGTAAAACTAGCCAACACAGATATTTACAAGCATTCATATTCTTATGCATATATATATTATATATTATAGAGTACTTATATAGAGAGAGTATATATAGTATAAAGTACATATATATAGAGAGAGGATATATATATGTATACTTTTATCTAATCGAGCATTTAAAACAAATTAAGGTCATTTATTTTGCATGAGTTTGTGTGTGCAAGCATCCTTATAGGTATGTGGAGGTCAGAGAACAACTTGTGGGAGTTGAGTCTCTTCTTCCACATATAGATTAAACTCAGATCACCAGACTTCTTGCCAGTCTTCAAGCATTTTTAAAAATAAATATGAATGAAGTTGATGAAATTAGGGAACAGAGAATTCAATACACATTGAGTAAGTCGCCTAATTCATTGATATACTAAAATGTCAATAAAATAGCATCACCTGTTTTCTCCAAGACTGTGAAAAAAAAAAAGAAAAAGAAAAAGCTCCTAAAAAGCATTTAAAGGTCAGGCTGAGACGTGTGTCCGGGCAAGGTCTTAAAACGGGAAACATTATTTCCCTTACGGAGTGATTGCCTAGTTTCCTCCTAATTCCCATCCAGCAGCCCTACCGTGGATCTGCTTCTCTGTTTATCGGGGCTCTTAGAGTTCTAGACTGGAGGAGACAGAAGTGACCAGAGATGAAGGAGAGAGTGGCTATGGAGATAGTAGTTTCTAGAACAGTGGGGTTTCATGAATGGATGATAAACTTTGTCAAAGAATAAGTGGCCTGCAGTTCAGTTTAGGAAGCTGTGTCATTCCTGTCAGCAGGGATGTGTAGGATTGTGTCCAGATGTTCTCACTTAGGACTTACCTGGGTCTTAGTAACGGGCACGGTCCCAGAAAACATTTATGAACTGAAGGAGGAGAGATGAAGTCATGGAAGTGGGAAAGCAATTGGCTTTACATTGAAAGTTGTTTTAAATTTATTTATCTTACGTGCATGAATGTTTTGCTTACGATTATGTCTGTGCACCACATATGTTTCTGATGTCTGCACAGATCAGAAGAGGATGTCAGTCTCCCTGGAACTGGAGGCACAGATGGTTGCAACCCACCGTGTGAGTGCTAGGAATTGAACCTGGGTCCTCTGCAAGAGCAACAAATGTTCAAGATCACTGATCTACCTCTCCATTCTCTGGCTTTAAAATTGAAAAGAAGAAGGAGGAGGAGGGGAATGGGGAGAGGAAGGAGGAGGAAGAGAAGAAGGTGAAGGAGAAGAAGAAAATAAATCTTGGGAACTGGTGAAGTCCAGTGACTAATCAGTAAGCTGATACACTTAAATGTCAACTTGCCACAACCTAGAGAGATACCCAATCAGGTTAACCTGTGAACACATCTCTGGGAAATTGTCTTGATTGTTGATTGATGTGAGTAGATCCAGTCCATTGTGAGTGGCACCATTCCCCAGGCCTACGGCCCCCAGAACCCCAAAGAGTAGGAAAAGCTAACTGAGTGTTAAGCAAGCAAGCAGCATGGGTGCATTTGTTTCTCTTGCACTTGAGTGTGGATGTGGTGTGACCAGTTGTCTCAAGTTTCTGGGTCTTTAAGCTTCCTACAATGATAGACTGTAACCTGGAACTGCAAGCCAAATAAACTCTTTCCTCCCTTTGAGTTGCTTTTGGTAAGAGTATTTTATTATAGCAGCAGAAATGAGACTAGAACCAATGGTTGCTATTGTTTATCTCACTTTATCCTAAGTGTGAAGTGCCTTCAGCAGTGCACAGTGATTAGCAGCAGGGAAGGTAGAGGCACTGCCTAGATTTGAGTCCTAGTCCCTTTGGTTGATGTGGGCCAAATGCTTGTGTTCCCCCCAGATCCAACTATTGAATCCTAACCCCCAATTTGATGATATTAGAAGGCAAGGCCTTTGGTAGGCAGATAGTCAAGAGAATGGAGCAAGTGGGATTCCTCGAGAGACTCTATCAGTGTAGGAAGCTCTCGTGCTCTGTTTCTGCCCCTTGAAGATGTAGAGATGTTAGCCATCTTGCAATTTAGAAGCAGGCCTTCACTAGAGCCTGGCCATACTGGCAGGGGACTTCTAGGCACCAGAACTGTAAGGAATAAGTTCCCATGATTTACATACCATTCACCTTATGACTTTATGTTATAGCAACCTAAGTTGGCCTGATACTGGGATAAGCTTGGACAGATAACTTTCTTTCTCTGTACCTCAATTTTCCATCTGAGAAATGAGAGAGTGAGGTATCTATCTCACAGAGTAATGACGACAGTGGATGACTGGGTTGATATCCAGAGACAGCAGTGCTGGGCACATAGCAAGCACCCTGTCCACAGCCCATGCTGTTAAATACAGTCCTTCCTGGGTTCCCAGATGTATACTCCTGGGCCTGCCTGCTCTCTTAAACATAGTGTTGATTACATTGCGGATACTCGGATTTCTACTGTGGGAAAGCAACTTCTGCTTCTTTCCCATGCACATCTCCCAAGAAGCCTCGTGTTCAAGGGAGTTTGCTCTAAGTTCCCTGGTTTAACACACTTGATGCCCTAGCATCCGTGTCGATATCTTCCAGGATGAATGCTTTTACCATACATGATTCCCGGCAGGCTTTCTACATACTGCCAGTTATTTTATTGTGACAAACTGTGACACAAGCAACTTAAGGGAGAGGAAGTTTCTTCTGGCTCAGAGTTCAGGGGAGACAGTCAGTTATGACAAGGAAGGTGGGGGCAGGTTGGTCCAAGGTGAGAGGAACTTGCAAGCACTCATTCCTTGCATTATGGCCGATAAGGAAGCAGAAAGCCTAGGCCAGAACCACAGGGATGTCATAGTTAAGGCCTGATTTTAGGAATCTGTTTCTGCTAGCTAGGCCAGAGTCTCAAAGGTTCTATGACCTCCCAAAAATAGACCACCAGCTGGAGACCAAGTGTTCAAACACATGAGCCCATGGTGAACATCTTACATCTAAACCATAATAGTCTATCCCAACATTCTTTTCCTATTTTCGCAGGCTCCGTTTCCTTACCTTCCTGGTTCCTTGCAATCACCAGAGTTTTCCTGCTTCATTTCTGTTTCTGTCGGTTTGTCCTCGGTCCTTGGCGAACACAGTAAGTCTTCCTCAAACATCCCTGTGGACATCATCCCTACCCACCACTCTGCCGCGAGCCCTCCCTCCCTCATCGCTGCATACGGAGTACTAGTTGTTCAGATTTCCTAGCTGACTGCTCAAGACCTACAGGCTTGACCTTAGCCTCGCTCTCTCTCACCTGATCTCTACTTGTCTTTGCAAACTCTTTTTTCCCCATCCAGTCTGTTCATTGCCTCCACCCTGACCATGCCTGTGCCCACCCAGAGAGCATCATATTCTCCACACCCAAGCTTGGAATGTGCTGCCTCTTCCCCAGGGTCTGGCAAAGGGACTCTCAAGAGTGAGAAAGGGACCAAAATGGAGACTGGGAAATATCAAAAATAGAGTGTTTCTAAATTGTTCTTTGACTTGGCAGTGATCCCAAACATGGGGCCTCTCCCTTCTAAAGGCACTAGAGCACAGCTGGGCTCTGGTCTCTCACTTCCTAGCTGCGAAAGTTCCTTCTATCCTCTAGGCCTCAGTTTGACCCACTCGTGAAAGGAGGATACTGACACCCACTGGAGTGGGTGTGGTCAGAGAGCCCCTCTTCATTCTCTCAGCGGCAAGGAGCCCTTTCCAGAAATTGCCAAAAGCTTCTTTGACCAAAAGAAACTGCATTGCCCAAAATAGTGTTCTCTCTGTGGGGCAATTGGCTTTAGGGTACAAAATCCTGACCCCCCTGGTTTTGATTGAACAAGGCCAACCCAGCTCCTAGCCTCCCCATAAAACCCACTTCAGCTTCTGCAGAGACTGTTAACGTCTTTCTCCACCCAGCCCGGCTCCTTTTCCTTCCCCTCACAGGTATTGCTCCCAAAACTACTCCTCCCTACGTGTCTGCATACCAATCCCTTGGAGTCTGTTTCCCAGGAAACCTGACTTACCACAGACTGGGTGGCCTATAGCAAGAGTTTTCCAAAATGGCATTTGGGAGCTGTATCACTTGCTGGCTGACTGGCACAGAGAACCATTGCGAAAGGTGTAGGGGACACTTAGGACCCTCTCGCATGGCCAGAATGTACTGCTAAGATGTTCCCCAACGGCGAACTGGTACATGTCACAGGTGGGAGTCAATGCACTGTGGGGGTGCAGTCCATCCAGCCTTTGATACTTCTGCATGAGTAGCATTTGTAAAGACTACATAGAGTGAGGTGGTGGAGGCTGGGGGATGGCAGTGACATCGATCCATTAGACAATGATTAATTGCCAATACAAAGCAAAGTGTAAATGCTTGAGGGTATCTTCGGCAGCATATGAAGGGGGTCTCATCTGGGCCAGAGGGCAGGGAAACCTAAGGACCAGGACCTAATTATAAAATGAACTGGACTCCAGAGAAGATTGAATTCTCAACTCTAGCAGCTTGCTATGCCAAGGTCAAAGACCTGATTGGAAAATTGAACCCTGAGTCCCTGAGGTACCAGGCAAGGTGTGGGGCAGTTGGCTGTTTTCTGGAGGTTCAGCAAAGACCAGAACACCTGCTTCCAAGATCACTCTTGTGGCTGCTGCAGGCCTCAGAAGATCTGCTCTTGAGCTCTTCCGGCAATTGGGGGAGGCTTTGGTACTGCCCTATGAGCTCCGAGTGCTGTCTCAAAGGCAGCTGGGCATGACAGACCACCAAGACAGATACCACAGGTTTTTTTTTATATTCTCTACTCTTAGAACTGCCATCCCATAGCCACTGCCATTTTCTGTTCCATAGAAGTTTCCAGATCCACACCACACTTAGGGGAGGAGCAACTAAACGGAGTGAAGGTCAGGGGGCAGGGATCCTTGAAGACTGTCACAGAGTGTGCCTGTCACAACACAGTAGATCTTCTGAGGTTCCAGAGACACTGTGATCAACACCTGTAATTACTGTCTTAATGACAAGGAAGGCTGTGAGCTCCCAGTGGGCAGCCTGGGGTACAGAAGGTGCAGCCTGAGGTACAGGTGACCCCAAGATATTAGCTAAAGGCATCTATGGTGGGAAAAGAATAGTTTCTGGAAAGCCCCAAGATCTCAACATAGTGCTTGGAGGGCCTTAAGCAAGACCACACCATTACAACAGAGAATCATTTAGCCTTTCGGAACCTGGTGGCCAGTGTTCTTCTGAGAAGCACTTGATTCTGGACATGGAGTGACTGCACAGCCAGAGCTGGACTCTGTCAGGTCCACCGAGTCATAAAGTCACGTGGGCTGAGACACCCCCTTCCTAAGATGGGGATGACACACTGTCTTAGTCTGCTTTCTCCGACTGTGGTAAAACACCGACCGTAAACAACTCGGGGAAGGAAAGGGCTTGTCTGACTAACCCATCCGCATCACAGTCCCCGTTGAGGGAAGCCAGAGCAGGAATCCGGAGGCAGGAACTGAAGCAGAGGCCACAGAGGAACACTGCTTACTGGCTCCATCCTCCTGGCTCGCTCAGCCTGCTTTCTCATACTACCCAGGACTTGGCCGGGGTTGGCGCTGCTCACAGTGAGCTGGGCCCTCCCACGTCAATCCTTAATCAAGAAAATGTCCCCTCAGTCTTGGCTAAAGGCCAGTCTGATGGAGGCATTTTCTCAATTGAGGTTCCTCTTCTCAGGTGACTCTAGCTTGTGTCAAGTTGACAAAAACAAACAAAGCAAAGCCCAACACATAAACTGACCCTGAGCAGACTGTAGGGGCACAAGTGAACTCCATGAGCAGGTGAGCACACTACTGCATCACAGATGACTTCCCTACAGCTCCTCTCCCTTGGTTCTCATAGATGGCTGCATGGAGAGTACACCCAGTCAGCTCGTGAAGAAAGTAAAAGGCTGAACATGGTTCACAGATGGATCGACTTCAGTATGCCCATAAACACTGAAGGCAAACTGCTGTGGGGCTCTGGTCCTACTCAGAGAGGGAGATGCAATGGTCTGGGGTGGGTAATAACAAAGGGCGGTCCCTCAATGCTGGAGCTTTAGACAGTGCGCCTAGTATATTAGTCAGGGTCTCTAAAGAAACAGAAACTACGGGATAAATATACATCATACAGAGGGGCTTATGGGCTGGCGAGATAAATGGCTCATCCGTTAAAAGCACTGCCTGCTCTTGCATAAGACACAGGTTCTATTCCTAGAACCTGCCAGCCTCTTCTGGTCTCCAAGGACACTGCACTCACATGGTGCACATACACACATGCAGGCGAAACATTCGTACACATAAAATGAATAAAGCAATTGCAGAAAGTGTTTAGAGAAACAATGAAGCATTTCTTAGGTTAGCTTATGTGATGTGACAGCCCAACAATAACTGCTCGCACACCGGGGAGGCTAAGCGCCTGGTAGGTGCCTAGTCTGTGAGGCTGGAGGTCTCAGCAGTCCCCACCTAGTTCTGAAGTCTGGAGGATTTCTGGAGAGCTGCTGGTCTTCAGTCCGTATTGGAAGGCATAAGAAACTGGGTTCTGATGCCAGCCAAGGCTGCAGCAGCAGCAAGGGAATCGATGTATTTCTTAGCAAGAAGGGAAGGCAGGCAGGCAGCATTGCTTTCCCCTTGGGCCTCTCCATACCTCTTTATATCTGGGCCTGTTGGAAGGAGTCACCCACTCTGGGGGAGGATCTTTCCCACTTCAGTTAGTCCTTCCTGGAAATACCCTCACAGAGCTGCCTAGAGACCCATCTCTTAGTCAGTGTTTATCATCAGATTAACCATCACACCTCATCTACTCTGTGTGCTAAGAAAAGCAGCCTAGGGTAAGAACATGTACAGAATCCTGGGCAGGAATGGTTGGCCTGATCTTGTGGTCCAAGCCTAGAAGGAAAGAGATGGGACAAGGTGATCTTGCAAAGCGGTAAGCAGGTGAATCTATAGTACTATTCATGAAATAGGAGCAACTTAGGCCCAGCCAACGAAACCAACAGGGATCAGATGCTAAATAGTGGAGTAGAATTAGACAAAGAGTAGAAACAGCAAGGCTGGGTCATTAAGTTTACCAGTTCTGGTACAACGGTGAGTGAACAGAGTAGCCATGATGGCAGGGATAGAAGCTATGATGAAGGACACAGCAAGGCTGACCTACCTACTGCCGCCCACTGGCAGCCATTGCCACTGCAGAGCGCTTCCATAACACTGGTATTAGTTATTTTTCTGGTACTGTGATACAATGTTATGACCAAAAACAACATAATGAAAAGGTTTATTTGGGTTATGGTTCCAGAGGGCTAGAATGATGCCGGGAAAAGCATGGCATGTTTGTTGGAGCAGGAAGCGGGCTGATCACATTTTTATCTACGTGCAGGAAGCAGAGAACAACAGGAAGTTAGGAAAGGCTATAATGCCGAAGCCCACCCCTAGTGACATACTTCCTTCAGCAAGACTCTAACTTCCAAAGGTTCGATAACCTCCCCAAACAATGCTACCAACTGGGAAGCAAGTGTTCAAATATGTGAGCCTATTAGGGACATTTTTCATTCAGACGGCCACACTGTTCTTCCAAAGACCTAACAAGAACCCGAAGGCAAACTGACTGTGCCCCACTCCAGGGAAGGCCAGAGGACTGGAATTAAGCGGTGGTCCAATTCGTTTTCCTGGCTACAAAATGCAACCAACTATTTGCTGAGAGTTCACAAAATATTTGCTACACTGGAACAGAATCTCACTAATGCTGTGTCAGACCAATAGAACCACCTCATAGCAGAAGAGGTGTGGCTGTGTACATCCAGCCACAGGATCTGTGGGTCCAGAGACATCTTGTGTCATTCACAGGCTTCCCTTCACACAGAAAGGAAATAAATCATCCTCTTGTGTTTTCATATGTGTGTGCATGGTTGAAGTTAGGGTCTTACTTTATAGCTCTCTACCTTATTTTCCATGTTATTATTCTTTAAATGTGTGTGTGTGTGTGTCCACGCATGCATGCATGCGTGCCCACGCTCATGGGCAAGTGCCGAAAAAGGGCTCCAGATCCCCAAAAACCACAGTTCCAGGTGGTTTGAGCTGTCTGACTTGAGTGCTGGGAATGAACTCCCATTCTCTAGAAGAGCAGCTTTCTCTCTTAACCACTAGACCAGTTCTTCAGCCCTTCCACCTTATTTTTCGAGACAAGGTCTCTCGCTGAACCTGAAACTCACCAATACAACCGGATTGGATGACCAAGAAGCCCAGGGAGCTACCTGTCCCTACCCTTCAGCACCGGAGTCACAGGCATGGATGATTGTGATCAAACTGGAATTCACTTTACCAACTGAGCCATCTTCACAGCCCTGAATTACCTTTTCCTTTGAATTTCTATTTTATCTATCTATCTATCTATCTATCTATCTATCTATCTATCTATCTATCTATCTATTCTGCAAGTTTATTTTTCCATTTTTAGAACTTTGACTCTTCTAGATGTTCTCCCAGTGGATCATACTGTATGCTACCTTTTGGACAGGCTTCTTTGCGTTAGTATAATTTCATTTCGATTTGTCCAAGTTGGTGTGTGCTATCAACCGCTCCTTTCATCCTATTGCTGAGTACTGGCCTGTGGTGAGGATGTACCATAATCAACGTAGCCGACCGTTCATGTCTTCGGCAACACTTGACTAGCTCCCAGCTTCCTGACTGTTATGCACAATATTCACGTATAAAAAGGAAGTCTCTTTTCTTGTAATAAATGCCCCGGCAAGCAATTGCCTCTTTGTATGTTAAATCTGTTTTTGCATTGAAAACGAACTTCACATGTTTTCAAGAGCGGCTCTAGCACGTTACACTCCCACTAACAATGGATGGGTGTGTTTCTCGGCATCCTCACCAGCATCTGATGTTATCCCTGTTTTTCATTTTATCCTAATTCACTTGAATGGCTATCTGAAACTTAGGGCAAATAACACTGGTTTTGCTTTTATAGCAGTGATATGAAATTTTATTTTAAAATAAAATTATGTAAGTTTGAAAAGAAAGTAGACTGGGTGGAGAATATTAAGTAACAGTCATAGAGCGTCCGCAGGTACAATAAGTCATAATTTAATGCTTTAATATCTGAGTTTAGGAAGCCCTCCCATCTGTGCTATGGACTAAGATTTTTTTTATGGGCTGGCCATTTGGCTTATATAAAAGTAATGTTTCTTTGTGGTGGGGGAGGGGCTGGTGAGATGGCTCAGTGCTTATGAATGCATTCTGCTCTTGCAGAGGACAGGAATTCACTTCCCAGCACAGACTTTAGACAGCTCATAACGACCTATAACTCCAGCTTCAAGGGATCCAACGCCCTCTTCTGGCCTCCATGGGCACCTACACTCACATGTTCTTACCTACACACATATAATAAAGATTAAAAATGCACGCCTATAATTAAAGATTAAAAGTAGAATCTTTTAGATTCTTAGAACACAGCAGAAGCAATGAATCTACAATGAAATTGTGGAAAACAACCCAGTGTTGGTATATGTTACTGTGTTCTTTCAGGACATGCTCTCTGTTATCCACTGAGCTGGAAACACCATACATACAGGGATCCTGTCTTCAACCTCTCAGGATTTAGCACCTAGCACATCAGTACACACTTGAGGGTCGTGTGTGTTTGTGTGTGTGTGTGTGTGTAAGGAATCCTGAAAATCCCTGTAACTGGGTACCATGATGGGCTGCTATATCACAGGCCTCTGATGGACTAAGCCAGACCCCTGCTATCTAAGAACTGGAAGAATACCTTTTCACACTGGCTTGACACTTACTCAGTCTTCGGAGAAGCAAGTGCAACACAGGTGGAGGCTTAGTAAGTGTCTGTACACCAGGCCTTGTTTTCTTGATGCCCCCCTCTTGGCTCCAATCCACCGTGTAGTTGGCTGACCAGGATATCCTGCTCCACAGAGACCACTTCTTAATGTTCTGGAGATATTACACACAGAGAGAGGCACTCCAGCTGAGTTCACAGCTGAACCCCAGCACAGGATGACCCCATCTGACATGTGGAACAGAGCTTCTGATAGCCCACTGCACTATGAGAAGTGAATCTTTAAGTCCTGGAATGGTCAGTTACACACATAGATAACAGTTACACTGAGGCTGCCTAGGCTAAGAAAAGGGGATCCTTTAGCAGCATAGTCAGTCCATTAATCCATGAAGACAGGTTTTGGAAAGTATAGAAAACATAGACCTAATGGGAAGGAAAGGATGTTTATTCATGAGTTCAATGTTTAAATTAAGGAACCATGACATTCATCAACCTAAAATTCTTTAGGATAATGGGAGTCACTAATGTGTGACTTAATAGTTGCCTTTCTTCCTTTCCTGGACCATGCAGACATCACAAAGTGAGCACAGATAACTCCTAATGAATGCTCTCCTAGCATAGCCTTCCTAGGAACCACTAAACAACGACTAGCACAGAATGTATAACCAGCCTTCGCCTCCAGTATCTCCCATCCTTTTTATCAACACATGAACTCAGGACTTGAGAGGTTTATCTGCAGAGACATCTCAGAGGTAGGAAGTGGCAAAGCGAAAACCCAAACAGCAAAAGAGGTGTGGGATTAGCCTTGTCGTGTGCTAGCCATGTGATGTAGCTTTGACAGGTATTTAACCTCTCAGGAGCTTAGTCTCCTCATCTGAAAACAGGGATAAAGTTTCTATACCCCAAGCTACTGTGTGAATTCAAAGAGTTCCTGGGTTCTATATGAAAGTACTGGCTGCCACACCCACCCAGCCCCAGCGTGGTGGGCTCAGCTTTCCCACAGAGATAGCATGGAGTTCCTAGAAGAGAGAATCCAGTGCTTTAAGGCTGACCCAAGGGAGAGAGTCAGGGGACACTTGGTGTGGTTTGTCCAGTGTATGGTTGGCACTGCAAGTGACAAGCTAGGCAGGAGACAGAGCAAGTGAGAGGAGAAAAGACTCTTCCTGTGTTCTGAGATGGGGGTGAGCACTCACCCTCTGATCTCCAGTGCTTAGCTCCTCCTTACATATCAGTAATATGTAATATGTGTCTAATAATTTTATCTTTTATCTAAATGATGAGAATTAGGGTCTGAGAACACAGCAAGTCTGGCCTTTGCAGAATGTTCTCTGCAAAACAGGAGGCTCTTTTCTCTGTTTGCGCTACATTCTTTTGCCTGGGCTACCTCTATAACATTCTTAAGACACCCCGAATCTCTTTGTCTTCCCATCCATGTTCTTAAGTGGACCCCACAAAGCCCCATTTCTCCCATAGCCTTCTCAGCCTGAGCCTGATGCTCACTGGGGTCTAGGGCTTTACAAGAGGAGGCCCAGGGGAGAAGTCAGTAGGGTTACTGCACAGAGAGGGCACCACAGAGCACTCACTCACCCCATCTTGTCTTGTTAGAAAAGGGTCTCAGTCTCGCAGGGGATCAACTTTCTCCACGCTCCAGGTAGTGGCCCTGGGGTTCAAGCAATAGAAACAAACCTTGCCTAACTTGATGAGGAAGAGATGGGTCAGCTCTCAGAATCAGGAGTTGCTGAGAGTGAATCAGGCAAAACTACAAACAACTTAGAGGTCCTGGGATAGAGGACAGTCTGCCATCTTGTTAAGGATCTTTCTTCTTCCTCTTTCTTCTCCTCCTCTTCTTTGACAGGCTTTCATGTATCACTGGCTGGTCTCACACTCATTTTAGAACAGAGCATGACCTTTGAACTCTCGATCCTCCAGTGTGGTTATTACAGATATGTGCCGCCATGTCTGACTGAGACATTGCTTTTTGCACGGCTTTTGTTCATCCCTCTGCCACTGTAGCTGAGATTCCTCATCCTCCAGTCACATTGATCTGGCTTGAATGAAAGGTCCTCTTCTTTGTCACCTTGACTGACAGCTGAGTGAAGGCTGCAATCAATAAATGAAACTCAGAGTGTTACCAAGAGGAAGGTGGATGCTAGGCAGGTGGATCTTCATGAAACCCAGACTCCCACTCTCTCCCCACTCATGCAATGTGTGCTAACAGTCAAGATTTGAGTTTGTGGAACCATACATTAAACTGGTGCATACAGCACTTGGCTGAGCCAAAAGACTCAGCTTGACCAGCAGTTGTTCGGGCAGTACCATTAACTGTGACCTCTGTATCTTCATCTGGGCATTGGAGTAATCAGTGTGCTAGCTAGCAGGTTATTACGAGCATCAAAATCGGAACTATTCATAATAGCCAAGTTATGAAATCAGCCTAAGTGTCTATCATGAAGAAAATGTGATAATCACACACCACACACACACACACACACACACACACACACACACATGAGTATTACTCAGTCATAAAGAAGAATGGAAATCATGTCATTTGCAGGAAAATGGGCACAACTAAAGATGATTGTGTTACATGAAAGGAGCCAGAGTCAGAAAGACAACTATTGAAATGTGGAAGCTCCTTTAAAAGGGGGTGAGGAATGAAAGTAGAAAGGGACTCTTAGGAAGAGGGTGGGGATCAGAGGATGTGGGGAGTGGGGAGGGGGAATATTATCAAAGTATATAATATGCATATATGGAAATTTCACAAAGAAATTCATGTTACACAGCTAATATATATCAACATCCAAATAGATAATCTCCTTGAAGCCCTTGGAAGGTTATAAAACATGCAAACTAGAGGAAAAGTATTGGCCCTTTGGGGCTTTGTAATATTTTTAAAGATCATATTATATGGACTACTTAACCTGAGATTGAATTTGGCCAGAAGCAGTGTCAGTCTGACCTTAGCTGGCAGACAGGCTGCGGGGAAGCCAGAGGAAGAGAAGTGGCCCCCACAGGTGATGCCATGGGCAGTCTTCTTCCAGACCATTTTGCGATGCAATGATCTTGAGGAACTCTTAGGCTACAGTTCATAGAGAGTTCTTCCTAACTCAGGAAAATCAACTCCAGCGAGAGCCAAGAAATGGAAAGCTGCCAGAGTGTAGGAAATAGCTGTTTGGAAGAACACGCCGGATATTCAATATGCAACGTGAAATTGAATGGCAATGTAGCATGGTGGCTCGGCCCACAGCCTTGCATCAGGGAGACCTGAGTTTGAACTGTAACTGTGTCTCTCGCCTCATCCATGTAAGTATGATAATCGTCCACCTGCCAAATGCTCTTCAGAGACTTACACATTCCTGCCACCGCATGAGCAGCACAAATCTAAAACCCCTGCCCTCTCGGGCTTTCTGTTCTGGTGGAGAGAGAAGATACAATTTTTTTTAAGGTAAACATATGGTGTATCTGATAGTGCTTTGAGAAAAGAATCAAGAGGGGAAGGGAGCCAGTGGGGTGGCTAGCTGTGAGTTACTGTTATCTATACTGGGATTGGAGAAAGCCTCACTGAACCTAGAGCTAAAGGAAGGGAAAGGCTGGATTAAACAGAGGGATGACTATTCCAGGCAGTGGGAACAGCAAGTGCAGAGACCCAGAGGGGAGAAAGCACCTAGGAAATTCAAGGAGCAGTAAGGGAAGACACCACAGGAGGGGGTCATGCTGTAAGACGGTCAGGGCTGGACACTGTCCATGGGTGATGTGGGGGGGTGGAGAGGGTAAGAGCGCGGGCGGGCTGTTCGCCAAGTGCCTGCTGAATTCCCGGATCTCCAGCACACACAGGCTGGGCATAGTGCTGCACACCTTTAGTCCCAGCAGTCAGGAGTCAGAAGCAGTAGATCTCTGAGTTCAAGACCAACTTGGGTTTCAAGGCAGACAGGGCCACAAAGTAAGACTGTCTCAAACAAATATCTGGACACAGCAGCATGCACCTACAATCGCAATGCTAGGCAGAGCAGAGACAGGAGGATTCCCTGGACTAGTCAAGTCAGATAGTCTTTGGTACACTCCAGATTCAGTAAGAGACCCTTTTCTTAAAAAATAAGGTAGATGGAAAGATGGCTCAGAGGTGAAGGATACAGTCTACTTTTGTAAAAGGACCAAATTTGGTTCCCAGAAGCCTCGATGGGCAGCTCACAACTACCGGTAACTGCAGCCCAGGGGATCTGACACGTTCTTCTGACCTCCGTGGGCACCTGCACACACATGGCACGTACACATACACACTCACACACACTCAAACACATGAATAAAAATTAAAATCTAACAAAAAAATCAGGTAGAGAGCAATTAAAGGAGACAGCCTCCGGCCTCCACACGTGCGTCTGGACACCGACACGCGCCAAGTGCTGGAGATGGGGAAGATACCTCCTATCTTGGATTTTACTTAGAGTGACTTGGGGGCATTGGAGGGTTTTGACCAGGAAAGTAACACAGCTTGGTTGTTCAAAGGTTTATTTGAGCTCCTGTGTTCTGGGCAAAGACAGAAAAGTGAAAGCTAGGGCAAAGAGCCGGCGAGACTTCTGACTTCTGCTTCGGCTGCAAAGTGTTTGGAAGTTGCCCCTCGATCCTCACAGCAAGTAAAAAAAAGCTGAACAAACTAGAAAATCAACAGCTCTTCTTAGCTGTTAAAAAAGAGGTCAAGGGGTGAACTGCCTTCCTTAAGATTAGGAAAGACACACAGGCAGACAGAGTCAGGGTGGACTGGAGCAGTCTCTTCTGCAGACACCAGCAGATGGGTAAGACCAGAATAGTAATTGCTGGAGGTCCAGTGAGGCTAAGGCTAATTTAAAAGCCTGGGGAACTCCAGGCACTGAAGAGGTCCCTAGATTCCTGTGGGTTTTACTTTCAGGAACTCTACTAGGTTTTCACAGTGAGCACTAGAGATTAAAACCCTGTTGCTGGAGCTAGGGAGTTGGTTCAGTGAGTAAGAGCACTTGCTGTGAAAACATGAGAAGCAAGTTCAAATCCCCAGCATCCATGTGAAAAATCTAGGCATGCCCGCATATTTCTATAACCCCAGCCTTGGGTTGTGGAGACAGGAGGATGCACAATAGCTTGCTGGCAAGTGGGCCTAAGTGTAAGGATGAGCTTCTGGTTCAAGGAGAGACACTGTCTCAAGGCGTTAAGGCAGAGCGTAATAAAGGGAGACACACCAAAGTACCAAAGGGTACTTCTGGCCTCTGAATTCATGCACAGGTACCCACATATATGTGCATACACACATACATGTACACACACATACATGCACACAAAACAAACAAAACACCCATTGCTTCTGGCCTGGAAACCAGCCACTCTGTAATAGACCAGAGTACCCTGTTCTTAGCAAGGTCCACCCTCTGGATAAGCTCTTTCCCAGAGCTTATCCCTAAAACATGGAGGTCTACTCACTGCACTTTCGAGCTCCCCTCCCCTCTGATCTTGTTGCCACATTACTAATAATGCTTTGCTATGGTCCTTTGTACCCAGTACTCCATACCAGGCTACAGCTGAGAGCAGTTGTTACTGTTGCAGCGGACCTGGGTCCAGTTCTCAGCACGCACATGATGGTTCACAACTGTCTGAAACTCTAGTTCTAAGGATACCCCATTCTAGCCTTTGAGGCACAAGGAACACACATGGTGCACATCCATATGTGCAGGCAAAACATTCACACATATAAAGTAAAATAATTCTTTAAAAAGATGCTAAAAGCTGGGTGGTGGCGGCATACGCCTTCAATCACAACGATTGGGAGGCAGAGGCAGGTGGATCTCTGTGAGTTTGAGGCCAGTCTGGTCTACACAGTGAGTTCCAGGACAGCCAGAATTACAACAGAGAAATCCCGTCTCAAAAAAAGCAAACGAACAAACAAACAAAAAGAATAAAAAACACGCTAAGAACTCTAATGGATAAATAAACAGCATACAAAAACAGGCACTGTAAGCAGAGAGAACTTCTAAAAAGGAGTGGAAGACTGACACTAGGGGTCAGGAATGCTGTAACATAAATGAAGAATAGGTTTGACAGGCTCTTTAGCAGACCGGATGTGGATAAGAAGGGACTTCCAAGCTTGAGGACGTCGGTCATCACAATCGAACTTGCAAACCCAGAAGCAGAATCAAAAATCAAACAAAAAGAAAAACAGACTGAAACAGAGCAGAATGCCTAAGAACGGTGGGACAGCTATGAAGGATGTGTGTGACTACACACGACGGGAATGCCAGGAGGAAGACAGAAAGGAATACAGGACACGCAACTGGGGACTTCTCCGCAGTCGTCAACCAGACCTCAGACCAGGATGCCCAGAGGATAAACATTTTTAAAAAGTAGACAAACAAGGTGTTTCGTACGTGTAATCTCATCACTGGGGAGTCTAGGGCAAGAGGACCACCACAAACTCAAGACCAGCCTGTGCTACTGAGGTACCATGAAAGATGGCTTTTTTAGATATAATGCTAAAGGCATAGTCCATAAAAAATAAATAAGTTGTCCTTCGTTAAAATGAATCATTTCAAAATGTATTGTCAGAGAATGAGAAAACTAACTGTAGGCTCGGAGGAACTGTTTGCAGATATGTCTGATAAGGAGTCTCTGTAAGTAGCACGGGGCTGGAGAGACGGCTCCCAGTTGAGAGTGTGTACTGCTGTGGCGTAGGACCAAGTTCCTAGCACCCATGTCCAGCAGCTGGCCACCACCTATTACTCCTTCCCCAGGGGCTCTGATACCTTCTTCCGAACCCCATGGATACTTGCACTCACACGTTCATGAACACACACACACACACACACGCACACACACGCATCATTTAAAAATAAAAACAAATTTTAAAAAAAATTGACGAATATGTGAAACATACCAAACCTGGGCTACTTTTGACCTTGGTCAGAGAAGCTTCTCCTTGCTGTGGAAAGCTTGCTGGCCACCGGCTTAGTTTCAGATTCAGTGAGAGACCCTGCTTCAAACGGAAAGTAATGGAGCAGAACATCTAACCTCTTTCTCCAGCCTCCACACAGCTCTCCTGGCCCCCACACAAGTGCATGAGTATGCGTGTGTGTGCACCTGCACAGATAAGTGTGCATACACTTCACACATACACACATGGGCCAAAAGCCTTAAAAGACATCTCGCCAAGAATATATAGTAATAGCAAACAATCACATTTACTCCTTCTCCTTTGCCATTAGGGAAACGCAAATGAAAACAACCAGCACACAATGCACCACCACGCACTTCCGAGAGTGGCCAGAGTCCAGAACACTGACAACACCAAAATCTGGAGAGGATGCAGAACCATGGAGGCTTCCACTTATTCCTGCTAGGACACCAAATTGCAGAGCCAGACAGGAACACAAGTTAGCAGTTTCCTTCAAAACAAAACAGACTCTTACCACACACTCCAGTGAGTATCGAGATTCTTGGTTCTTACTTAAAGGAATAGGAAATGTATTTACACAAAAATAAAAACAAGAGGAAGAGGTGGAGCTGCAGCTTAGTGGTAGGACACCTGTCTAATGCTTACATGGTCCTAGTTTTGGTCTCCAGGGTCTCCCGGCCACTCCCACCACACACACACACACAAACATACCTTCAAATGCACACTCATGAAAAGAAAAATCCAGACAGAGACAGCTACAGCATCTTTATTCTTCTTCCCAATCATGGAGTGACCAAGATGCCCTTGAGTATGTGACCTGGTAAATAAATTGTGGTTTACCCAGGCGATGGAATTCAGCCTTGGACAGAAACGAGCTCCCGGGTATCTGGCAGACTCTCTGGCCTCCGAGGAACCAGGCATGCACGTGGTACTCAAACAGAGAAACAAAACCCTGAGGCATATAAAATAAAATTTAAATTTTTTTTAAAGAAATGAGCTATCAAATATGAAAAGATACAGAAGAAACAAATGCATGTTGCTTTGCTGGCTAGTTTTATGTCAATGTGACTTAATCTATAGCCATCTGAGAGCAGGGAACCTCAGTTGAGAAAATGCCTGTATAAGGTCTCATTCTGCGGGTTGTGACCCCTTTGTCACATATCAGATATTTACATTATAATTCATAACAGTAGCAAAATTACAGTTATGAAGTAGCAACAATGATAATTTTATGGTTGGGGTTCACATAACATGAGGAACTGTATTAAAGGGTCACAGCATTAGGAAGGTTGAGAACCACTGTTCTATGGAATAGACTCTAAGCAAGCAAACCTGTAGGGCATTTTCTTAATTAGTGATTGATGGGAGAGGACCCAGCCCTCTATGGGTAGAGCCTCTCCTGGATGGTGGTCCTGGGTTTTACAAGAAAGCAGGCTGGGCAAACCATGAGGAGCAAGTCAGTAAGCAGCACCCCTCCATGGCCTCTGCATCAGCTCCTGTCTCCAGGTTCCTGCCCTGCCTGAGTTCTTGTACTGACTTCCTTCAGTAATGAACTACAATGTGGAAGCATAAACCAAATGCACCCTTCCTGCCCCAACTTGCTTTTGATCATGGTGTTTCATCACAGCCATAGTAACCCAGACTAAGACAATTACTAACTGAAGAAGCTGGCCTCAAAGAGGCTACTTAACTAGTTGTTCCAACTATATGACTTTCCGGAAAAATCGGAAGTAGAGAGCTAGGCAAATGATTAGTGATTGCTAGAGTTACAGGGAGAAAGGGATGGACAGGCAGAACATTTTTTAGCAGTGGAAATGTATTGATGATGCCATGATGGCAGAGGCATGTAAGTATATATTTGCCCCTCCCACAGACTGAGTAATAACCAAGAGCAAACTGTGGCCTTTGAGTGATTATGGTGTGTCACTATAGGGCATTGGTTACAGTGAAGACACCAGCCTGGTGGGAGACGCTCTTAGAGGAAGGCTTACAGGAAATCTCTGCTCCTCCTGCTGAATTAGCTGGGGGACCAGGCTTGATGGCAATGCCTGAGCTGCCGTCAGCACAAGAGGTAGGGCAGGAGCAGCTGTTGAGGCCAGGAGCTCCAGACGGCTGAAACAATACAGTGGGATCCACGACAAACCCCCCTCCCAAAATTAGGCCTGCAACCCCGGCATTTGGAAGGGTGAGGCAGGAGCGTCTTCATGAGTTTGAAATCAGTGTTGACCCCATAATAAGTACCAGGCTAGCCAACTACTGCCCACAGTAACATCCTGTCTCAAAAAATAAACAGAGCCAGCAGGATGCCTCAGTGGAACAGAGAGAGTGCTTGCTGGCAAGCCGAGGATGGGATTCAGTGATGGGAACCCACGGGAAGATGGGAAACGGACTTCACAAAATCATCTTTGACCTGGTGTTCATGCTGTGATGCACACACGTTCACAGTTACCCATCACACATACAGTAATCATTTTTTTTTTAATTTTTAAAACTTGCTATGATGCTAAAGTTGCTTTAAAAATAGTTTATTTAATTAAAAAATACAGGTGAGAGATGATGGTAGCTTGGGCAAGAATAGTAACTGTGAGGTAAGGCAGATGACTTTTTTGGATATATTTTCGAAGGAGCATCAAGAGAAGTTGCCGGTGTATTGGACGTTGTGGGTGAGGGCAATGGAAGCTTCAGCCTGGACTATATAAAGCAATAGGAGAGAAGGACTTAGGGCTGGGAGTCAGTGGTAGAGTGCATGCTTAGTTAGCACACACAAGGCCCTGGGTTTGGTCCCCAGCAAAGCAAACACACACACACTCACACACACACACACACTACTAAGCACATAGTAAATATTTATTTCAGAGTTGTGGCTAGACAGATGGCTCATCAATTAAGAGCACTTACTGCTTTTGCAAAGTACTCAGGTTTGGTTCCCTGCACTCTTTTGGTAGCTCACAATCTCCTGTAAATCCAGTTACAGGAGTCCTGGCATCCTCTTCTGTCCTCTGAGGACACCAGGCGTACATGTGGTACATACATGTATACATATATACACACATACACACATGCTTCATACGTATACACAGTCAAACACTCATACACATAAAAATAAATACATCTTTTTAAAAATACATCTATAAAACAAAATATTCTGTTGGTGGGCCCTTGTGGGCTGGCCTCCCACTCTCTATCCTCCTGCCTCAGCCTCCTGAGCACTGGGGTTACAAGTGTGTATTGTGCCATCACACCCAGTTCATAATAGATACACGTCACACATCAAAATCTCATAAAATTTCATTAGAGAAAATGCCCGGCTCAAGGTCATATGCTGATAAGGAGGGGGGTTGGGTGCAGGACACGCCAGGAACCAGGAGAGGCTGGCTACCTTCTAGCCAGCTCCTAAAAGCCCTCTTCCATGTGCTGTAGTTTCTCGTCAGCATCTCGGTTCTGGACAGAGCAGATAAACTGTGTTTGGTACAGAGAAAAACAAGAATGACTCATCCTGGGACGAGTACAAAATAATAAAGCCGTAGGTAACGCTCTGCAGTCACAGAGACAGGCGAGGCCAGCTTCCTGCTGCAGTGCTGTCAGTTTACCCGAGGCTCGGCGGACGCTGCCAGACTCTGGCTGAAGCATTTCTACCCTTTCTGTCCCTGTTTGTTGTATGTGTGCATATGTGTGTGGATCCGCATGGGTGTATATGTACATGCATGCCCGTACCTGAGAAGGCCGGAAGAAGGCACTGGACCCCCAGGAGCTGGAATTACAGACAGACGTGAATGCGTCACGTGGGTGCCGGGCACTGAACTGGGGTCCTCTGCGAGAGCAGCAAGCGCTCTTATCTGCTGAGCCATCTCTCTCCAACTATTTTTTGAGCTCCTACTATGCCCAGGGCTGTAGATACTGAAAGGTCTCTATCTTCTCTACTTTGCTAAAGCAAAGTTGGTAAAACTGTATCCAGAAGAGAAAAGTAAACTTTATACAGGGAATCATTAAAGAATGAATGTCAAATCTGGGCTGGGCCCGGCTGTGTGCTTGGTTCATGTACCACCTGCTGGGCCACACTGCCTCACCTTTGCACAGCTCATGACAGTTGGCATCCGATGAGCTCTTCCCCATGCCAAGGCCTGGCATTTCACAACCAACAATAAGAACTACCACGCCTACTTTACAAACAAGGGTGTGAATGTCTAGAAAAGTAAAGAAAGCCACTATGGACCCCAAGTCCCAGGATCCAACGGCAGCATGTATTCCTAGCAGTAATTCCAGACGCTACCAGAGGGGCTGAGGACGTAGCTCAGTCGCCTACCACGCACGTGCCATGTATTCAGTCCCTAGCACTGAAAAAACTTGGATTCAGTGACACGCCTCTAATCCCAGAAACTGAGAGGTCAGAGGGTCCAAAGTTCAAGGTCAGACTCAGCTACATAATAAATTTAAAGCCAGCCTGGGATATGTGAGATCCTATCTCAAAAAAGAGAAAGCAGAGAAAACCTCCAGCCATTGTGGTTCACCTCTGTCATCCTAGCATTTAGGAGTCTGAGAAAGATCAGGACTTTGAGGACTTCCTGAGCTACAAGGTGAGTTCAAAGCCACCATGGATGACATAGCAAGATCTGGTTTCAAAACGAAAAGAAATAATATAACGATTTGCAATCCTTCTTTTCTGAGCTTACCTCGTGCCATGGTTTACATCAGAGGTGACCCCCACAAGTTCATGCGCTTTGACACTCGGTCCCCAGCAGGCAGTGCTGCTTTGGAGGGGCTGGGAAACCTTTGGGATGGATGGCTCAATGAGCCAGTTGGGCCTTCCAGGTTCGTATCAGTTCTCTTGTTCCTTGTGGTGAGATGCCTGACAAGAAGCAACTAAATGGAGGGGAGACTTATCTTGGTTCACAGTCTGAGGGTGCAGGCTCCCTTTCTTCTTCTTTTTAATCACTCTTGTACTGGAGCAGCCCACACTCTGTGGATCTTCCCTCCTCAGCTAATCCTCTCTGGAAATGCCTTCTCAGACACGCCCGGAGAGGTGTCTCCTAAGTGAGTGTAATCCAGTCCAGTTGGCAGTCGAGGGTCGGCTGTCACAGAGGGCTGTAGCTTCTGTGTCTGCCTCCTGACCTACCGAGATGTGACTGAGGATCTCTGCAAGCTCCCATCCCTGGCCACCCAGCCGGCACGCCTCTCTCTACCATAGACGGACCACACCACTTGAAACTATGAGCCAATATAAACCTCTCCTCCTGTAAGCTTCCTGCCACGCATTTTGTCACTGAGCTGAGGGAAGTAAACAACAGGCTACAGTTGCTGCTTTGGTTAGTAACACGTTCATGTTTTTCCAATACATACATATACATGTGTATATATACTCTTAATAAAAATAAGATCATATTATATTTGCTTTCAACCTATCCTTCCCACTCTCTCCCTTAATAACATGCTGTCGACATCTTTCTGCTTTGATTATTTTCTACAGTAGTAACTGTTTTACTCTCTTGGGTCATGTACCTATTTAAAAAATCCCTAAGAATCTTCCTTCCAGAAGTGCACACACCCACACAATTATGCACATAATTTCAGAAACTTCCTGAGCCGTGGACCCCAGGTGAGAGCTCCGATATTACAATCCCTTTTCTGATGTCTGCATGACATTCCTTCGTAGGAGGATGTTGAGTAGGCTCTCAGGCCAGCCTCCGTCAGCCCCTCTGACTGGACACTTAGATTATTTCCAGGTTTGTTTTTATTGCTATAAGCAATGCTGAGGTTGCTCTTCCTGTGGACAAAGCTTTGAGTTTAGCCTAGCTTATTTCCTTGGGATCATTCCAAGATCATCCACACATTCCAAGAGTGTGGTCCTTTTTAAGGCTTCTGATTGTGGTGTTTTAATTTATTCATTCCACTGTGTTATGTGTGTGAGTGTTTTGTCTACAGGCATGAAGCGCCACATGTGCTACACCATGTGGTGCTTCCAGAGGTCAGATCTCCTGGAACTGGAGACATGGATGTTCGGGAGCCACCGTGTGGGTGCTGGGAGACTAACCCGGATGCTCCGGAAGAGGAGCAAGCAGTCTACAGTGCTGGACTGTCTCTTCAGCTCCGGGTTTGTGCCATTTTAATGCTGGTTCGGAACCTTTCTTTCTCTTTTTTGCTGTCTTGAAAGCAATGATTTCTCTGACTCCAAGATCCAGGCTGGGACTGCTGGCTTTCCCTGAAAATTAATAATCCTGAAAGCTAAGTCTCCCAGACTTAGTAGCCTTTCGTAAAGAAAGAAGAAAAAGGGAGTGAGGGATAGCAAGCCACACCTAAGTATTTGTCTGTTTCTGTAGCAGGCTGGGGAGGGCATACCACGGCACACATGTGGGTGTCAGAGGACAACTTGTGGGAGTCCGTTTTCTTCTACCATGTAGTTCTGAGAGTCGGGACTCAGGTTGTCAAGCTTGGCAGCAAGAGCCCTTACCAGTTAAGCCTCTCCATCCTCTAAGACCTATCTATGAAGATAAATCTCTTTGCTCTGCTAGAAAACTCATAACAGGCTGTTAAAAAAAGAAAGAGAGAAAGGAAAGAAGGAAGGAAGGAAGGGAGGGAGGGAGGAAGGGAGGGGAAAGAAGAAAGAAAGAGAAAGAAAGGAAAGAAGGAAAAAGGAAGAAGAAAGAATGACTTGTGTTGATTTTTATGTTTAAATTATAACAATTTTGCACCCAAAGGAACTGGAAGCTCCCTTCCACCCATGGTGATGCTGAAATGGAGCTGTGCCTTCCCTCCTACTTTAGACAATCAAATAAAACTTATTGGAGGGGGAATTAAAAAACCTCTTAAGTTCAACATACGATCTCCACAATGAAGTTTGGAAGGAGAAACCTGCACCTGACTGGCACTGGATAAATGTTTGCTGAGCCGCGCTGCAAGATCAGGACACACAGCCTGGAGGACGGGAGAATGCCATGTGCGTGTTTAACTGCTAAAGCTTTCATTAACTGTGGCAGTGTTAAATACAGTCGGCACTAACCGGGGAGGGTGACCTGAATACACCAGAACGGGGAACTCAAAACAACTCTAGAAGTCTTGAAAGACAGGCTTTCCTGGTAACAGAAGAAACCTTCCCAGTTCTGAAGCTCATCCTCCATGAGCCCATGTAGAAGGTACGCTGGGCAAACAGAGTATCCTGGTAGGATTTTTAAGGTCATTAATGAGTTGGGTGTGGCGGGCACACCCTCAATCCCAGCTCTCAGGAGGCAGAAGCAGAAAGATCTCTGTGAGTTTGAAGCCAGCCTGTTCTACATAGCAAATTCCAGCCGGCCAGGGATACATAGTCAGATCTTGTTTAAAGGAAATGCGAGTAGAGGGTGGTAGTTTGAATGATGTCTCTGGTGTTTAACTGCTGGGTGCTCAGTCGGTTGCTGTTTGGGAAGAATTAGGAGGCGTGACCTTGTTGGAGGAGGTGTATCACTGGGGGCAGGCTTAGGGTGGCTTCAAAAGCCACCACCTCCTCAGTAAGCTCTCTGCTTCCTGTTTGTGGATTGAGATGCGAGCTCTCAGTGCTGCTCCAGTGTCATGCCTGCCTGCCTGCTGCCATGCTCTCTACCACGGTAGTGGTAGACTCCTATCCTTCCTGTCCCTTGAAGCTCTGGCTGCCACTTGTTTGTGAATGAATGAACATAAGCCTGATATAAACTCTTTTAGAAGCTGCCTTGGTCATGATGTTTTATAACCACAATAGAGGAGCAATTAAGACATTTAAAAATATCAAGAGATTATTACTAGTTAAGTAGCTCAATGGAAGAGTCCTTGCCTCGCAAATACAAAGTGCTGGATTCACTCTTTGTTGTTTCTCTCTCCCTCTCTCCTCTCTCTCTCTCTCTCTCTCTCTCTCTCTCTCTCTCTCACTGTCTTCTATGAGACAGGGTCTCTCTATGTAGTCCTGGCTTTCATGAAACTCACTATGTATACCAGGCTGGTCTTAAACTCACAATGATCCACCTGCTTCTGCCTCTCGAGTGTTGGGATTAAAGGTGTGGCCAACTACCCCAGGTTTACTCTTCATTGCAGTCATGCATGAAGAAAGTATTTTATTATTTTTTAACTTAAGTGCTGTGTTTGTGTGTATTCCTGTTCATAAACAAGTGGAGGCCAGAGTTTCAAAGTCAGGTGTCTTTCTCTATCGCTCTTCACCTTAGTTTCGGAGACAGGATCTCTCAGCTGGACCTGGAGCTCACCGATTTGGCTAACTTATTAGCTAGCAAGCCCCAGGGATGCTCCTGTCTCCACCTCTCCAAGGCTGAGATTACAGGTATGTGCCAATTCACCTCTATGAGAAGAGGGGGGGAAAGGAAGGAACTTAAGGGAGCAACTGCTGTTGCTATAGCTGCATGTGTAGTTAACGCCTACTGTGATGGCTCAGCAAACAGGACAAGGAGGCATATTCATATGTGCAAACACGGCCAGACCTCAGCAGAGGGAGCCACTATCATGGCAAGTGCCATGGACTGTGGAACCCTGAGTGTCCTAGCTCAGGTGTTTTTATTGATACAGAACTCCTTGAGTGTTACACTGATAGCACGTGCAGATCATCAGCAATCAAACATCCCCCATATTAATCCAACACCTGCAAACAATGCAAACTGCCAAGGCCTAGGCAGTCCCTCACCCAACAATGTACAAAACAATTATTTTATACATAACTAAAACTAAACTTCTACAACAATTCCCCTTTTCTGTATAAGTCAATCAAAAAAATTGCTTTATCTCTACAACACAGTTTAACACTACACCAGCAAAACAGTTTACAAGAGGAACAATCATGAAGCTTGAGAATGCACAGGACCAAATGATACCAAACATCTATTAAGTTTTCACAATGTCCTTGGACAGCAGAAAAACATTATCAATGTCCAGTTATCTGGAATCCACTCACGATCTTCTGAGCTCCTCCAAAGGGCTTGGATCACTTCTCGGGCTCTGCCCTTTGAAGCACACATGGCTTGTCTTCGTTCTGACTGGCTTCACTTCACTGCTGCTGCTGCTCTTGGTGGTCATCCCACGGCATTGGCATCTCCGTAACATTGGGGTCCCCTGCTGCTACTGCTTTGCACTTTCACCAATAGCCTCTCCTGGGCTCTCTTCATGGTGCCAAGCTTCAATTTCTTTACATGACCCCTTCAGTCTGGGCCTTCAGCTGCTACTGAGTCTGTACTTTTACCAATGGTCTCCTCTTGGCCTCTCACAGTGCGAAGCTTCAGAAGCTCTTCATGACCCTTCCATGCCTTCAAAACCAATAAGAACTGGATAGCTTTTACAGTACCAAGTTCAGCTGCCAGCACGAGATACAACCTCAGCCAGTTCTGAAAGACAGTTTCTGTGGGCTGACCCTAAGAAAACAGTTTCCAGATTTTAAGATAGAGTCTGGTTTGCTGGAAAAATCACTGATCACTTTATCTGCAGGAAAAACAATTTGTAACCTTGTCTGCCGGAAAAGTTCCCTCATGGTGCAGAGTTACACTTGTAGTCAGGTTTGAAGAAAAAAACAAAAAAAACAGAAAACCAACCAAACAAAAACTTCAATTTAATTAAGCAGCTTCTTTGCTCCAAGCTATGACTACCACAACAGCAGAGGGTTCTGGGCCATTGGGAAGAATCTCCAATTGAAACATTCTGGCAGTTTGATGTTCATTTCCACCACCACTAAGGGGAAACATACAACCCCTTCCATAGATCTCAAATTCAACATCTTGAGATTCACACACATACAACACAGCTATTAGAAAACTCAGTTTGTGGAACAGTATGCTCTGGTTTCCATTTCCCATGCCCTGGCTACCACCAGCAGCAGGAGGGAGCATCAGCTCCATGATCAGGGAAAGCAGTTAGAACCTTGGTTTTTCCCTGCTCCCACCTACACGTTATTTTCACTGTGAAAATTCATCCAAAACATTTGTCTGAAACATGGCTCTTAACTAGGAGCTTCACCCTCATTCACTTACAGAGTTTATAGAACTTTCTCTTATTGAGCTTTCCTTTTATCAATACTGTAATCTGTCTTCTGGGAACTGCTTTGAGCTACTTTACTGGACTCTGTGAGGTCTGGAGTTTCTTTCTCTTCTTCCTTGTCTCCACATTTGATTCAGCTGGTGTGATGCCCTGCCCCTCTTTACTTTCTGCCTACCATGTTGGGTGCCATTTACAGTAGTACGCTGCTGTGGCGGCTCACCAAATTAGACAAGGAGGTATATTCATCAGTACAAACTGTCCCAGACCACTGCTGAGGGAACCACTATCCTAGCAAGTGCCATACTGGACAGTGGAACCCTGAGCATCCCAGTTCAGGTGTCTTTATTGATACAGAACTCCTCAGGTGTTCTACTGATAGCACATGCAGGTCATCAGCAATCAAACATCCCCCATAAATCCAACACCTGCAAACAATACCAAACACCAAGACCCTGGGAGCCCCACACCCAACAGTGCATAAAATAATTATTTTGTACATAACTAAAAATACACTTCCACAACAGTATAGGGATAGTTGTATTAATTTATTTAGAGTTAAGACCTAGCTATAAAACCCAGATCAAGAAATCAGGATCCTCCTGCCTCAGTCTCAGAGCTGGAAATATAGGCATGCCACGATTATACCTAGACTTTCTTTCTCTTTTTTCTCTTAAAATTGCACACTGGAATTAATAACTGGGTAGATAAAAGTCACCATGTGCCATCTGCAAAAGGGATATTAAGCGTTTGACTAGGGACTATACTAAGGACCCTGTGCCCACACCGCCTTAGACACATCAGCTTGAACATTATAACAAGTGCTGAGACCCACTAGGCTTGGATCCTGGAACCCTGAGTAAGGGTGGCAAGGGAACAGAGAGAGGCCAGGTACCCAGACACAGGTGGGGGTCTGCTACTACCTGGCCGAACCTCAGCAAGTTTATTATGCACGGCCCAGCACAGGCAGAGAGTTAGCTCGTCGCAGTAGAAGATCTCTGAAGGTCTCTGAGGTGAGCAGTCTCAGACTGTAAACAGCTGTGAGGTAGAAGCTGCAGTTGCCAGCCTTTGCGCACGCTGGTCACTCACCCCCGCTTGGACTTCCCAGGGAAAGCTATGTCATCCCTCTTGAGCCTCACTGGGGGTAAACCTTCGCCACTCCCGTGAGGCTAAGGCATTGAAGTACTCAATGTGGCCATGCCTGTGTCGACAATACACATCGACTCAGGGCTTACTCTGGTCCCCATACACAAGCTTCTGTGAGGAGGCGCCATCAGCCCCATTTTACAGACTCATGAGCTGAGGCTCAGAGTTAGCCCTGACTATCCTGTGTTTCTGGATATCTGCTTCAGAAAGTCCCCCCCCCTCAAGTGTCATGACGAAAGCAACCATCAAAGCACCCTGCCCAGAGGGTGGGAGGGTGCGACAGGAGCTCTGCTGAGCTCATCTGTCAGCTTGGGAGTCTGAGCTCCCCCAGCTCAGACTACATCTGCTTTCTGTTTGATGTGAGTCAAGAATGTGAGCAGAAGGAAAAAAAAAAAGTGTCTCACATTCACAGCCACCCAGCTAGTAGGTGACAGGGGAGGCTATGAACCCAGGGATGTCTTCTCTTATGCCGACTAAGAGGTCAAGTTCAGGTGGCTCCAAGTCCTCACTTCCCTTGCCTGCCTTCTTACTCCCCTGTGTCTCTGCCCATGGAGTGTACCGAGTCACCACTGCAGTCACGGAATGACGCCACTGCTCTGGAGACCCAGTGCTTAGTTCAGTGATCTCTTTAATCCTCACTTCTAGACTTACAAACTGGGGGACACAATGTACAGCTGCTCACACCACCTCTCTGCAAACAGAAGCACTGAGTCCGGGAAGGCGGTTCAGTCAGGCAATTGGGAAAGTGCTTGCCCCACACACGTAAGGACCTCAGGCTGGGTCTCCAGTGTGCACACTTAAAAAAAAAAAGTCATGGTGGTAGCCTACATCTGTAGCCCCAGCATGTCTGTCTCGGAGGCTCTCTGGCTAGCCTTGCTGAATCAATGAGCTCCAAGTTCAGTGAGAGCCCCTGTCTCCAACAAATACAGTGGGAGGACCATCCACACAGCTCACAGGGTATGCACTTGCCATACAAGCATGACGATGACTTACTGAAAAATCTAGAAGATGTGGTAGAAGGAAAGAACTGACCCCTCAACGTTGCCCTCTAACCTTTAAGCACATGCTGCAGCCTGTGCACACTCACATTCACACGCACGCACACAAATGCACACAAATAGAGAGAATAACACATAGAGTAATAACTGAAAACTAAGGTGGAGAGTATCTGAGGAAATCACCCACCATCACCTCTGGCCTTCACACACACAGGCACAGGTGCGTGCACACACACACCACTAACACACACACACACACCACTAACACACACACACCCACTAACACACACACACACACACCACTAACACACACACACACACACTACACCACTAACACACACACACACACTCCCACACACACACACCACTAACACACACACACACACCACTAACACACACACACACATCACTAACACACACACACACACACACCACTAACACACACAACACACAACACACACACTATCACACCACTACACACACACACACCACACACACGACTAACACACCACACACACACACACGACTAACACACACACACACACACCCACTAACACACACACACACACACCACTACACACACACACACACACACACTAACACACACACACACACACACCACTAACACACACACACACCACTAACACACACACACACACCACTAACACACACACACACACCACTAACACACACACACACACACACTAACACACACACACACACACTACACACACACACACACACCACTAACACACACACACACACACACCACTAACACACACACACACACACCACTAACACACACACACACCACTAACACACACACACACACCACACACACTAACACACACCACACACACACACCACAACACACACACACACAACACACACACACACACACTAACATACACACACACACTTACACACACACACAGGCACAACAACATAGGTGCACACATACACTCACCCCACACCACTAACACACACACACACACATACACACACACACACACAGAGGCACAGGTGCATACACACACACACACACACCACCACTAACACACACACACACCACTAACATACACACACACACTTACACACACACACACAGGCATAGGTGTACACATACACTCACCCACACCACTAACACACACACACACATACACACACACACACACAGAGGCACAGGTGCATACACACAACACACACACCACTAACACACACACACACCACTAACATACACACACACACTTACACACACACATACAGGCATAGGTGCACACATACACTCACCCACACCACTAACACACACACACACATACACACACACACACACAGAGGCACAGGTGCATACACACACACACCTTACACTAACACACACACACACACCACACAGTAACATACACACACACACTTACACACACACATACACACATACACAGGCATAGGTGCACACATACACACTCACACACACACATACACTTACACACACACACACAGAGGCACAGGTACACACAGTCACAGGTGCACACACACACACACCACTAACACACATACACTTACACACACACACAGGCATAGGTGCACACATACACTCACCCACACCACTAACACACACACACATACACACACACTAACACACACACATACACACACAGAGGCACAGGTGCACACACACACACACCACTAACACACATGCCATACACTTACACACACAGGCACAGGTGCACACATGCACACTCACACACACACACATACACAGACACAGGTGCATACGTACACGCACACACACACATACACTTGCACACACACACATAGACACACACAAATAAGAATAGAGTAATACTGGAAGGAAAGCGTGAGCCAAGTCTAAATGACTTCCTCTAAGAAATACCACTCTAGCTGGGCGGTCCTGGCAGCACATGCACACCTTTAATCCCAGCACTCAGGAGGCAGAAGCAAGTGGATCTCTGTGAGTTCAAGGCCGGCCTGGTCTACAGAGTGGGTTCCAGGACAGCCAGAGCTACAACAGAGAAACCCCGTCTCTAAAAACAAAACAAAACAAAAATACCACTCCAAAATCAATAATAATCACGTGACTGTGGTCCACTTTGCTCTCGCTGCTCTCTCAGTAAGTTTTTGCTTTATTCTGTTTGTTTTTAGGTGTACGAGTGTTTTGCCTGTGTGTCTGTGCACCACATGTGTTCAGGGCCCATAGTGGCCAGAAGAAAGTGTCAAACCCCCTGGGACTGAAGTTACAGCCCACTGTGAACTGCCATGTTTGTGCTGGGAATTGAACCTGGGTCCTCTGGAAGAGCAGCCAGTGTCCTTAACCACTGAGCCATCTCTCCAGCCCCTGCCATCACTGTTATTACAAGTCTGGTAACTAATGTCAGTCTCTTGAGGTACCATATACTATTCTAATCCTGAATGTGTTAAATCCTAAAAAAGGATGGATCACAGGAGAAACTCCAAAGAGCCTCCAGAGCACAAAGAGACCACGGGCTCCGCAGTCAGAGACTGGATGGTCGCTCCCTTCTCCCCATCTGCAAAGGTGAGAGTCGAAGGAAGAGAGTCGACCTCACAGGATCCCTAACATGACTGCATGAGACAACAGTCAAAGTACCTGACACACTGTAAGAGCAACAGTGCCAGCCAGCACTTCCCTTCCTAAATAATATGGAACAGTTGAAAGCTCCTGACTATTTTTAAAGATCTCCAAGGAAGGAGACCATAGCATCCCTGGGTAGCTGGTGCTTGTGTTTAACAACCCACTTAGATGATGTGTGAATATAGCACAGAGGCCTACATCCAAGGAGGCTGACAAGGCTGGGAGGCATGCCAAGCAGCCTGCTGGACTGCCACCATCCCATCCCTTCCCCCACCATATATATATTATATATATACATATATATATATATATATACACACACACACACACACACACACACACACACACATACATGTACACACATATGTGTGTGTGTGTTGTGTGTGCTTAGCCATCCTTCTCCAGCCAAACTCCAGTTCCCTGGTCTGAAAGCTTTTCAGTCTTCCAGCCCCTCTAACACCTGGTGAGTGTGATGTTCTTCAGGTATTTGCCAAAAACAGAAAGGTCCTATAGCTGCTGAGTTCATTCATTAGTTAGTTCAATACCTACATATAAAATGCTTGCTGTGTCACCAGTGTCCTAGGTACAGGGCATCCGGCAGCAACAAGACCCACAGGGTCCCTCTCTTCATAAAGCGCACATCCTTGCTAAGGAAGATGGGGGACAGAAAATAGATACATAACATGTCGAACGATAAAAGGTGCTGTGGAGGAGCTGGAGAGATGGCTCAGAGGTTAAGAGTACGTACTGCTCTTGCAAAGGACCCAGCACCCACGCCAGACAGCTCACGACCAACCGTAACCCCAAGGGCAGGGGTCTGACACTTCCGGCCTCTGTAGACACCCTTGCTCGTGTGCGCATACGCCTGTGGGCACACACACATACATATGGCTTAAAATAAAATGAAGTTCCAAGTGCTGGGTTTCAGAGTGGGGAGGACTGTCCACAGGTGGGGTGACCTGCTCGAGGAGGAATGTTCCAGTGATTGCATGGGGTGAGGGGACACTTGTGTGTGTTTCATTCCTCTGGGACCAAGAGCAGGCTAGAGATGTACTCTGGGCTCTGGATAACCTGGCTTAAAGCCCTGCCCGCCACACTCTTGCATGACAAGTGCCCAACTTCCCAGAGTCTAAGTCTCTTCCTCAGGAAAAGAAGTCAGGACATTCACCTCACAGCACTGTGATGGAGACGCACGGACATGCAGTGTTTGGCATCAAAAGAAGCTAAGGAAATTCTAGGAACCATCCCTCTCTCCTACTGTCCTCCCTGGGGACAGGGAACAAAGAGACAGAGACAGGGTGTGTAAGCCCTTTCCAAGGCTCTCATAGGGGCTCCGGGGATGGGTTTCCACGGTCGCATCTTCTTGTGAAGCACACCAACCACAATCAGTTAAGCTTACTTTTTGCACAATGGTTTCCCTTCGATCACTCATTTCCTCCTGCCAAATGTCATCGCAAAGCCTTTCCTTCGAGATTCTGTAATTTTAAAGTATGTCTTCCCAAACACTATGAGTCTCAGGCCTTATAAAACTCCAGTCCTGCTCTCCTTCCTTGCGCTAGGCTACAGCCACGTTGCTCGCCGGCAGCTTTGTCTGCCTCTAGATCCTGCAGAGGGTTGGCACTCGGGATTCCGTTCTGAGTGCAGAAATGCTGGAGCTCACCAGCCTCGGAGGACGAGAGGCCCTGCAACGCCAAACATCCCTTTCAGATTATTGAAGGGCTGTTAGGAAAATTTCTGGTCTATGGTAACTAAGAAAAAGGAGGCAGTCAGGTGGTAGCCCATGTTTTAATCTCAGCACTTGTGATGTAGAGGCAGGTGGATCTCTGAGTTAAAGGCCAGCCTGGTCTACAGAACAAGTTCCAGGACAATCAGGGCCACATGGAGAAACCTTTCCTTAAAAAAAAAAAAAAAAAAGAAGCAAAAACTAACAAGGAAGGAAGGAGCCCAGATCCCACCTTTGGGTTGGGGTGCCATGGTCACTGTTCACCATCTGAAGATTCTTTTGGTTGTTTGAGGCAAGGTCTCTACAATGTAACCCTGGCTGGTTTGTAACTCATTATGTAGACCAGGCTGGCCTTGAACTCGGAGATCTACCTCTCTGCCTCCCCAGTGGTAAGACTACAGGTGTGCACCACCACACCCAGATGAGAATCCAACTGATGGATTGGGGTGTGTGTGTTGTATGTGTGTTTGGAGGAGAGTGCGGATCTGCGTGCATACATTTGTGTCCACCAAAGGTTAACCTGGGGTACTGTTCCTCAGCTGCCAGTTTTTTGAGACAGTCTCTTCATTGGTCTGAAGCTTCCAATTATGCTAAGGTGGCTGTCAAGTGAGTCCCAACACTGGATTACAAGCAGACATCTCCCAGGGCCTGGGGTGAAACTCAGGTCCGCCGCTGTCATGGTCAGCACTACCTGAGCTGTCGTCCCAGCTGTCCATCCTAGGATCTTGCTGGTAGTCCACTGTTCCCCACGGTGTTGAGGAAGAACTGCGTGGAGCAGGATAGCACACCTCGGATAGGATTCTCCAACTCTAAAGCTTCATGCTCAGAGGTCATCAGGACCTCTCGGTCATCAGGAAAGCCAGCCTCAGACTCTGGTGATGCTCACATTTAAACTGAAAAGCTCTTGAAACCCACATCCAGTGTGGGAATGGGTTTCCTCCCTGTGGAAGAGACGAGCCACCCTCAGCTTCAGGGAAAGCCTTCTCCCCACTGAAGGCAGATATGAAACCGTCTCCACCTTGTGTTTCCCAGTCTGGCAACATGGTTCAGAACACCTGGGAGAAGCGTGACTCACCGGCTCTGGCGGCTACTTGCCATGCATGCACCGGTCCCTGGAGGCTGCCCCGCTTCTTTCTAACCCTTCGCCAGAAAGCTGCCCTCTCTTCCCAATTTTCCCCAGGAGGGTTCCAGAAGGATTTCTCAAGCCCATCAGTCAATCGGCAGGGTCACACCCTGGCACTTCACTCCCGGGCCTGCTGGTCTTAGGAGAGGACGTAGCTTAACATCTTCATGCGTGTTATGTGTTCCTTCCCAAAATTTTCTTTCTTTTCTTTTCTTCTTTTAGAAACAGAATCACGTGTATTCTAAACTGGCTTCACACTTGCTATGTAGCCATGGATGACCTTGAACTTCTGATCGTCCTGCCTCTGCAACCCTAGTGCTAGCATTACAGGCGAGCACCGCCACACCCGGTTTTGTGTGTGCTGGAGATGGAAGTCGGGGCCTTGCGATGCTACTTAAGCACTCCACCAGCTGAGCTCTGCCTCCCCAACAGAATTTCCACCTTTCCTACACAGAGAATCTGTGTCCATCCCTGAGCTCCGGTTCGCAGCTGACAGCTCACTGAAGGAACACTCGCTCAGAGAGAAGGACCCCTGAGCCCTGGACCCTGAAAGGGAGTGGTCTCTGACCTTCCTGCCCACCCCGCCGTATGAGTCAGGCCCAGAATCACAGGAAAGCCACTCTGTTTTTCTAAGGGGAAATAAGTTTGGCTGGCTTTTAGATTAGTGTCATGATAGATTGAACTTCCAGCCTTGGGGTGTTGGCACACATATCTCTCCAGCGCGTGTCAGGGTCTTGGTATGGGGCTTCCTTCCTGCAGTACCTTTTTCTCTAACTTTTGGCAACAGTCTCAATGGCAGAGCATGTTTCCCTGTCTTAATTGAGGCCGTTTGTCAAATGCATAATTAAATGTGATTAGAATATGTAGCTTTTGTGTGTGTGTGTGTGTGTGTGTGTGTGTGTGTGTGTTTAATCCTTTGTCTGACCATGTGACCTGATTTGGGATGCAGGGGACAGATCCTGTAAGAAGAGAGCACTTTGTCTTTGTGTCTGGAAGCCTTTGCTGATGGATTCAATAAACAGGCTAGCAGGGAGGATAGGAAAATATTTTTTGTACTATACAGACACAAGCATTTTTCCCCCATCATCATTAGCAATGATAATTGGATTGGGGGGGGGCTTTCCAAATGTCAATTTAATCGTGTCTTGCCTTGTGGCCAAGGATTTCCTCTGCTCGTGGAACCAAGCACAGAGGCTAGTTATGCTCCTTCAAACTCTGCAAGGCTCAGTTCCTGCCCACTCTGCGCCAGCTTCCTCCCATGTCTGTGCCCCAACACTGGTCTTCTCTCGACTTGTCAAGTTCAACACTCCCTTCTAGTCTTAGGACCTTGGCACATATCTTTGGACTGCATGCTGTGTGCTAGTTTTATGTCAGCTTGACACAAACTAGAGTCATTTTGGAAGAAGGAACCTCAGTTGAGAAAATGTCCCCACCAGACTGACCTGTGGTGCATTTCCTTGATGGATGACGGATGTGGAAGGGCCTAGCTCACTGTGGTGGTACCGCCTCTGGGCTGATGGTCCTGGGTGCGATAAGAAGGCAGGCTGAGCAGGCCATAAGGAGAAAGCCAGGAAGCAGCACTCCTGGATGGCTTCTGGATCATCAGTTCCTGCCTCCAGGTTCCTGTCTTGAGTCCTGCCCTGTCCTCCCTGGGTGATGGACTACAAGCTGTAAGATGAAATAAATTCTTTCCTCCCCAAGTGGTTTTGGCCATGGTGTCTTAATCACAGAAATGGAAACCCTACCTTACTCCCTACCCTTTACTGTTGAGGAAGTTTATTTTTGGTTGTGTTTAAAATGATTTATTTTGTGTGTGCACTGTTGGAAAAAGGGCTGCATAGGCCTTGGCATTTTGTATTGTCTGCAGGTGTTAGAGTTCTGTGGGGGATGTCTGATTGCTTATGATCTGCACCTGAGGAGTTCTGAACCAATAAAAACACCTGAGCTCAGATGCTCAGGTTCCACTGTGAGAATGGCACTGGCCAGGGCAGTGGTTCCCTCTGCTGAGGTCTGGCAGGGCATGCACATATGAGAACTCCCTGTCTTCCTTGGTGAGCCACCACAGCAGTGCACTAATACACCTTACCACGTTCAGACAGCAGCATAAGCACACTTGATTGGGGAAGCTGTCCCCACCTTTCCTTCTTTCTACGTTCTCATGGAATCACGAAAAGCCACTTGTTCATTAATTCATACATGTTGAGTCCCTACTATGTGCAGACAGGATTCCAAAGCCTGGGAATATAAAATAACAAAAAAGAAATCCCTGCCTCCAGAGAGCTTCATTCAAACACAAGAAGAGGCAGTAAACAGAGACACATACATGTAGAGAATATAGGGCAGGGGTAGGTGCTGTGGATTAGAAGAGAGCAGGTATCCTGTGCTGAGAAAACAGACATCAACAGGTAGAAGACAGAAACTAGCTCCCCATCTCTCACCCTGTCCAAAAATAAACTCAAAGCATCTCAAAGACCTTCATGTGTGCTCTGAAAATTTGATACTTCCAGGAGAAAATGCTTCAAGATCTCAGCATAGGAGGGGCCAGTGAGATGGCTCAGTGGATAAAACCTGAAAACCTAGTTCAGTCCCCAGGGCCTACCTGGTAGAAATAGAGAACTGACTCTCAGAAGTTGTCCTCTGACCAGCCCCCATCACACACACACATACACACACATGCACGCACACTCACAACTGTAACAAACCTTTTTCTTTTTTTTAAGATCTAGGCAGAGGAGAGGATGTTGTTAATAGGACTCAAGTAGGAAAGAGTAGCAGGGATTGACAAATGGAATCACATCAAATTTAAAAGCTTTTGCACACAAAGGAGACAATCAGCAGAGTGAATAGACAGTCTCCAGAACAGTAGGGAACCCATGCCAATTCTTCATCCAGTGGGAATTAATACCTAGAATACGCAAATAACTCAAAAGAACTAAACATCAGGTTGGTCATAAAGACACACTTGTAACCCTAGGACTTGAGGTAGGAGGATCAGAAGTTCAAGGTCAGACTCAGCTACATAGTGGGTTTAAGGCCAATTTGGACTACATTATATCTTGCCCCACCCCCAAATTAAACAACAAAATGAGTCAGACATGGTGGCACACACCTTTAATTCCAGCACACAGGAGGCAGAGGCAGATGGATCTCCGTGAGTTCAAGGCCAGCCTGGTCTACACAGCAGCCTCCATGTCAGCCAAGGGGATACACGGGGAGAGTCTGTCTCAAAGCAAAGAGCCAAAGGAGAGTGCAACATGGACTGAACAGATATTTCTCAAAGAGAATGTGAAAAAATAGTCACCATCTTTAGTCTTCAAGGAAATGCAAATCAAATCTACATTGAGAGGCTAGAGAAATCACTTAGCCACCAAAGTTCCTGTCACACAAACATGGGATCCCAGGCACCAACGTAAAACCATGCGTGGCAGCACGCATCTGTGACCCATTGCTGGGTGAGGCAAAGACAGGTAGATCCCAGAGTTGACTGGCCAGCCAGCTTAATCAACAAATAGATCCTGGGTTCAGTGGCAGATGCTGTCTCAAAAAATAAGGCGGACGGACCAGAGTGACCGCTCAGTGGTTCAGATCACTTGCTACTCTTGCAGAGAACCTGAATTCATTCCCAGCAATCACATGGTGGCTCACAACTGCCTGTAACTGGAGTTCCTGGAGATCTGATGCCTTCTTCTGCCCTTTTGGGACTGAACATAAATGGGGCATAGACACGCGTGTAGGCAAATAATCAAACACATAAAATAAAAATTAATTAATTAAAAGTAAAGTGGAGCCAGACAGTAGTGGCGCACGCCTTTAATCCCAGCACTCGGGAGGCAGAGGCAGGCGATCTCTGAGTCTGAGGCCAGCATGGTCTACAGAGTGAGTTTCAGGACAGCCAGGACTACACTGAGAAACCCTGTCACAGTAGAGAGATGATAGATAGATAGATAGATAGATAGATAGATAGATAGATAGATAGAGAGATACACGAGTGGAGAGCATCCAGGGAGACGCCAGGTGTCGAGGCTGGAGGAGTGACTCAGCAGGTAAGACTGCTTGCAGCTCTTCCAGATGACCCTAGGTCCCAGCGTCTACCTTGGTCAGCTCACATCTGCCTGCAATTCCAGCACCAGAGGATCTGATGTCTTCTGGCCTCCAGGGTACCCACACTCACAGGCCATACTCACATCTACACATAAATAAATACAATAAATCTTTGTGTGTGGGGGGGGATGACGAGATATTGACCTCCAGCCTCCACACACCAGGGGGCACACACTCATACACGTGCACCCTCACACAAAGATGTACACATAACAAAAAAAATTAAAATAAAAAGGAATCAAAGAGAATGGTGAGACTATGAGGGGGAAAGGAGGAACTCTTACCAACTGCTACTGGGAACGTAGATTAGTTTAACCTATGGAATTCAGTACTGAGATTCCGCAAAACTCAAAACTAAGGCTGCATAGGATCCCAGCAGAGTCCAGGCCAACATCTAACAGAGACGCCTGCGCACTTGCGTTTACTGAGGCACTAGTACATTCGCCCATCTACGGAGCCAGCTTACATGCCTAAATGGATGGAGAAGATGTGGTATGAAGGAACAGAATCATATGATTATCAGGAAAACAAAAATGGATAGGGGGAAGGGAGGAGAAATTGTGCTAAGTGAAAAAAAAATCCGGATACAGAAAGGTAAGTTTTGCACATTCTCCTTCCCAGGTGGAAACTTTTAAAAGTCAGCCTGAGAGTAGGATAGAGACTTGTAAGGATCAGGGAGAATGAGGGGAAGGTGGGAAGTGGTGTTGAATTTGTTATGTGAGAGTTGTATGCGTGTAATGGAATCCCATTGAAGGGTATGATTAAGACACATTTTATTTTTAAAAGAGTCAATTCTAGAAAACAGGAAACACAAGAGCAAAGGCCCTGAGCAGGAATGAACCTGGCAAATGCAACAGAGACGAGCTGTATGGTTTTTGGTGAGTGGACAAAGTGCTAAGGTTGGATAACATGGAAACCACTTTTTTGAAGAATTTTGAGTAATATATGGAGAGATGGGGCAAGAGCCAGCAGAGCATGCAAATTGTTATGGAAGATATTACTTTTTAAAACAGGGAAGCATTTCAGCCTTGCTGCCTCCAATAGAGGGGGAGCCAGTGACTCAGGAGAGAGGGATAAGCACAGTCGAAGTCCTGGGGTAGATGATGGGGAATGGGATTCAGGGCCAGTGGGGAGGCGGGTACTGGCGGACAAAGGGAAGCATAGGACAGTCTGCAATTTGCTGCAGGAGCAGGGCAGAGTGGCCAGGTGGAGCTCTTCAGCTTAGTGGAGAGTCAAGCTGGGCGTGGCACTGAGCCTGTGTCCCAGCAACCTCCTGGGCTAACCTGGTTTACACACCAGTGCACAACAAACCCTGTCTCAGACGAGGTAGGAGGCACGGACTAGCACCTGAAGCTGGCCGCCGACTCCCACAAGTGCACCATGTTACACATGTGAACACACTCGAAGATTTAAAATATATATCCCGGGTGAGAAGCAGGCAGGAGAAGGGTGCAGGAGTCAGAAAAGAAGAGAAGGCATGGCCAGCCACCCTGGGTGCAGCAGAGCTCACAAATTATGGGGAAAGGCTTGAATCCACTTGTTTGCAGACTCAAATGTAAACCAAGACCTGTCTGGGTGATAGCGGGTACTTCTGACGGCCACATCCTATGCCCAGAAGCAAAGGGAAAGCCTGCCCTGTTGGGCTTCACCAGGGCTAGGTTGGGGCGGGTGAGCAGAGCAGAGCCAAGTGTCATGAGATAATTATGGCAGAAGTTGGGTGAGAAAGAAAATGAGGCCCTGACTCAGGAGTGATGAAGGACTATGAAAAAGTGGTGAGGAGCTGGTGACTGAAGTTCCCAACAGGGTCAGGAAATGCTAGAATGCAGTCTAAAGACAGCAGAGGTGTGACTACAATGGCTGAAATGGACCCTCCAGAGGTGCCATGGCTCTAGCTAAGATGGAGTGGATGGATGGATGGATGGAAGGATGGATAGATTGGTAGATGGATGGATGGATGGATGGATGAATGGATGGGTGGATGGATGGGTAGATGGTGGGTGGGTGGATGGATGGGTGGATGGGTGGATGGATGGATGGGTGGATGGATGGATAGGTGGATGGATGGATGGAGTGGATGGAATCGATGGGTGGATGGATGGATGAATGGATGGGTGGATGGTGGGTGGGTGGATGTGTGGGTGGATGGATGGGTAGATGGGTAGATGGATAGATGGGTGGATGGGTGGATGGATAGATGGGTGGATGGGTGGATGGTGGGTGGGTGGATGTGTGGGTGGATGGATGGAGTGGATGGACAGGTGGATGGATGGATGGGTGGATAGATGGGGTTAGGAGGAGATCATTGCTTTGAGGAACCCAGAAACCTGAGGCCACGTAATGGATGGGCGCCTGTGTGGACCTTAAAATCATCTTGGCAGTGGCAAGAGTCAGGAAAAGAGGGAGCCAGGTGACCAACTGTCAATAAACATAAGCAAGAGGTAGGCCAAAAGTGAGGTGTTCCTAGGACTGTGTGATTAGTACCGAGTCCGCACACGCTCCATGTCTTTAAGGGCAGACTATGTGCACTTGTGTTCCCATTAACCTCTATGCCCAGCACAGTGCCTGGCACATAGAAGGTACCCCAGAAACCTTGTTGATGGGTTGAGTGAGTGAGTGAATGAATGCTTTTGGAGCAGGAGAGGTGAGAAATGTGGAAAACCAATAACTTGCCCCTTTCACTTCCTATGAAGTCCTCCCCACTGTCCTAAGCTTCAGAAACGTTAGCCAGCAGTCGTTCAGCTGGCCTTTGCTCAGCACCTCTAAAGTGCCAGGCCTGTGGCCGGTGCTTTGAAAAGGAGTGAGCTATGAACATAGCCTTATATTTCAGGAAATAGAAAAAACTCGTGAATAAACAAGAATGCCAAGAAAGCAGAGCAGGAGTAGAAGCATGAGACTAATGCTCCTGGAGTCGGCTGCCCGGAGGAGAGGGGAAGGCTGTAGCACAGACAGGGCCAGCAGGTGAGGACATCAGCCACCAAGACCAGAAGTCAGGCAAAGAGCTGCCTGCAGGAAGATAGAGGCTGAGGCTACGTACGAAGTGCCAGACTGCAGAAAGACGGCTCAGGGATTTAGAGCAGTTGCTGCTCTTGGTGAAATCCAGAGTTCAATTCCAAGCATGCTGGGAAGCTCACAACCCCCTGTCACCGGAGCAGGGAACCTAAAACCCTTCTCTGGCCTGAGAGGGCACCCGCATGCACAAGTGCAAACATACATGCAGACACACATACTGGTTTGTGAGAGGGTGTGAAAATAATTCACTGGGGGGTAGGGGAAGGAAGGATCTTAAACAGTGTTTGGTCCCCGGGAAAGAAGGAAGGAGGACTCCCTACCTCACGCCATTCACAACAATTAATTCAGAATTAACCGGAGATCTGCCTGTAAATGCTGAAACTACACAACGCTCAGAAGACAACACAGGTGCGCATCCTCATGGCCTTGGGTTAGGCAGACACCTCTGAAATAGGACACTAAAAGCACAGACTGAAAAGGAAAAATGCATCCGCTGGACTTCATGGAATCTGAGTGCATCTTACAGATGCATTCTGTAAGTGCTTCTTCCAGACCAAGAGGGTGGTCCAGTGGCAGTAATACACATTCAGAATCCCAGCACGTGGTATGGAGGCGTGAAGACTGGCAGTTCAAAACTAAGATTGGGTACACAGTGGGTTGGTGGCCAGCCTGGGCTACATGAAATGCTGTCTTGGAAAAAAAAAAAACCAAAGAAGTAAAGAAGGATGAGCACACAATATGCCATTATTCATCTGATAGCAGACAAGCATCCAGAATATATGAAAAACATAACTCATCAATAATAAGACACGTAACCTAATTTTAAAATGAGACAAGCTGGGCCAGAGAGATAGTTCAGAAAGTGCTCACTAAGTAAGCCTGAGGGTCCAAGTTCAAACCCCGGAGCCCATGTCATTAGCTGGATGTGCAGGCATGCGTCGCTAATCCCAGCACTCTTGTGGGGGGTTGGGAGGCAGAGATAGGAGAACTGGCCAAAGCTCACAAGCCACCAAGCTTAGATTCATGGTACAGAAACAAGAGAGACCCTGCTTCAGATTTAGGGTGGAAAGTGAGGACCAACTCCTGAAAGTTGTCCTGACCTCCACATGTGTGCCATGACACACATACACACAAATAAACAAATTAATTGTAAAATCTATACCAAACGAGATAGGCCAAATGTAGCTGGCTTGTAATCCTACCACTCTGGAGGCAGAATCAAGAGGATTGTGAATTCGAAGACAGCCTGAGTGACATAGCAAGTTCGATACTAGTCTGGGCTGCACAGTGAGATCCTGTCTATAAATAAACATGTAAATAATTAAATAAAGCGACGAGTTTAAACAGATATTTCCCCAAAGATATACTGATGACCAATGAGAACTTGAGAAGATGCCTGGGGGGAAAAAATGTTTGATGTCATAAGTCACCAGGGAACTGTAAATGTAAACCATAGTGACATAACATTTCGAATTAAAATGACAATTTTTTTTTTAAAGGCAGATATTAACAAGTGTTGGGGAGGGTAGGAGAAACTGAAATCTTTTTGCATTGTGAGTGGGACTGTAAGCCAATGTAGTTGCTTTGGAAAATAGTCTCTCAAAAAGCTGAGCATGGGGGCTGGAGAAATGGCTCAGAGGTTAAGAGCACTGGCTGCTTTCCCAAAGTAACTGAGTTCAGTTCCCAGCATCTTCATGGTAGCTCCCAACTGTTGGTAACTCCAGCTCCAGGGCATCTGACACCCTCACACAGACATACATGCAGGCAAAACACCAAGGCACATAAAATTTTATAAAGCTAAGCATGAAGTTATCACGTCACCTCGCAAGCCTCTCTTAAACATAGACCCAAGAGAATTGAAATCATATCTTCATGCCAGGCATTGTAGCACGTTCCTATAACCCCAGCATTCGGGAGACTGAGGCAGCAGGAGTTCATTGTGAGTTCCAGGCCAGCCTGGGCTTTGTTAAAAACCTTGTCTCAAAAAAGAAGGAAGGGGATGGAGGAGGAAGAGGGGGAGGCAGCTATTAAAACTGCAACCTGGATTTGACCCTAGAACCCACACAAAGGAGAGAACCAACTCCACAAAAATTGTCTGTCTTCTGAGCCCCGCATACAAGCCGAGGCCTGTATGCCCAGGAACACAATTAAAAAGAGGAAGAAAAAAAAATACACGTTCATACGAAAATTTGCACACAGATATTGATAGCAGTGCGGACTGCAATAGCCCCAAAGTGCAGACGGCTCAAACGTTCAAGTGAATAAACGAGGTGTGATGCATCCATTCAGGAAAATGTTTGTCACTCACAGTAAACAGAACTGGTCCACACCAACACATGAACAAACCTGGAGACCATCCTGCTGCACAAAAGAGGTCAGATGTACAGGACCACACATCCCTTGATTCTACGAAAAGTCCAGAATAGGGAAATACGTCACAGACTAGAAGACAGGGAGGAACGGGGGTGACTGTCAATTGGTAGCAAGTACAACTTTATGAATATATTGAACACCACCGAGCTGTGCATATGAAAGGGTAGATCTTATGGCATGTGAATTGCATCTCAGTCTGGGAGGGGCGTGGAGGTGTGGTGTGGGTGGTGGAGGGTTATGGGGTTGTGGTGGGGGTGGGGTGTAGGTGTGGTGGGATGTGGTATGACATACGTGATGCATGCGTGTGAGTGTGCAGGTGTGCAAGCCGTGCTCATGCATGCAGAGGCCAGGGCAGGAAGTCGGGCGTCTCCCTCTATGGTGCTCTCCAATATTGCTGGGAGCATGATGTGCCGCTGACCAGAAGCTCACCGTTTCAGCTGGGCTCCATGGGCTCTTCAGAACCACTTACCTCTGGCCCCGCAGCTGGAGGTCTAGATGCACACAACCAGGGCAAGCTTTTTGTCCCTTGGATGCTGTGGTTTTGAACACAGGTCCTCAAGCACTCTTTTCCACTGAGCCCCCTCCCCAGCCTCTTATCGCTCAAATTTTGAAAAGCCATCTGGGGTCACTGTGGCATGCTGAGGGACATGAATTAAAAACCCTGAGGACAACGGAGGGTTTCTTAGCTGTCACGATGGTGAAATCAACACACAGATACCTGGCATGCCGTCACACAGAGCCTGTCGCTTTACTTCTTTACGCTTTTGTCTGTGTTTGTGTTCAGACTGTATCTTATTTACAATTTGGTATACTGCTGGGGTTTTTTTCCGCCTCTCTTTTACCACGAACTTATTCTAAACATCATTTAAAAATAGCTTTCTCATCTAATTATAGTAGTGATTTATTGTAGAAAATTTGGAAAATATAGGAAATTACAAAGAAAGAAGAAAATTAAAATCATCCATAATCCCACTAGCTGGAAGCAATCACTGTGAGCGTCTCAGCACCGCTTGTGACTTCGCCTTTCTTCCCGTGAGCAAGCGCCCTTTAGAGTGGCTGTACAAGAGGCAGCGCAGCATCCAGTTACTTCTACTGTAATGTAGTTAGGTGATTTCTAATTTTTTCTTATGTAAATAATGATGTAATAAATAAGCTTTTGTAAAAGCATGAAGCGTTTTCACAGACGGGCTATTTCCTTAGCTCCTCAAAAATGAAGCTCTTGGGTCAAAGATTGAATATATTACGTTCTTAGTAATGCGTGCCTAAGTTGTGTTCCAAAGGGCTGACGACTGGAACTCCGACGGTGTCAGTGCCCATTTCACAGCGGCCTCACCAGCACTGAGAGTGCACTTTTTTTTTTTTTTTGCCCCCTGTTAGTTTTATTTTTGTTCTTCTGTGATCGTTTATCTTTGTTTTGATTTTGGAGTCTCAATGCATACCACTCGTGGCAATGCCCCCGCCTCAGTCTCCTGGGTGCTGGGGTCACTGACGTGAGGCCCTCCCTCCATGCCTGGTTTTTATTTTCAGTCTAACAGAAGTTTCATAAGCAAAGGCAGGAGAGACTGAGTTTCACAGGGGGACAGGGTGGAGGTGGTGTTTGGAGACCACTCAGGGTGTTGTGTTAGTCTGTGAGAGAGAGGTACCACCAGGCAACGACAGAGACAGTAGATCCATACAATTGAAATTAAACAGACTTTGTGTGTGTGTGTGTGTGTGTGTGTGTCGCGCGCGCTGTTTTTTCAAGACAGGGTCTCACTATGTCCCCCTGGCTGTCCTGGAACTCACTCTGTAGACCAGACTGGCCTTGAACTCACAGAGATCCGCCTGTCTCTGCCTCCTGAGTGCTGGGATTAAAGGTGAGCACCACCAGGCATCGCTCAGACATTTCTAAGGTAAGGTGGAGTTTTGACTGAAGCAACCTGGGCAGGGAAGAAAGGAGAAGTGTCAAGGTTGACTCTGAAGGGATTTGGGACACAGGGTAGGTCAGGTTTAGAGGAAGCGAAGTGCTCTGTTTACAGTTGGTCGCTTCAGGCACCCCCGGGAGGTCCAGGAAGAGTCAGAAAATGCAGGTTAGAACATGAGTCTCAGGCTGAAGCTTGGAAGAGAAGGTGGTGCTGCTGGGGGACGGTCATGATGAGATGGGGAACGGTCGTGACGATCCCTGAGGGACAGAGGCGGGGGGACAGTCAGGATGAGATCCCTATGGGATTTGGAAAAGACTCTTGGAGAGACTTGTGGGTGTCTTTAAGGCAAAAAAGAGCGTGGAGAAAGTTGCTTTGTAAGCAGCTAGGGGCCGACAGGTGCTGGTGTCCAAGCCAGAGGAGAAGCTTGAGAAATGAGAACGTGAGGCTGGAGAGGTGGCTCAGCAGTCGCTCTCCACACCAGGCTGTCGCATGACTGGAGAGGCTCAAATTCTCAAGCAGTGTTGTTTTGTTTTGTTTTCTATCATGAATGAAGTTAAATGTATGCAGTTTAACTGTCACAGGGCTGTGGATACGGCTAATCAGTAAAACACTTGCTGCTCAAGCCTGAGGACCTGAGTTCAATTCCCAGAACCCACACAAAGGTGGAAGAAAACCAACTCCATACAAGATGATCTCTGACCTTCACATGCACACCGAGGCATTCACATACACACACACGTACAGAGAGAGACAGAGAGAGAGAGAGAAAGCATTCTTAAAAACCATTTAATGACTGACTGTCTTGTATTTGAGATTTTAATTCCTGCCTTTGTTGTGTCTCTGTGTGTGTGAAGTAGTATTGGTGTGAGTCCCTTTCTTTGCTGTATCTTCACATGGCGAATAAACAGCTGCTTAGCTGTTGGTGCCTGACTTGGCTTAGGGATGTTACTGATGTTACTGATTCTCGAATTGCAGAAGGGAAGGAATGAATGGCCTAGATATTGTCTAGGGTTTATATTAGTTTCTCTTCTGTCATTGTGACCAAATTACCTGGAAAAGTCAGATTTAGGGAAGACAGATTGAGTCTGGCTCTCAAATTCGAATGGGTCAGACCCTGGTCACATGACTCTGTGTGCTAGGGTTTAAAGTGGTGACTACTCACTTCATGATCAACCAGCCAACCAGGAAGCAGAGAGAAGAACAGGCAGGAGCCAGGGGCAATGTTTCCACAAAGGTCCTGCTTTCAGTGACCTGCTTCCTCTAGGTAGACCTCAGTTCCTAAAGTTCCCACAGCATCCAAAACAGCCTACAGAACACAGGCCATTCGCTCTGTATCAAGATCTCCTATTCCAACACCCAGACTCCAGTGCTCTGAAGATCACCCTCACAAGTCCCATTTGTGCTGGTGAAAGGGACACCAGGGACCCCTCCCCCACCAGAACACAGCACACAGCCATGAGTTTGGGCCCTTGCCACATGCCGATGAGTTCGTTCCCGCCTCCCCCTCCCCCTTCCTCCACTTACTCTGTCCATCTGGCCACTTGGAGCCCAGCAGTAGACCAATCCAACATTTCCCCAGCTCATTACCAGGCTCCTGCACACAGTAGGTACTCAGTAAATCGCTGCTGAATAACTGAATGAGCTCCCACTTTAATGGTGAAGAAACTAACTCACATCCCTCCTCAACTTTCAAGGACACGGTGATATTCCTGGTGTCTAATGTTAGCCCTGGTGGTGGGTTTCAGGGAACTTTATGATGTGTTATTTTCAGTAGACAGTAATGGGTGCTCCTCATGTCCTCCTCGTGTCCTCCTCGTGTCCTCCTCGTGTCCTCCTCGTGTCCTCCTCGTGTCCTCCTCGTGACCTCCACGTGCCCTCCTCGTGCCCTCCTCGTGCCCTCCTCGTGTCCTCCTCGTGCCCTCCTCGTGTCCTCCTCGTGTCCTCCTCGTGTCCTCCTCGTGTCCTCCTCGTGTCCTCCTCGTGCCCTCCTCGTGTCCTCCTCGTGCACTCCTCATGCCCTCCTCGTGACCTCCTCGTGACCTCCACGTGCATTCCTCGTGTCCTCCTCGTGTCCTCCTCGTGCACTCCTCGTGTCCTCCTCGTGACCTCCACGTGCACTCCTCGTGCACTTCCCGTGTACTCCTCGTGTACTCCACCTGTACTCTTCATGCCCTCCTCGTGTCCTCCTCGTGACCTCCTCGTGCCCTCCTCGTGTCCTCATCATGTACTCCTCGTGCCCTCCTCGTGCACTTCCCGTGTACTCCTCGTGTACTCCACCTGTACTCTTCATGCACTCCTCGTGCCCTCCTCGTGACCTCCTCGTGCCCTCCTCGTGTCCTCATCATGCACTCCTCGTGCCCTCCTCGTTCACTCCTCGTGTACTCCTCGTCCACTCCACCTGTACTCCTCATGCTTAGGAGGCAGAGGCTGGAAGATCCAGAGTTTAAGGTCATCCTTAGCTACATAGTGAGTTTGAGACCTAATGCTGTCTCAAACAAACAGATGTTTTGTCCTGGGGTGGTAGTTCATTTGGTAAAGTGTTTGCCTTGTAAGTATAGGGCCTAAGTTCTATCCCTTAGAACCTGTGGTTAAAAAAATAAAACAAAACAAAAAAGCCAGTGTGGTGACAGCTGTAATCCCAGCAGTCTCAGAGGGAGAGATTGGTGGATCCCTGGGACTTGCTGGCCAGTCAGACTAGCCTGTTTGATGAGCTTCAAGCTGATGAGAGAGCTTAAAAAATCAAGCACCCAAAGAACAACAGGAAAGGCTTTCCTCTGGCCTTCATAAGCATTCCCACATGTGTTTCTGTACCTACACACACACACATAGAGAAAGAGAGAGAGAGAGAAATGCACCTACACAGACACATGCACACAGACAGAGTGAGAGAGAAAGGGGGAGAGAGATGCACAGAGAGAGAGAGAGAGAGAGAGAGAGAGAGAGAGAGAGAGAGAGAAACGCACCTACATACACACACACACACACACACAAAGGGGGGAGAGAGATGCAAATACACAGAGAGTGAGAGAGAGAGAGATGCACATACACAGAGATAAAATTTCAATATAATAGCAAAGCTTTCTGACATAATAAATGTTCAAATGAGATTTAAAACTACATCCTTTATCGCCCACCACCCCTGAATAGCGGTCATCCATCATCATCATCATCATCCAGGGTAGGATCCTGGACCAAGGCAGATTTCCCAGGTCCCCTGATCAGACTGGGGGAGCAATGGTCTCCGCAGCAGTGAGTCTGTTCTGGCCCCCATTGGCAGATGCTGGGAACTGGGAATGCCTGTCCTTCACAGCAGAGCTTTCCAACTTCATTTTGATGTTTCTCAGAGTGATAATTGCACTTAAAGAAGGAAGAGTTGGGGTGGACATGCACTCCTATAATCCTACCACTTGGGAGGTAGAGGCAATTCAGGGCAGCCTCTGCTAAGTGAGTTATAGGCCAGCCTGGGCTACATGAGGATCTGCCAAAACACGCACTAAAGACACACCGTATCCCATTCTTTCTTGGCCCCAGAGAGACCGAGACTGAACTTATCTTCTGATATTTATCTTCCTATGTCTAAAGACAGGCTTGGACCCTATTTCCTTTTGACATATACCAGTGATAGGTCAGCTTTTAAGAAACACTAGCTGTCTCCTCTACTCAAATGGTTATGACCCTCTCATAAGTTAACAGCTAATGTTTTCCATAGTGGCACTCTCTCTGTAGAGGGACACTTTGCCAAGAAGCTGTTTGTACCATGCAGCCTTCCTTATGGTTACATGCCTCTGGGACATCTGGGAACCAGCTTGGGGGGAGATGATGTTTAAGAGAGTGTGTCCATTGGGGGAATAAAAAAGAGTTGGTTGTGTGGTGACGGGGAGAGACAGTGAGCAGAGTTGGGTGTTAGGAGAGACAGCGAGCTCCAGAAGCTGGTGATAGACAGGGAAGGCAGGCAGAAACAAGGCTCCGATAAAGTCAGATAGTTCCAGAGAATAAGAAGGCTGAGAAAGGTGCTGGGAAGCCTCAGGACAGAGGAGGTTACTGAGATAACTGGGAAAAACATTAATGCATAAAGGATTTTAGAAGTTAGCCCCAGTTCTCCAGGTTTAGCTAGATTAAGACAGCCAGAAAGGGCTGTAAAAAGTATTTCTTCCTTCCTTCCCTTTCCTTCCAAACCTTATAGAGCCTAAAGGAGGTTTTAAAAGTTACAAGTTAGGAATCTTTCTCAGCAACAGCCAGCAGCCAGGAGAAAGTGGAACCGGAGTGGGTGGAGTTCCGTTAGGAGTCTAGTTACCAGTGAAAAGTAACAGTTACAACCTTAGATACAGCGTTTAGAAACAGTTTACCTTTTAAGAAAACATTTATCTTTGGCCCCCAAACAAAAGAAGACTTGAGAGCCCAGATCTTAAGAGTCAGAAAACAGCTATACACACTTTAAGAAAACTTATACATCGCTCCCTCCCCTCCCGCTCTCAAACCCAGGGCCTGATGCATTATGCGTGCTAGGTTCCACCAATGAGCCCCAGCCCCAGCTTTGAACAGGTTGCTTTTCTTTTTTCTTTTTATTTTGTGACTAAAGTTAACAATTAGTTGAAAAAAAATAAGATTTATTGTCTTTGTGATTTTGCATATATGTTTGTGGTTTGGAGTACCTGTGGCCACAGCTACCCTCAGAGGCCAGAAGAGGGCGGGAGACCCCCTGGCGCTGGAGGTACAAGTGGTTGTGAGTCACTTGTAGTGGATGCTGGGCGCCCAACTCCAGTCCTCTACAAAAGCAGTCCTCTTAACTGCTGAGCCAGCTCTCCGCACCCTGGGGTGGTGGTCGTGATGGTTTGGTTTTGTTGTGGGCTTTTCTTAGACTTTGCAACAGCCTGGGTAGTTTTACCCACTAAGGAATTTGGATCATTCACCCATTCCACTTTTTCTTGGAGATCTTCCGTCACCCTCTGTCCCCTTCACCCTGGGCTGGCTGCTTTGTTTTTCCACCATCCTAAGACTTTCTTTTGCTATTTCCCTGGTTTTGAATCCCCCGTCACCCTCTTTCTTGGTTTATTCCAAGAGAGTAGACTTCAAGTCTTTTGCATGTCTAAATTTTTCTTCTTGTCCTTGCAATAGGTACTTCATCGATAACCGAGCAGAGAACAGAATGGTAGGCCGGGAGGTAGAGGCACTTCAAGGTCAGCCTCAGCTACTTAGTGAGTTCCAGGCCTTCTTCGTGGGGTCTGTGGCTTCACATGACTTTCTTAGATACTTTTGTGGAGCAATCTGAGGCCATTGTGATTACTGATCCTTTGGAGGAAATTTTCACTGTTTTATTTCTGGAGAAGTTTTCAGGATCTTTGTCCTTGAGTTCTGAAACTTCACAATGGCCTTGGTGGTGTCTCTTCTCCTTCATTGTGCTTGGGACATAGTGGACCCTTCAGTTCTGGGGAAAGTTTCCATATTACTTATTTCAATTTATTCTCAGCTCTTTGCATCTGTTCTCCCCTATTGAAATAAGGGAGAGTAATAATAAAAAGTATCATTTTAGAGTGAGTGACCAGGAGAATCTTTCTGATGAAGTGACATTTGAGCAGAAAGGCAAATACATATCTTCCTGCCTCTGAGGAAAATTATTATTTTTCTTTTGTTCTTTGAATGGTGTCTTTTCTTTTTGCCCATTTTAATCTTAGGTGGATTCTCATCTCATGTATTCCAGGCTGGCCTCAAACTCAATATGTAGCCAAGGACAACCTTGAGGGTCTCATCCTCCTGCCTCCACACCCCCACCTTGGTGGCGTTAGCCCCTCGGCATGCCGGAAATAGACACTCTACCCTCTAAGCTCCATCCCAGCCCTCTTTTGTCCGGTCGTTAGTCTCTTTCTCAACAGAGCACTCTTCACACGTCTTGTGAGTCTAGCTGAGCAGTCACATGGAAGGGAGATCCTAGAAGCTGGTAGGATGCTCTTGGGTCCGGGTGAGGAGGAGGAGGAGGAGGGCTTGCCTGGCGACTTTACTTGGAGATGACACTGTTGGAAGGCATGTTGACTTTTTCACTGGAGAACTTCATCCTCAGGGTTTGCTGGATATTGCCCTGCAGAAGAAGCTTCCTGTCTCCTGCCAGGGATCAGTGGGGAGTTTGGTGGGAGGGGCCCTCATCATCCACGCTGTCAGGTCAAGAAACCTGGGACAGGTCTCACTCAGTACTGGTGACCCCTCCCAGCACTTCTCACCTGCCCGCACCCTAAGTCTCTCCAGCCCAGGGACTGGGTGGGCATTGCTTCCCTTTCCCTAACCTTTCTTTCCAATATAACTTAGGCATCGTTGCTACTCTTGGTTCCTCCATGCTCTCTTGGCTCTTGGCTCCTGGTCTCCTCTCTTGCCCACTTTCCTCTTTCTCTTCCTCTATCCCCCATGGCCGGGTCTATTCTGGCCACATTCGGGCTGGACCCTTCCAGTTACCTCTGGCTGCTCACTCCCTCATATCTACAATAAAACCTTCTCAACCATAGCTAGGAGCAGCCATGTCCTCATCTTCATTTACATCCATCTATCCATCCATCCATCCATCCATCCATCCATCCATCCATCCATCTACCCACCCATCCATCCATCCATCCATCCATTCATCTACCCACCCATCCATCCATCCATCCATCCATCAATCCATCCATCCATCCATCCATCGGCTCAGTTGCCCTCACTCTGTCTTCAGTGATTCCCTGCGTTTCTAGGCTTCTCTTGGGTCCAGTTAAGGCAAATTTGGTATGTTCTAGTGTGCAGGTCTCCTTTTTGGTCCTGCAGTTTTCTCTCTGTCTCCTCCCTCCCTACCTTCCTTTCTATGTGGCGCAGGCTGAGTGGGTAGAGCAAGATAGCTTAGCCTGTAAAGGTGTGTCCTACCAAGCCGAAATTAAATCTCTAGCACTCATATGGTAGAAAGAGAGAACTGACTCAAACAAGTTGTTCTCTGAACTCCACAGATGCTGTGGCATATATTCAGACCCACATTTTACAGAAAGGGAAAAAAACATAATTAAGAGAGGTTAAGAAACTCAGAGTGGCCTGATGGTGGTGGCTCATTCCTTTAATCCCAGCGCTTGGAAGGCAGAGTCAGGCAAATCTCTGTGAGTTCAAGGCCAGCCTGGTCTTCAGAGTGAGTTCCAGGACAGCTAGGGCTACAATAGAGAAACCTTGTCTCAAAAAAACAAAAAAGAAAAAAAGAAAAGAAAAAGGGAAAAAAGAAAAGAAACTCAGAGTAAACTTGCAAACAACAACAAGAAAAACAAATAAAAAACAAAACAAAATAGAAACACCCTGACACATACAAACACCCCTCACACACAGATTAATTTTTTTATTTATTCTTCTCGTACAATAGATTCTGACCACAGTTCCCCCTCCCTTCACTCCTCCCAGCCTTTCCCCTCTTCTCCAATTCCACTCCCCCTCTGCTTCCCTTTAGAAAGGAGCCAGCCCCCCAGGGATATCAGCCAAACACTGCACAAGATACAATAAGACGAGGCTCAAACTCTCCTATCATGGCTAGATACAGCAACCGAGTAGGATGAAAAGGGTCCCAAGTGCAGAAAGGGTCAGAAATACACCCTCTACCAGTATTAGGAGTCTCATGAAAACAGCAAGCTAACAGCCATAACACGTATGCAGGGACCTAGTGCAGACCCATGCAGGCTCCATGACTGCCTCCTCAGTGTCTGTGAGCACCTATGAGTCTGCTTAGTTGGCTCTGTGGGCCATGTGCTCCTGATGACCATTTTACTCCTCTGATTTTTATAATTCTTTCTCCTTTTCCATGGGGTTCACCGAACTTGGAGAGGAGGAATCCAATGGAGATCTCCAATTTGGACTCCCTCTCCACCTAATGTTTGGCTGTGGGTCTCTGCATCTGCTCCCATTAGTTGCTGGAGGAGTCTTCCTGGTGATGGTGATGATTGGGCTAGGCAATATATGGGATATAGCAGAATATGATTAGAAATCTTTTCAATGATTGTTTATCTGTTTTGCTAGTTGTGTTTGGTTCTACCCAGGTCTCCGGGTTATCCAGCCTCTGGTTCCTGACTATCCAGGCAGTGTTGGGCTTGGGCTCCCTCCCATGGGTGGGTCTCAAGTTAGGCCTGACATTGATTGACCACTACCCCTAGTTTCTGCTCCATTGTCCCAGCACATCTTGTAGGCAGGACAGATTGTAGAAACACCTGGATACCACACACACACACACACACACACACACCCTAACACCCTACACACACACACACACACACACACACACACCTAACACACACACACACACACAACACACACACACCCTAACACAAACACACACACACACACACCCTAACTCAAACACACACACACACACACACCCTAACTCAAACACACACACACACACACACCCTAACACAAACACACACACACACAAACACACACCCTAACTCAACACACACACACACACACACACACACACCCTAACACAAACACCCACACACACACACACACAAATGTAATTTTTAAAAAACATTTCTTTTAGTTTCTTGCCCAAAGTGGCAGAGTTGGAACCCGTCTATTTGGAACTTGGAATCCTGTGCCCTCTTGGAGTTTGCTGATGTTCCTAGAAAAGACCCTGAGGAAGGAGCAGAACTTCCCTCCTGGGCTTCCCAGAAAAATGTTTCTCTGCCCTCTGGGCCAATCTGACCCTATCGGTCCCGTCTGGAGAGGAACCTGGACAATGAACTAGTCGTTGTTTCTCTGCGAGACCTGGAGTGTTCACAACAAACTAGACAGGGACCATTCTCTCAGGACAGAGTCAAAACAACAAATCCACCTTCAAATGAACCTCAAGCCAGATTACCAATTAACACCCAAATGTATTTAAGCAGAAATAAGTTTAATTGTCTAATTAATTTTTTTACCAATTAAGTCCATTTTTTTTCATGTTGCATTTTTACATTGCTCTGGCAGTGAAAGTAATTGGATCCCCTTATAACCATTTTCCACGTCTTGGTTCCTAAGCGGTTCAATGCCTCTGTCTATAGGAGACATAAATCGCCCCAACTGGCCACACTGGAACTTACCAAGTTCATAAAGTAATTCTTTTCAGAGGCCCAGGAAGTGAGACGGAACAGCCAAGATGCAAATGAGAAGATGTGGATGGCCCAGAAGAGGAGACACCCATGGGGACTGCCCTAAAACGGTCTCCAAGGAGCCCTGCCACCTGGCATTCGCAGCCCTGTGAGGGCCCTCTCACTGAGCTGAAAGCTGCACCTGATGACTCTCTTCTAACGAGAAGAATGCAAAAAAAAAAAAAAAAAACCTAATGGAATGTTGCTTATAAGAATCGATCACACAAAGGCTGCATTTTAAAAATATTCTTTCTCCTTCCACTCTATACCTCTCACTGTCTTTGCTCCACCCCATCAAATTGTGTGTGTGTGTGTGTGTCTGTCTGTCTGTGCTGAGGGTGGCCTTTGTGTGGAGGTTAACCTAAGATGTGACTCTTCCCTTGGGCACTACACACCTTATTTTTTGAGACAGGGTCTCTCACTGGTTCCGGTACTCACTAATTAGGCTGGCCAGCCAGTGAGCCCTAGGGATCTGCCCGCCTCAGTCTCTCCAGGGCTGGGATTACAGGTACACTCCACCACACCCAGGTTTTTTTGTTTACTTTTTGAGACAAGATCTCTCTACATGGTCCTGGCTGTCCTGGAACACACTATGTAAACCAGACTGGCTTCTAACTCACCTGTCTCAGCCTCCCGAATGTGCCACCCAAGCCTGGCTCACACCAGCTTCTTTATGTGGGTTCTGGAATAAAGCCTCATCCCTACCCCCACGTTTCGGTGCTTCTTGCGCATTCACTCAGTCTCTTAACCTCTGTCGATTATTCATTTCCTGTTCTGTAAAATGGGCTCTCTGAGCACATGTACCCAGTAGTGCTGCGGTGGGGTTCAGGGAGGAGAGAGCCACCTTTAAAGGATCCTCAGACCCCGTGTCCACATCCTTTCATTTTTATCATAACTCAAATAAAAGAATGCATTCTCATGAACCGATCCGGCACACTGGTGCACCACGCTAGTGTTATTAAAGCCAACTTATTTTATGATTTATTAGAACATTGTTTAACTCAACATCAATCTTGGATCAACCTTAAATAAACCATATGTCCTTAAGAACTCATGGGTTTTAATTAGTTTCTTAATTAGCATGTGAGAAGTTTGCAAGCCTGTTTGCTTTGCCATCCAAATCTGAGGAACATGCGCTATAGGATTCTCACGTGGGGAGCCGGGGCTGAGCCCACAGGCCTCTGAGGTATGACTCTCAGACAACTGCTCATTAGTGACACCCTCCACCCCACCCCCCACTAGCCTGACTCCCCCAAATCCTGTCCCCTGAATCCTCGCTTTCCAACCTTTAGTCTTTACATTTTAACTCAGGACCCTCTCTTCCCTCCCACTTGCCTGCCTCTAAGTTAGGCCACGTTCGTCCTTCAGAATCACTCATTAATCAAGCATCCACCGACAACGCCTCTAGAAGCTGAGCTCTGCAGAGACGCCGCGGTTAATCAGACCCACAGGCCTCTAACAGACTGCTTCCTTCAGCCTCAAGAAATTCAGCGGAAGCGGGCTGAACGGTGCAAAGGGGGCGGCCTCCATCTAAATCTCCCCTTCATTTCTTCTCCAAGTGCTGTGTGCTCTTGGAGAAGTTAATTTGTTTCTCTGTGCTTCCCTTTGCTCACCTGAAAAAGCAGATGAGTCCCTACCTTGTAGTTAAGATAGTTTTAAATGCTCAGAACAGTGTCTGGTGACCCCAGATTTCAGCGGCTATTATATTCAGCCTGTGACTTAGTGCCCCAACACTCATCTGCCCTGTGCAGCCAAGGGTGGCTATGGAAGGCACTCCCACACAAACCCCTAAAATATCAAGAGTTTTTTTCGTGAGGTTTTGTTTTGTTTTTTTGTAACTCAGTCCTTCAGCTCCCGATCGCCGCACACTTTGTAGATGACAATGCCGCCCCGATGTTAGAAGGCCGGATGTGCCTGCCAGCTGAGGCCTTGCTATATCCTCTCCGGTGCGCCTTCTTCTCTAAGGAACCATTTGACAGGATCATTCATTCCCCTACAAAAGCTACTGGTCTATGCTGTGCAGACCCATCCACCTCCCTATCTCCACAGTCTCCCCACATCCCCACCACCCCGTCTCCCCATCTCTGGCCCACCTCTTTGGCAGTCCACTCAGCCCTTGTCTCCGTGCTTCTGTTTTCCTGAACGTCTTACCCTTTGCTGCTCTGAGCCTAACTCGTGTCTTTAAGGGCGGTCCAGTGGAGGAGGCCAGGAGAGTTTAGCAGATCTTGGGAAGAGTCCAAGATGGTGGCAAATGTTCCTGCCCCTTTCAAGTTGTGAGCAATGGCTATTGAAATAGTTGACCTTGACCCATTGGCTGTGGTCGCCCCAGGCATAAGATAGCTGGGTATCACATGGTTATTATCAAGAAAGACCTGAAGGCTAAAAAGATGTCTCCGTGGTTAAGAGAACTGGCTGCTCTTCCAGAGAACCTGGTTTCAATTCCCAGGACCCACATGGAGGCTCACAGCCATGTGTAACTCCAGTTCTGGGGATCCGATATGTGGGCACCAGGCACACATATGGTACACAGACACACATACAGATAAAACATTCATACACCTAAAATAAATAACGACAAAATAATAATTTTTTAAAAGAAAGAGCTTCCAGATGTGTGGCTCATGCCTTTTATCCCAGCACTCAGGAGGCAGAGGACTGTGGATCTCTGTGACTTTCAGACCAGCCTGCTCTGCTCAGTGAGTTCCAAGACACCAGGGCTATGTAGAGAGAGAAACTTTCTCCAAAAAGTGAAAAAAGAAAAGAAATATTCAACAGGAATAAAAGGAGTTAGATTTGGTTTTCTTCTTGAAGTGTAGAATTGTAGAAAAGAGAGTGTGATCTTTAGATGAGTTTATGTCAAAATCCTTGCTCTATCTATAGCTAACTAGGCAATGTCACCTCAGCTGCTGGCTGGAAAGTGAGACCAAGATTGGAGACTTAGATGACAATATGGACATAAAAGTTCCCTGCATCACAGGCTTTAGATAAAACACTGCCTTCCTGTTGTCTCCTGTCCTATATTCTGTGTCCATGGTCTTGCCTGCTTTCTCCACTCTGCTGGTGAACTCCTACAGAATCCTCAAGACCCAGTTCAATGACAAGTCCCAGAGGAACCTCTCCTGGCTTCCTCGGACAGAGTTACGACTACCACCGTCGCCTAATGAACTGGGAATGAACTGGAACCCTTCCAGAGAGAGAATCACAACATACTCATGTCTGAATCCTCGGATTCATTCGAAAATAATTACCTGTGGCCAGAAACATGGCTCAGTAGACAAAATGCACGGCAGCAAGCTTGAGGACCTGAGACTGACCACCAGCTCCTGTGGGAAAAGTGAATATAAGAGGGTCCCGGGAGCTCGCTGCGCAAGCGGGAGAGCCAATCAAGTGAGCTCTGGGTTCAGTGAAAATCCTGCCTCAAAAACAAGGCAGAGAGTGATGGAGGGAGAGACTGGGCATGGAGTGGACTTCTGGTCCCAGACACATGCACACCTGCACACACACAGAGTGAATTTATAAATAGCTACCTCCATAAAAACATGTCTTGGGGCGACGTTCCCCAGTCTGCTTATGAACATGAAGACTCTCAGACACTCGTTCTGACCTTACATGGAATAGGGAAAATCTAATACTAGACATTGAGTAGATGGTGGTTCATCCTCAAAGCGTGGTGGTGTCCTGCCATTGAAAATCATCTCCTAGAAATGTGCTGTTGGCGCTTTCTAACGTACTCAGCATAAACTAGGAAGGGGAAAGCGGGTTTCAAAACAGTGCTCTGCACAGAACGATCCTGCTTTGTGATAAAAATACGAATGTTTATGTATGCAGAGAAAGATCTGGAAGGACCCAGAGCCTGTTTCTGGGTGGGTGGAATTTGCATGTTTCTTTTCGTTCCCTGCACTTTATATGTGCTTTGTGATTTTTCTATAATGAGTATAAATTACTTTTGTAGTAAGGAAAAAAATTTTTGTAACTACCAAAAATTGTTTTTCTGATTGTGATGCATTTTCGTTGTAGAAAATTCGCAAAGCCTCAAAAGTAAAAAAATAAAAATAAAAAAAAAAGATAATTATGCATCTTGTTCTACCTAGAGAGTCTACTAACGTTTTGGTAAAATTCTTTCTAGTGTCTTTTTAATGTATGCGTGCATTTTTAAACTACTCAAGATCAAATTGAACCATAGTTTAATATCTTGCAATTTTTTAATACATTGTGAATGTTTTCCAAAGTTACTTTAAATTCTAAATAGTATATACCTCCCAGTGGGCTAGAAAGTCCGACAATAGCAGCACCAAAGTGTTAATGGGCCCCCGGTCCTGACACAAAACATGTTAAAGATTTCCCTAAGCCCCAGAGAGGCCTTCTGTTTCATGAAACACTTTAAAATATTTTGTATTAGCAATTTTAAACATAAAAGGTGTTTGTTTGCTTGTTGGTTGGTTGTTTTTGTGCTTGTTTGTTTGCTTGTTTGTTTTACAAGAGCTTTTTTTTTTTCTTTGTAGCCCTGACCATCCGGGAACTCATTCTGTAGATGAGGTTGGCCTCGAACTCAGAGATCCGCCCACCTCTTCCTCCATAGTGCTGACATTAAAGGTGTGTTTTACAATTGTAGATAAATTTCTCAGTAGTTATTGTGTATATCTGGGTACTCTTGCAAATTAAGAAGAATCCAATCTATGGATTGTTTTCAAATCTAGAGAAAACATTAAAGAACTGGTGGTGGTAGCTCACATCGCTACATAGTAAGACCCTGTCTCTAAATAAATAAACAAGCAAACAAACAAATAGCATTAAGGGCACATGTCTAGAATTTCAGCATTCGGAAGAAGGAAAAAGGAGGCGGGAGGGTTGCCACACATTCAAGGTTAGCGTGGGCCTCAGGTTTCAAACATAACCAAACATTAAATTTAACAAACTTAACACAATGTCATGTTTTGTAAACTTTGGGGGGTGGGGTCAAGATAGGATTTCTCTGTTGTAACTCTTAAACTCACAGAGGTCCTCCTGCCTCTGCCTCCTGGGTGCTGGGATTAAAGGTGTACACCGCCACCCGGCATGTTCTGTAAACTTTTAACCAGACATTTCTAGATTTAATTTTTTTTTCTTTTGGAATCAGTAAGTTTTCCAGCCCTCACTGAGAAATCACATGGTCCCAGGTTCTGTGTTTCCCCAGTTTCCTCCAAGAGGAAGCCGTCCTGCTTGAGGCCTTTGGTTGACAGAAAATGCCAGAAACTTCCAAGGAAGGGGGAAGCCAATGGATTTAGTACAGTAGTTTTTTCTGAGCCAAGCTCAAAACAGAATGTGCAACAAGTAGGACAGGAGATACCTGACTCTCAAAGTCCTTAAGTAAAAGTAAAGCTGAAGAGAAGGGGGTGGGGGGAGGCAGAAAAAGGAAAGGAAAAGACTAGCAGGCAGGCAGAGCAAAGAGAGTTGAAGGAGGAGGAGAGGAAGGCAAGAGAGAAAGAGGAAGTTCACCTATGGCTTGTTCTGTACCATGCACTAGGCTAAGGGCATCTTGTTCAATTCTTACGCAGCACTCAAAACAGAAAAAGACAGGTGTGATGGAGCACACCTTTAATTTAGAACCTGGGGCAGGTGGATGTCTGTGAGTTCAAGGCCAGCCTGGTCTACAGAGTTCAAGGTCAGCTGGAGCCACACGGTGAGACCCTGCCTCAAGAAGAAGAAGAAGAAAATCTGAAATATCATTTTTCCATTTTACAGATAGGACTCCTGAGGCTCAGGAGGGTTAGAAAGCAGTAGAGCTAGCTAGACTGAGGCTGTCCCTCTACCAATGGCTTTTCCAAATACACTTCCTATATCTAAAGCAGATTCTGCAGCCAGAAAAGACCCTTGAGGTCCGCTCACAGCCCTGGGCAGTCTTCCCTGTTTCAGGCTCACAGTGTCAGACTCTGTCCTCTGTCAGCATCCAGGGTCACACCTGCAGTCGATGTTCTTGGAATGAATGAGTCATTTTACTGAGAAGGAAACTTAAGGACTATGAAGTAGGGGTACTTCCCTGGGCTCATGGGCAAGGGCATGATGACAGCCCCTAGATTCCAATCCTGAATCTGTACCTGGCTTTTTACCTCACCAACAGCCAGGGAGACGAACGCTCCCCGGTGTGTTCCTCGGGCACCATCAAATGTAAAGCAGACCCCAGCCAGTCCAGATCTCTCTACAACTGCACCTCAAGGCACTATAATGTGTTTGTGTGGATTTTGATTTTTCTTTTTTCTTTTTTTTTTTTTTTTTGGTCAATTGTTCTGCTATCTCAGTGAGAATCCCATTTCCCTCTGTGTTCTCTCTGTCTCTGTCTCTCTGTCTCTGTCTCTCTGTCTCTCTCTGTCCCTCTGTCTGTCTGTCTCTCTCTCTCTCTGTCTTTCTGTCTCTCTTTCTCTGTGTGTGTGTGTGTGCGCGCGCATGCGTGTGTGTTTTACTGGAGATTGGACTTGGGGCTTCATGAAGTTTAGCCAGTGCCCTAAGTGGTGTCTCCAGCCCTTAAATGAGAATCTCAATGTAGCTGGTGACACAGTTAACTCCACCTGTGTGGATCATAGACACTGCTACACAGCAGGGCCCAGGGCCACAGTAGCTCTCTCAGTGGGACCCAGCACTGTGTCAGGTACACAGCAAGCTCAAAAAAAAAAAAAAAGCTCATAGCAGTGGCAGGTAGAGGGAGGTCACACAGGAGGCACCTGGGGCTGAGTTAGAAGCCTGCCAACAGTGGGTGCCTAGGCTGCCGTAACAGCAAAAGACACGGAGTGTGGAACTGGCAGGTAGGAAGCCATGTGCCTAGAATGGGCCCTGAGGCAGGCAGACAGGTCCAAATGTCAACTCTGCCAGCCATTAGCTGTGTGGCCGCCAGTGAACTGCTTTAACTTTCTGAATCTCTGCTTCCTCCTTAGAAAAGATCCTGTGGGAATTAAATCAGAAAATGAAGTACTGGGGGCTGGGCAAGTGGTAAACAATGAGCCAGGCTGAAGATGCTTAGAGCACAGGAGTAAGGGCTGTCTTACGTCAGAAGAAACCCCAACACCGCTTTTCAAAGATCAAATGCAGTTCAAGGCCAGCCAGGTTCACACAGTGAGTTCCAGGACAGCCAGGAACACATAGACAGACCCAGTTTCAAAAAACAAAGAAAGCAAAAAGATCAAATTACAGTCAGGGATAGTGGTGCACATCTTCAAGTCCAGCATTGACAAGCAGAGGCAAGTAGATCTCTATGAGTTCAAGACCAGCCTGGACAACATAGTAAGACTCTGTCTAAAAAAAAAAAAAGAAAAGTAATTAAATGGCAAACATCAAACAAAACAGAAATACAACACAAAATATTGCAATTAATTCCAGAAGAGATTTTTTCCCCCATACATAGGGGGGAACACAGAAAATTCAGTAGTCTGAATTGAGAATGCATTAGAAGCACAACATTCAAAAGAAATGTTGAAGCAGACACCTTCATGGGTGAATTCTACCTGCAAAGAAAATGCAGAGAAACTTCCAGGCTCTATTTATGAAGCCAGCATGACACTGCAGGAGACCAGAGAGAGAGAGAACACAGTAGACTCCAAGGAGACCATGAAAGCCACCCGTCTGCAAAGTCTAAATGCTTGGAGCATGGCTGAGAGACCCAACCCAATACGGGTGGCCACTGACGGCATCACCATTTAACACTGTCCTGGAAGCATGGGCCTCTCCAGCGACACCGCAGACAGAGAAATGTGAAAGCAGGTAGGGGCAGAACGTCACATCTGTAACTGTGGCACTCAGGAGGCAGAGGCAGAAGATGGCCTTTGAGTCCAACCTGGGCTACACAGCAAGTTCCAGGTCAGCCTGGGCTACCCTCTCCCAAAACAAACAAAAAAACATGTAAATAGAAAAGAGGAAAGCCAAATGACATAGGTGCTGTATCTGTAAACTAACTCAAGATGATTGGCTGAGAATGGATAAAATAATTCACTATCGATTATCAGTAAACTAAGATGATTGGTTATATGATTGGTTCTGTGCAATTTGCTACCAGCTAGAGATCCCATGTCTATGAGCAAGAACACAACAGATGAGTATCGCCTATGTGCTAAGAGCACAGGAAGGATCCCATCTGACCCTCACACACTGAGAGCAGTCGGCATTAAGGTGAAAGTGTGGCCTGGATTTTAAATAGGATGGTGTGCCACTAGAAAGATGTCAGTTCTCACCAAACATCATGTTCGTGGCGATTCCAGTTCTTTAAAAAAAAAATTAAGGGTCATGTCGGGCTGTGGTGGTGTACACCTCTAATCCCAGCACTGGGGAGGCAGAGGCAGGCAGATGGATCTCTGTGATTCCAAGGCCAGCCTGGTCTACAGAATGAGTTCCAGAACAGCCAGAGTTACAACAGAGAAACCTTATCTCAAAAAAAAAAAAAAGTTAAGGGTCAATTCTCATTTTCTGTTTTCGTGTGTGTGTGTGTGTGTGTGTGTGTGTGTGCGTGCGCGCGCGCGCGCGTGTCGGAAACCAGGAGTAAGACCTTGTATTAAAAAAAAAAAAAAAAAAAAAAAAAAAGCAGTGGAGCTTAGCGGTGTAATGCTTGTCTAGCAAGTTCAAGATCTTGGGTCCAAGCCTCAATATCACCAAAAATAATTTTTTAATTTAATTAAAGGAAGTAAGTTGTGCTCAGTTTTAATTGAAGTTTTGTTGCTTTGAGCTTATAAACATTGACTGTGAAGCCCCTGTAACCCTGACAGGTTGGTGTCCGTATATCCCGACCCACGGCTGAGGCCCCGAGCTCAGAGAGGGTTAGTGAGGTGTTGGGTTTTACAACAATGAGATCTGACTAGATGGTGCTGTCCTCAAGCTGCACACACACTGTGTGGCTGCCGGCTTCTTGCATGCTCCTGCATGAGGTGTCTGCGGCGTCTCTGTGCTCTTTGGGTCTCTTTTCCCAGATGTTCATGTGAGGAAAAGTTCAGCTTCCCCAGGGCCTTTTTGGGTCCAGTCCACTTTCTCCTGACACATATCCCAGGCCTTTCTGGAAAGTGCCTATGTCAGGAGTTCCTGTGGCTAACTGCTCACTCTGGTGGGCAGATCAATGGGCACAGTGCAGACACCCACTTCCCTCCTGCAGAGAGGAAGTGCTGGTAAGTTCATCAAAATCAAACACTGGTCATTCGCATAAATCTCAGGCTACAGGCTACAGGCAACAGCAGCACCCAACTGCTTGAGTTCCCCTGGTCTGTTGGTGACTTACAGCTGGTAGTGGTATGTGGTAGGAGGCTAGATCCACTCTCCTGGGCCTCGTGGTCTGGCAAAACAGCAGTTATGCTACATCTGTGGGGACAGATGTTACTGCAAGGCCATTTACCTTTGGGAAGCTCTGTTTAAATAGATACAAACTGCCTTTCATGTCAAGGATCTCAAAGACTTTTCAATGAGTAATTAGTGAATTTCAACCACAAAATCCTTGCTCCATAAAAAGTGAGGGTTAGTATCTTCATTTTATAAATAGATCAAAGGTCATGCAATCAATGCAGATGTTTAGAAACAGAGTTAAGAATTCTTTGTCCTGGCTGTGGCTGCCTCAAACTGGCTCTGGGATCACTGAGAGAGACCTCCTTTCCGCTCTGACTTCTGGCCAAAGACACGGGACGGCCCTTTATGTTTCCTCTTAAAGGCTTGAATTCTATGTACAGGTCACACGCTTTGATATACCTGGAATTTAGAAAAGAAAGGCAGAAGAATGATATTTGATGCTTTTCAGAGTTCACATCGGGACCAAGCCTTGCATTGTGGGTCAAATGCCAATAAAAGGAAAGAAAGAGAAAAGGGAAGAAAAAACTCGGTCACCACACCTTTAGAAGGATTACTTTTATTCTGTCTCTGAAAGAATTTTCTGTTAAAATTAATGGCAGTGTATCTTTAGCAGACAAAACAATTGCTATGGAGTACTGAAGTCACCTTTTATTGACAGCTAAGTGCTAAGTGTTAAGAACTCCATTTATGCATATGTCATATAATTCTCACAAATACACGGGAAATTTTCATTATTTATTCCTTTTGCAGAGCTATAACTGGGCTTAGAGATAGACGATAACCTGAGAAGAATGGGGGGGGATAGAAAAAGAAACTACAAAGGAACTTAAAAATGATTGGATGCAAGCTCTGTGATCGAAGTACTGTGGGGACACAAAGAAATAAAATATCACCAGAGTCCTACTCTCAAGGAATTGAGAGAAAAAAAAGCTGGGGGGAAGGATAAAAAACATATAAATAATAATTATTAATGAAATAAAATAAATAATGTCACTATGAACACATTTCAGTCAGAAGCATTTATTGACTTCCTGGTATGTATTAAATGTATTTACTGCAAAGCATAGTCCCTCTTCTCATGGACTTACTGTCTAACAGGAAAATCAGACATTCATCAAATAATCACATCAATTTATAATTGCAATTGAGTGGAATAAAAGACACCAGATGGGCTCCAGACTGGTGAGGGATTAGTACCCAGAATATATAAAGAACTCCTACACATAAGACATGACCAATAGATGCACTGTCAAATAAACCAATGGCCAATTTTTTTTTTTTAAAAGAAGAACGGCAAATGGCCAATAAACAAAGAAAGTATGCTCCTATCTCTCACACTTGTAAACAGGGAATTGCAAATTAAAACATTGAAATGCCATTTCACACCCATCGGCTTGGCAACAATTTTAAAGTTTGACATTAGCAAGTGTTGAGGACGGGGAACGTGGGGGACTCTCACAACGCAGGAACTGTGAATTAGCACAACCACTTTGAAAGCCCATTGAGCCATGCCCAGCAAGGCTGCCAGTTTCCAAGTCCTGAGCCCAGCAATTCCACATCCAAGTGTCTACCCTGAAGCCTGCTTTCATACCAGGGAATGGGATTTTTTTTAAAGCTATTATAGCATTGCTTTTAACAGAAAAATAAAATGAGAATGAGCTAAATATCTTCCAGAGGAGGGACTGGAAAATAAAGTGTGCTGAGTTCATACAATGGGCCCCATGTCCTCAGTGAAAATGATCTAGATATACATACATGAATGTGGGTCCACGCTGCCTAGTCAAAAAAAAAAAAGCAAGCTACACAATTATATATTCGGTCTAATAGCATCTCTTCAACGTTTAAAATCATTTCAGAAATGTCTACAGGCACTAAGATACAGAATAAAAACACAAAACCATGCGAAGGAATGAGGCAGCGCCAAAAGCACTAACGTGATTCCGCTGACAAGGAACAGAAATTGGTTCAGAGGACTGCATCAAGATCCAAAAGGGTTTGTGTCCTTTTGAGAAACTCTGGAATGAACAGCGGAAATGTGAAGTTTGAACAAAGGGAAGAGAGCTTGTGGTATAAACAAGTAGTTTTTGTAAGCTTTAGATTTTTTTTTTAATTGGCCATTGATCTTTCAAAGGAGTATTTGATTGAGGTTGGGTTGGGGTGGGTACATCAGGGAAGGAAGGTTGGGGGGGGGTTTAGGATGTGGGAGGAGATCAGGAAAAGAGAATGGGTGGAAAGGTGTTCCATGTAGAAAGACCCCAGTTATGAGAAGAGTGGAATGGGGGCGGGGCACAGACCTCTGGCCACCTACAAAGGTCGTGCATCTCCTGGGAGCTTGAAACATTTCACATCGCCAGTTAGGGGGTGAGACTTCTTTTAAGGGGAGACGCACGTCCTGAGTTCAAAAGACTAAGAGGAAGGTAACTGGAGGTGTAGTGAGCACTAAACACATTAAATCGCGTGACCCTGAAAGGGTCTAAATTGGGACTAGCTTGCGAGGTGTTAGAAAATGGCAGACCTGCGTGTCCGGGAAGATGGGAGGGCCTGCAGAGGCTGAGAGGCTTGGGCTGACTGGGGTGGAGGGAGCTCGCGGCCTGCAGGATGAAGGATCTGAACCAGCTGGAGGACAGACTCGGGAGACCTTGGAGAGAAACGTGTTTACAGCCACCAGAGTGAAGGTACTTTACAAGGTCACAGAGAGAGTGGCTTAAGCTGGAGAAGCCACTGCTGGGAGAAGCAGCCAGGACGCATCGAGAGTGACCGGGTGGGTGGTGTCACCTTCACTGCGAAGGAGAGTAACGGCGACAAGATGCGGCGAGTCGGAGATGCGTGCGTGGCAAGTCAAGTGGACCTGCGGGGCGTGCGCCAGGCTGGGCGCGCCAGGCGCCGCGGGCGAGTGGGAGGCGTCGGAGACCGAGGAGGAGGAGCCCGGATCAAGCGAGCGCCGAGGAGGCGGAAACTGAGCTGGGGCCCCGCGGGGTGATAAGGAATGGGTTGGGGAGAACCACGAAGATCCGGATCTGCCTCCGGGCGGCCCGCGGTGCGCTAGCGAGCGGGACCGGGGCTCCCGAGCAGGGGCTGGCACCTCCGGCCCCCCGCGAGTCTGCGGTCCCAGCCCCGGGTGCGCCCCACGGCGGCAGGTGCCGGGCGGCCGACCCACGCAGGCTCTTCCCGGCCACCTCGGAGAGTCGGGCGCCGGTGAAGCTAGGGTCCGGCTCCGGGTACCAACCGGCATCCCTGCCGCGGCTCCCCGCGCGAGCAGGCCGAGCTCCGGGGCCCGAAGGCTGGCGACGTCACCGCGGCTCTGACGTGGGTTTCCTCCCGGCAGGTCCCTGTCCTTGCAGCCCGCCGCCGAGTCTTTGGCCCTCTTCCCTAGAACCTCGATTTTGCTAATTCGGGAAGACTGTTTATCCTTCAGCTACTGATAAGGACGCAAGCTAATAGGTTATGTATAAAATAATAATAATAATAATAATTAATAATAATAATAATAATAATACAGAGTTTTAACAATGCCGGGAAAGAAATAGCCGGACTCGAGAAACAGACTAATAATAACCAGCCAGCTAGAGCTCTCCTCCCGTGCTCAGCGCTTCTTAGGACAATAATGACGACAGCCATAATAGCCACAGTTTATTGAGCGCTTACTCTGCCACGGCAGTGTTAAACGCTTTGCGGGCAACAATCCTCCGAGGTAAGTACCGTTATGATCCATATTTTGCAGGAAACCGGGCAGAGAGGTTAAGTAACCTGCCCCAGGGCACACAGCTAGCAGATGTCAATTCCAGAATCCCAACCTACGCAGTCTTTTCTCACGTAATACTTATGCCAACCGGTTAAGGTAGGGAGCATTCTCTCCATCTTAAAGATGAGGAAAACAAGGCACATGGAAATTTAAGTACCTTGCCCAAGGTCACCTAGCTGGATGAGGCAGAAAGCGAACCCAGGGCTCCTCTCTGTCCGCAGAACCCTCGGTCTTGGCCATAGGCGACGCCACTTCCAAACCACCTCCGATAACCCCGCAGGCTTCTGCCCTGGCTTGCAGGAGGCAAAGCAGCCCCTGGTGTGTTGGGGGTAGGTTCCTGCAGCCTCCGCTCCGCTGATGAACCGGCTGTTTCAGAGCAGCGTCCTTGCTCTGCCTTCAGGCGTGAAATGGGGACGCCTCTCCTGGAATCCAGTCCCAGACCGGGATGCGCGATCCCGAGAAGGGACGGAGCGGGGGCGGAGGCAGCGGGAGGGATCCCGAGTCCCATTTGACCAGCCGCGGGGCCAGGCTCCGGGTTTGCCCCTCGCGGCCGGCAGAGGGCGCTGCTGCACGCGCATGGCGTTTCACCCCCGGCAGCTCTGCCTACAGCCGCCTACAGCAGCTTTCCTTCTCCAGGTGAATTGCCTGCACCCCCACCCCAAACACACATATACACACACATTTTAAACCTGCTTCTTTAGACTGAGCGACTGCCACCCATTCAAGGCTTCTCAAGTCACAGCCGGTTCGATCTCGTTCTGCTAAAGGGCAAGGACAGGGCTTCCGTTCCGTTAAAGGCCTAAGTGTTTGCAAATTTAGCTCTGTCTGGCCTCCCCTTCTGGTGAGCCAGCGGGTGATTTAAAATGGAGGTAAATCCTCCACTTGAAATAGATAACGAATTTTCTTCCCTTTTCCAAAATGGGAGATGATGACTAAAGAGAGAGCCGACAGATAGTCTATTTTCATAATAGCCACCGCCTATTGGTTGCTCCTTTTGCACGGAGGCCCTTTTTAGACCTTGATTCACTATGGCCTAAACATTGTTCATCATGATTTCTGTCCGATGTAAAGTCAGAAAACTAATAAATAATGAGACTCGGGTTTGATCTAGGAACTCTATCCTTAAACCCAGTTTACCCGAACCCAGAATGCACAAGTGAACTCAGTTGATTCGAAGGGATAGGTTACAGCCCCAAATCCGTGAGTGCTTAGAGATACCCTACCGTGGAACTGGGGGCTTGGTGGGGCTTTCTGAGTCCCCTTTGAGACTCGAATCTCTAAAACAGAAAAGTAAAATCTAAAGGTGCCATGAGAGCCAGCTGGGGGCATTTTTGCCTCAGCTTGGAAGAACAACCAACTAGGTTCATTCACTTTCTATGTCTGGGCTCTAAGGAAATAAAGGTGGATCTAGGAAAATCTGAAAAACACAGAAGAGAAGGGGAAACCCTTTCTGTGGTTTTTACTTTAAACCAAGCCTCATTTTGCTATTTGTGCTATATTTTTAAAAGAACGTGGCTCTCCCCACCCTTGAAACTGGCACACAAATAGCAAAAACAGAAGGAAGGCCAACTAGCAACTTTAAATGTGGCTCGCAGGAAGCAGAGACCTGACTTAAAAAGGAAATGGGAATTCAATGAGATGTCTTGAGCACCTCAAAGACAGACTTTCCGCGAGGAATTTAGATCATGGCTCTTAGAACAGGATCTGTGTCTGGGGTTGGGCTGGGTCTAGTGTCGGAATGAAAGAGCTAAGGTGAAGAGACTGAATCCTCCTTTTCAAATATGCCTGCATTTCTGGTCATCCCCTTGTAAGACACAGCTTTAGGGGGAGTTTTCCTGCCCCGTAGATCTGTCACTCAGGCCCCTACTTTTCCAGACGTTTGTTTTGGAAATTCAGTCCAAGTGAGGCTACCAATGATCACCTCACTGGGCGTGGTTATGTAGAATCACTGTTTGACTATATAACATTACCAGCTGATGGCTTTTCCAGACAGGGGAACCAGTGTAGAAAGGATCTCCTCATGAGACTCATTACCTAATAGACTGTCTCTCTTGCACGGTGTCTTTCAGCTAGAAGAATTAGCCCTCTTCTCCAACATAAGAGGACTCAGGCTGTCCTCAGCTGCTTCCTGCAAAATAGCGGGCTTCTTTGTCCTTCGGGATACTGCCTGCCTTCCTGTCAGAGCATTCATTCCACAGATATGTGCTGGCAGCCTGCAACACACTGAGGATACAGGTTCAGCAAAGACCCCAATGTGAGCCCAAGGCTCGTGGCTCCAGCTTTCCTGCCTGCCTCCATGATATTAATAACTCGCTTCTCCAGCTGGCTTCCAACTCCCATTCCTCCCACTCACAAGAGTGCTGCTACTCAAACTGAAACAGATTGGGCTACATATATGAAGCACATATTATAATAAAAATCCCACACTGACACAATAATACTCCACTGCTGACGGGAAAATGCTACTCTAGACAGCATTGACTGTTGGGACACACTGGATAAAGCTCACCAGGCTTGCAGTCACTTTTTAAAAATTGCATCTTGGAATTAAGTGAGTCACAATAATCAAGGAAAGGAAGAACACTGGACTTTTGTTAACTCTCAAGATTGTTCAATCAAAATAGACTTTTACTGTCCACACCCTTAAAAAAGACGGACTACTTAAGTTAAAATGCCAGTTTTGTTTCTTTTTTCTTTCTGGAAAATCCATTAACATTGAATGATCTTGGCCTTGACCTATCTTAAAAAATGAAAAGAATTGAAGGTAAAATTCAGACTGTCCCTGAAAACGGGTGGATTCCTAACCGGCGTTCTCTCTGGGTGCTGGGATTGGCAGCCAGGGATGTGTGCCTTAGTCAGGCACTCTCCCTCTGAGCCACTTCCCTAGACCCATTGATGTTCTTAACATTCCACCCCCAAGGTTGCCCAACCCTTCTAGATGCAGCATTATTTCTTCTAGTCAGGAAGGCAGCCTGCCTAGAACATGGAAGAATGAGGGAGAAGCGAGAGGCAATTTTTTCCCCTGTGAATCAGGGACGCCTTGAGTGATTTGAGTCAAGGAAACTATATGGGCGCCGCCTATGCGTGAGTGTGTGGTCCTGCATTCTCGGTCTGAGGCCCCAAATCTCCTTCACGCTGGAGCCTGCGATAAGCCAAAAGGATTGTGTCTTCCTGCAGAGAAGTTCCAAAAGAGTGGCCGGAGGGCCTCATTCCTAGCTCAAGGTCTGCAGGTTCTACTGCCCGGGGTACAGAGCTGGAAACTCTCCCAATTCATTCCTGCTGGGAGCTTGCCAAGCCCTTTAGGGAACCGTCTGCAGCGCTAAGTCTGGGGAAATGAGTTTTGCACTTTCACAGAGTGTGAAATTCCTCAGGGGCATTCTTGTACTCGGAAAGAGAAATCAAACCCAGCTCTTTCCTTCAGTGTCCTTGCCGTTAAGAAAATAAACCGAATACAGGGCAGCGGGTCCTGCCCCCGGACGGACGTAGGTGGGGGCAGGAGCGAGAGCCCCTCGGATACCACCCTGACCCGCAAGCTTGAGATTTTAGGAACTTGTGTTGCCGGCGTGTATACACAGGGAGGGACAGCCGACGCGCCTAAGCCACCAAGGAGGAGCTCAAAACCTCGCTATCTTCCTAGAAACCTTGGCGGCGCGGCCCGCTGCTAGCTGTCTGATGCAACAGTTTGCAACGCGGTTCTGGGAGTGGAGGCCTGCGGTGCGGAACCCGGCCGGCCAGCCCGGCCAGCCCGCATGCGCGGGCTGCGCCCTGCCCCGCCCCGCGGCGGGAAGCTTTTCTCCAGATGTGCGGGGCGGGGGCGGGGGCGGAGCGGGGCGGAGCTAGAGGCGCGGAGACCTTTGGCAGCTTGTGCCTGCGATCTGAGCTTAATTAGACTTCTTCCAAAGCATTGGCTGACTGACCCAGTGATAAAAAAAAAAAAAAAAAAATCAGAGAGGCCCGAATCGCCCCAAACGTGCCCGGAGAGAGAAGTTGAAGAGATGGGTTTTGAGTCTATCTCCCTTTCTGAGCCTCCGGATCTCTGATGCAGTCCTGTCTATCTTGCCCTGAACGGTTTATTTGCAGGAGGGAGCATGCCACATCAATATGTTCACAAAAATTGCAGTCTTTCAGATATCACAATTGTCTCCCGTATCCACATTCCTCCTGTATTATAGATTTTAATTGACTTTTATTTTATTAACTGTTTCTCTAAATTAACTTTAAATTGACTCCCTTTTTTACGTATCCTTGCCCCAAGCGAAACCACAGCCTGAAAATAAGCTCAGAACTATTCAAATAAAAATTGTATTTGTGTTAGCTAAAATTGTCTTACCTACCACATTGGGGGTGTCTGGAGGTAATAAGCATTGTACTAAGGTTTTGCCAATGTTTCCAGAACTATTCTAAGCGTTGCACACATTTTATTGCCTTATGATGCCTTAGGAAGTGGATGTTTCCTACAGTTTTACAGAGAAGAAAAAGGATGCCCAGAGAAGTTAAGCAATTTGCCTGAGATCACAGAGCCAGTAGGCAAATTCCATTAGCCTGGTTCCAGAGCCTCCCTTCAAAAGCCCTTCAAAAGAGGGACCCAGGGATTTCTCCAAATCCTACCTCTCTTTGAAAGCCAAGCTCAAAACTCAGGGTCTGGATGAAGACCTCCAGGAATCTATTGTCAGGGGGATGCTGGCACAGGAGGGAGGAGCTCACCACCACCAGGGTTCATACTAGCTCTGCTGTTAAGCTGTGACTTGAGGCTTTCATTGCCTTACCTAGGAAATAGCCATAGCGATTTTCAATGATCTGCTCAATCATATCTCCATAAAGTTTTATTTATTTTTATTTTATAAATACGGGTGTTTTTTTGTCTGAATGTATGTCTGTGTACCACTTGTGTGTCCTGAGACGAGAGGCACATCTTAAGAGGGCATCTTATTCCCTGGAAATATAGAAATGGTTCTCAATCTTCCTAATGCTGCGACCCTTTAATACCGTTCCCTATGTTGTGGTGACCCCCAACCATAAAATTGTTTCCATAACTATAATTTGCTACTCTTATGAATCTGATACTCAGATGACCCCATAAAAAGGTCATTCAACCCCCAAAGGAGTCACAACCCACATTGAAAACCACTGAACTAAAAGTTACAGATGGTTGCAAGCTGCTGTACGGGTGCTGGGAATTTAACCCAGGTCCTCTAGAAGATCAGCTTACTTACTGTTAAGATACTCTTAACAGCTGAGCCATCTCTCCAGCCCCAGTAGTCATTTCTTCCCACACTTTTGATCTGGCCAACTCAGGACTCATTTCCCAGCCTAGAAGGCTCCTTCTAAAGGGAGGTGGGTTTGAGGACTCCAGCCTGAGTGTGTGCAGGCCTTGGCGCCTGGTGAATTATGACAGTTAATACCACTGCACTGTAATGATCTGTTTCTCCACCAACCAGAAGTTCCTTGGGCACATAGCCTGTGCCTGACTTGCCACTGTCTCCCTAGTGCCTCAGAACCTGGGGACAAGGGAAAATGATACCCATAAAAATCATGGTGAACCAGTGAGCAGAGCAGAAACGTCCCCCAGAGAATCCAGAAGGACCCTCTAGCCTGTCTGAGGCTCCTTACCCGGTACTTTGGCTCCAGAAAGCCAGTGGGCTGGCTCTGAATGATCCCCACAGGCTTTTGGTTGGCGACACATATGAGGCACAAATGATGACCAGGGCAAGGATTCTAACTCTGGAATCTCTCAGGATAGACCCACACAGTCCCACTCTCCAGTGCTCTTGCCACTGTGTGCTACTGAAGCACCAGCTGCTCAGTACATGCCAAGTGCACACGTCACCTCGGCCATCTTCACAGCTGGTTTCACCTTAGCGAGTGAGGAGACGGAGGGTCAGAAAGGCTAAGATGTCACTGGAAGTCCACACAGGAATTTAAACCATCTCTTCCCACCTCTTTTTCCAAAATTCAACTCAGACAGTCTTCTCCCTCACTCCTGCCTCCTTGGAAATCCCATAGGGGCTTCCAGCTAGGTCCCACCTTATCCCTAAACACACACACACACACACACACACACACACACACACTACCAAGCAAGATTTGGGAGAAGGTTTTCTATCTTTGCTATTTCATTTTCCTCTCTGAACCATAGTAACCCATATACCTAAAATCTCCCCAAGAACTGGGGGGGGGGGGGGGGAGTACATGCATGCACATGTGTGTGTATGTGGAAGCCAGAGGTTGACATCAGGTGTCTGCCTCAGTAGCTCAGTTGCTCTCCACTTTCTCTCCTTTCTTTTTCTTTTTGACAGGGTTCCCCACTGAACCTAGAGTTTGCCACTTTGGCTGGAGTGGCTGGCTGACCAGCAAGTCCCCAGGATCTGCCTGTTTCTATCCCCTAGATCTGGGGTTATGAATGCATGCTACCACACCCAGATTTTTATGTAGGTGCTAGAGATCCAAACTCAGGTCCTCATGCCTGTACAGCAAGCACTTGACCCGGCGTGCTGTCTTCCAGCCCTTCTCTACTCTCCTCTATTGGCCAAAGAATCACTCAGAAATTCCACTTGCCAGGCCGGAAACTACATATCCCAGAATGCCATTCTCTCCTGGAAAGAGAGCAAAAATCCTGTCGGCCATGTGTCTCCTATTTTGGGGTCGGAAAATTTGGTCACTAGCTTGGATAAAGATTAGTATGCCCATAGACTTAATTCTTCTGGCCCCAAGCAGACATGGATTTCCCAGGCCTCAAGAACAGGGGAGGGGATAAGTTATTACAGCAAACAGAACCATCAATTAGAAGCATGCATGACGACTTGGCATGCAGCTTCTGGAAGAGCGAGGACCCCAGTCCAGGAGGCCTAGCCTCTCTCCAACAGCCCTTACCATCACCACCCCTTCGCTCTCCTCGCTTTCTTTCTTCCAGATTCTTCTCTTAATTGTACCACTGGGCCACTCCCTTGTCCTCATCCCCACCCCCATGCCCACACCCGTGCTTTAACCATTTCGTATAAAATCCAGCCCACCAGACTGAGGTTTCCTTCCACTCAAATGTTATTTTCAGAAGGAGCCATTGAGGTTGGTGAGTAATTGCAGCGTTGGGCCTCTGCAAGCCAAGCTGAAAATAATCAGCGAGGCAGATGGGGTGGGAAGAAAGTGGTGCCCTTCCACTAAAGAGTGGGAGAAATCCAAACGGGGTGAGTCAGAGACAGGCAAGTGCCAGGCTAGGCCGGCTGGGCTGATGGCCTGGAGTTCAGTTAAGGGGAAACCGCCCAAGGTGTTGGGCCCTTTGACTGAGGCCCAATCCAAGGTGTTTCCTGGCTGCACATCTCATATTTCTTGTGGCAGCCATTATGCTTCTGCTCTTACTTGGGCCATCACAGCCAGTAGGCCACATTGGGACTTGACTGTGCCAGCTGGCTTGTCTGTCTCTCCTGCCAGGTTTCACAGCCTCAACACTATTGACTGGGCTGGATAACTCTTTGTGGAGAACTGCCCTGGCCTGAAAGGATGTTCAGTAGCATCCCTGGCCTCTTCTGCCTTGATGCCAGTAGCATGCACACACGCAGTCATGACAATCAAAGATATCCCCAGATGGGAAGTGTGTCATTGGTTCAAAACCACTCATCTAGTGGGCCTGCTTCTAAACTATTGGTCAACTCTTATTTCCGGGTGCTGCTGTGGATGCCCCAAGCCCAGTGTGAGTACCTACTATGTGCCAGGCTCTGTCCTCAGTTCTGATAATAGAGCAGGAAACAAAGTAGACATGTCTCCTACCCTCAGAGAAATGACAGGCTTCCTGGGACAGCAGTCACTCAGCAGCCTTCAGCGAGAGATACAGAAAAGAAAGACAAGAATCTAGAAGAGAGTTCTGACCTAGATTATGGGAATCAAAGAGGCTCATGGAGAAAATGAGAATGTGGCCAGCTAGAGATTCCAGGAGGAGGGAGCTCTGCAGAACAGAGACAGAGTGTTCAAACTCCCTAAGAGACTGATGTACATTTAAGGGACCCTTAATGCCTGCTGTGGACAAGGCTCCGGACAGTGGAAAGGCATTTTCTCCTCTCATCCCCCAAACTTGCATTTCCTGTGCTCTTTTTTTCTGTGTTCCTAGCACAGGCATGTAAACTTAGGATCATATTTAACCATCTTTCAACCACCAGCCCCTCGTCCTCATTCAACCCTCTTCAATCAACCAGTTACCGAGTTGTGTCATTCTACCACGGGATAGAACTCAAACGGTCTCACAGCCTCCGTTCCCACCAAACCCCCGATGATGCAGACTGTCTTCTTACTCAACTCAAATTTGTGAAATAGCTTCCTACAGAGTCATTCTCCAGGCCCTGCCTCAGAGAAAGACACAGATCTGACCGCATTCTCCCTGTCTTACCCTCTGGGCTTCCAAAGGCCTGTCACACTGCTTGCCTCCTTCCAGGGGCTTCCGGGTACCCTTCCTTGACCGATCCCAACAGACCTCAGCTTGCTGCACTCTGGCTACAGGAGACCACTAGCCATACCCAGAGGCGCCACACCTCCACAGCTTTCTGCTGTGTCTAAATGCCCTTCCCAACCAAGACCATTTGTGAAATCCTCACAAACCAATTAAGACCCAGATGAAACACTCATTGCTCTTCTACCTCTCTGCAGATGCCTTCTCTTAGTTTTTGAAGGTGTTTTCATTGGGCTTCATATTGCTTTTATATGACCATTTGTAATGTTGTCCCATAATTAGCTGCTTAAATCTGTCCTTTCCTTCAGGTTCTGAAGACCTTATAGGCAGGTAACGAAGTAAACTGTGCTAGGTGCCTGACTATCTATGCACATTCCTCCTTCCAGCTTCTAAGGGAGCCAAGGAATGCAAAGCCCAGTGCATAATTTCAAATAGCAGTTAAGCTGTTGGAATGAACAGATCCCTGAGCCTCAATAGAAATGACCTCTTATGCAACTCCAGCATGGGCTCAAAACTCTTACCAAAGGTTGACTGGAGAACTCAAGCCTAAATGAATTAGTGTGCAACAAAGACTTCCTTGATCCACAGTATCCACTTTTCCTTTAAGAATAAAACTGGGGGCTAGAAAAACTTCTCAGTGATCAGAGCACTGGCTGCTCTTCCAGAGGAGCTGGGTTCAGTTTCCAGCACCCTCGTGGTAGCTTGCAACAATCTGTGACTCCAGTTCTAGGGAATATGACACCGTCTTCTGGCCTTCTTTGGTACAAGGTACACAAAAGGTACACACACACACACACACACACACACACACACACACACACCACTCATGCACATAAAATTAAATTTAGAAAAGAATAAGACTGATTTTTGATTGAGCTGCTTTGCTGAAGACTACATTTCCCAGCTTCCCTTGCAGCTGAATGAGGCCCTGAGTCTAAGTTCTCACAAATGGACAATAAGTAGAAATAATTGTATTGTTTCTAAGCTATGCCCTGAAAGGGAACGTATGAGGCTTCCCTAATCCTTCCCCTGTTCTTCTCCCTGACTAGGAGGTGACAGAAATTGAAGTGATTTCCTCAGAGCTAAAAAAGGGAAACCTTGTGCGGATGGATGGCCAAGCCTCCCGTCAGTCTTGGACTGTTTTTATCTAAACTCTCACATGAGATGGACATCTTTTTCTGTTTTGTTTGTACTTCTGTATTCAGAGGCAGTTTTTCCAATACTCTACAAAATACCTGACCTTCAGACTCTTAGGAATGGGCCAGAACTGAGCACATGAGCTAGTTATGGCCAGTAGATACAAAGAAAGTGAGGTAAGAGCTTCTAGGAAGACTGTTCGTGTGTTTATGAGAGAGCTTCAAGGAACACCCCCTTTCTCTCTCCCTGGACACTGCTGAGCCTGGACACAGCTCCCAGCCTGAGGTCAGAACCACATATGGAGGAAGGCAGGGCCAGCAGAACTGCAGAAGAGACGGAGATGAAGGCACAGCCCAGGGATGGTCAGAGTTCTTTCCCTAGGTTAAGTATGGGTCTACCTACCAGCTTTTCACCCTGTGGCACATGGGAGTGGCCATGAGAGCAGGAGGTCGCCACAGAGAGGTCTGGGTCCTGGTCATGTGCCTTGCAGTCACATTTCCCCCTGCCTTTCTCTCTTCCGCTCAACATCTCGGAGGCAAATTTCATACCTCAGGGCTCCTTGCACTGGTTTCTGACTAGAATTACCCCATGAAAAGGTGCTAGGAGAAGATAGGGGCAGGAAGGCGAGCATTCTGGTATCTCCCCAATCCCCAGCATCTTTGCCTATATCTGCTCTCTTTGTGGCAGACCCATGATTGAGCTCCTGCAGCCTGAGGGGCAGAGGCGGTTTTTATGGCTGTTCACAGCCTGCCTGCTCACTCCCCTTGTGCTTCGCTTCCTTTTAACTTTTCAACCATTTCTTTCACTGAACCTGGACTCTGGTGTCCTAACTGGACCCTGCCTGGCCAAGACTGGATGAAGCTAGTCAGGGGCTTGTGTGGGGGAGAGGGGTTGCTTCCTACCCTCACTGGATCTGGGCAGAGCTTCATAAAGTGCCAGGAAAACACCACATATGAGAGTCACTAGGCCCTTATTCTGCAACTAGGCCACGACAGTGCCCCGTAGATCCCCCTTAGGTTACCATGCTGGTGGCTGCAGGACCCTACTGTGTTCTACGCTGGAGTCTTGGCCACAGGTGAGTCTGAGATGCTTTCCTGCCCATTGGGATTTACTGTAACTTGCGTTCTCTTAGGCTCAGTAGGAATCTCAGCAGAGCCACTTCATGTCTGTATGACTTCAGAAAATCGTGCAGCCTCTTGGTACTTCAGCGTCTTCATGACAGTGGCTTAAGACAACACTGAGCACATGAAGCAAATGGTCAGTGGGACCAGCCACCACTGTTGGTGATGACGATGATGGCGGCCACGGATGACAGCCTGGGCAGCATGGGAGAGATCAGCAACCTATAAGAATATTCAGGAAACAGGGACAAGGGAGTGAAGGAAGCCCAATATGTGGTTATCAGCATTGGAAGTGCCGAGATTTGGGGTCTGTGAGTCTAAGTCCACGTGCTGGTCTCTCCACCCCAACGACTGGCACCGTTTCCCCGGCATCTCAGACTCCGCTGTTCCTCTCTCCCCACTCACCTCTACTATTGTCTCCTTCTCATTGCTTACCAGCCGCTGCCACATTCCCATGGTAGGGGAGGGGTGGGGAGGGAGCTCAGCAACCCAGGAAGGAGACAGAGGCTTTGTGGCTCCTCTGCCACTCGAGACCAAAGACTGGATCTGAGGCAGAAGGGGGCCTGTGGGAGACACCAGCCTCAGGTGCCCTGACCTCCATGTTGCTCTTAGGCTGGTGAGTGTAAAATGCATAGTCACTTCTGGCACATTACCCTGTCTGACCCCACGGTCACCAGCAGAGACATGATCCGTTGCCGTCGTTCTTAGTAGAAGTATCTCGGTTTTGCAAAGGCGTCAAGCCTTGGGGATGCCAAGGAACCTCCCGAAGGTCACACAGCCTGAAGGTGGCAGAGACAGAATGTCTGCCAATCTTGTATGATAAAAGATGCAGGCTACCCAGGCCTCTCTGGAGCAGTTAGTGTGACTCTCTGCCTGTGGCTCTGTCATGGAAGGTTCATGGGTGCTGGCATTTGAGTCAAGAAGGCGAGGCCCAGTAGGTTGCTCTCAGAGCCAGTCTGTCTCAGTGAGTCCTGGTCTGTCCCGGATGCATGCCGGATGTTGGAAGGGAGAGACTGAAAAGGATGACCCAAAAAGAAGGTGGTCCCGAGGAGGGCTCCCTGTGTCATAACTGCTCCAGGACCAACGGTGAAGGGCTGTGGATTGACAGGTCAGGTGGGCCCAGCAGTGTGTCTGCTACCCTCGTCCCTTCTCAGTCCTGGGAAATATTTTCCTGGAGAGCGAGGTATAGACCCTGAAATCCTTGTTCTGTGCAAACTCAGGAGACAATCCTCGAGTATCTCATCCCCAGACACCCACCTCCTTGAAGGCCATCTCCAAATGCCCCCAGCCTCTCATGGCAGCCCCGCAGGAAGCCACTGTCTGGTGTGATGTCAGGAGTGTGAGCTCTAGAGTCAGGATCAGTCTCAGCCTGGATGACTAGGCCCAGGAGGCTCTGGACAAGCGCTTTCCTTTGTCTCTGAGACTCTGGTTTCTCATCTGCCCAGTGGCCTTCCTACGGGCAGGTGTCTGATAAAAATGGCAGAGTCCACCTCTTTCCCTTTGAAATTACTTCCTTCTGGATCCTCACTGTCTTCCCTGAGCATTTAACCACCTTTGGAGGTGGGGGTGCTCTTTCCCAGAATTCTCCCCACACTGTGGCCTCTGGGCCTGTAGGAGACAGTGGTTTCACCATCTTTTGCTTGTGGCCTGCCCAGGACCAGCTCCCCTGAGAGCAAAGGACTCCGAACCAGAGGCACAGGCCCCACCCTGTGTGTAAACACTAGTTGGGCACCGGCTGACCTCAGGAGGGAAGTACTGGCTGCTCCCCACCTCTCCCAGCCTGCCACTGAGGTTCCAAAGGAAGTGCCAGGCTAAGCTAGCGCCCTGGCCCCAGGCTGCCTCCGTCCTGGAAATAGTCACTAAGAGCCAAGTCTTTAGCTAAAGGTGGATGGAAGTTAAAAATTCCTAGCCACGGCTTGCCGGGCCTGGTCAGGAGTATCATCCTGGACAGTCCCATGAGTCAGGTCTCTCTAATTGAAATATTTTCAGTGATCGTAACACACCTTTGTAAATGGACTCTGTTTATTTCATCAAAATGCGAGCTGTAATTACATATAATAAAATACTAAAATTTTCAACTTTGGAGGGTGAAGGATGTATATTTTATTATTGTATGTGAAGTGCTTTTCCATGCTGTTAAATCTTCTTTAAGTAAAAACATCGCTCAATAAATAAAGAAGGGCCTGGGAGCGCAGATGAGCTGCGAAGCATAAGCCTGGGGCTTGTGAGACCCTGAGTTCCTCCATGCTAAAATAACATAAGACCAGCATGGGTTTGGGGGAGTAAGATCCACAAAAACTGAAGCATAGATGGGAAATATAAGACATACTCGGGCCTCTCCTCTCTGATCAGACTATTGGCGCATTAGCTTGCTTCCCCCTAGTGTATCTTTATGCCATGTTATTCTCTTTGAGAAGGAGTCTTGGAGCTGAAGAGGTCTCTAGCCATTAGGAACACTCAGTGCTCTTGTAAAGGGTCTGAATTTGGTTCCCAGCACCCACATTTGGTCCACAACCACCTGCAACTCCAGTTCCAGGGGAACTGACACCCTTTTCTGCCCTCTTTGGGCTCCTGCAAAAACACATTGCAACATAAATTCTCACAGGCAACTGGGCAGTGGTGGTGCACACCTTTAGTCCCAGCACTCAGGAGGCAGAGGCAGGTGGATTTCTGTGAGTTCAAGGCCAGCCTGGTCTACAGAGTGAGTTCCAGGACTGCCAGGGTTACACGGAGAAACCTTGTCCTGGAGAACCAAACCAAACAAAAAACTCTCACAGGCACACATCCACACATATAAACAAAAAATAAATGAATGAATTTTTACAATGATTCATGGTTGGAGAACCATTTCCCCTTAATGTTACATTATAACATATTTTGAACAATTTCTTGTGTCCTTATTTACTAAAATATGCATCATCGGAGGGATTTTTTTCTGGTTTAACCCTAAGATTCTGATTTTATTTTTTTTTAAAACAGGGTCTTACTACATAGCCCAGACTGACCTCAAACTCTCATCGATTTTCCTACCTTATCTTCCCAAGAACTGGGTTGACCAACTTACAGGGTTTTGGTTTTTTTTTTAATGTGTCTTTGTGGAGAGGGGTGTGCACGGTCATACACAGGGAGGTGTGCGTGCGTGCAAGAACTCAGACCCAGGTGTCCGTCCCCAAGTGCCGTCCACCTTATTTCTCTGAAAGTGTCTCACTAGAATCTGTGGTGTGACAATCAGGCTGAGGTGTCTGGCCAGCAAAGCTACCCTGTGAGAACTCGTCTCAAAAAAATATTCTTACTACTACTAGTACTACAGACAAACACTTCTCAGAGGAAGAAGTCTGAAGAGATCCCAAGCGGTCCTCTGCACCACCGGTTCTCACCTAAGATCTTGATCCGGAAGTCAGGTCAGTATCTTTTTCCTTTTGTCCCCACCTGCGTGCCTTTTTCTCTTTCTTCCTTTCGTCTTTTTTTTTAGTTTTGGCAGGGTCTCACTATGGAACCCAGGCTGGCTTTGAACCCTCTGTCCTCCTTCAGCTCTCAGCCTCCCGCATGCTGAGATTCCGAGCAAGTCCCACCACATCCTGTTCTAACAGATGTCTGGAAAGCCTGCTTAGAGACGGGGTTTCTTCCTGCTGTCCAAATGCACTCCTTCAGCAGCAGGTTCCGGCTTTGCCCATTGCAGGGGAGGGCACAGGCAGCGCCACCTAGGTGAGGCGGGAAGGGGTGTGGAGTTGTGAAGGGCTTGCCCCTTCACTCTTCATTCAAGTTCTGCAAACAGCTATGAAGCCCCTGCCGTGGGCCATGTCCTTGCTAGGCCCTGAGAGTGTCTCAAAGAAGATATAGTCCCCGCCCTCAGGAGTTCAGTTAACTGTAAGCTCTCAAATGTTAGCCCTTTACCTTGAACCTACAGCCCTGTACCTGCGCCTCTAAGTCTGATACCAGAGATACTGATGGGCTAGAACCATTCGGTCTCCTCAGGTCACCTTGATTAGGGCCACCGGGGGTCATTTCAGGAAAGGCCTGTCAATCCAGGCTCCTGGAAGACATTTAAAGCAGGCAACCCTGGAAGCTCTATCTGTCAGCCAGTAGCTTGACTCTCAGCTGAGCCTTCAGCAGTCACAAAACAACAGAGATATGGGTCAGACACAAGGCCTAAACCTGAAGCTCAGCTCCACCCTTCACTAAGCGACCTTGGGCAATTGCTTCACCTCTATTAATCCCAGTCTGCTCATCTGTAAAACAGGGGTAACCATATGTGTTCTGCTTGAAATTAAACACGAACGCGCTTGATAGTGTCTGGCTTATGTATGCTACGTGTCATTGTTACTAAATGAACTGAAACTCATTCACTCATTTGAATTGTTACTCCCTAAGCAGTTACAGTGAAGACCTGAACATCAGACGTGCAGGAGATTACTTCCCATCTGACTGCTGGCACGCGTTTAATCACGGCTGTGCCTGTCACCGTCGGCTTCTGTAGGTTATTTGAATTCTAGGCCTCGGGAACGGTGCAGTCCATCCACCATGCAGTTTTAGACTTTGGGGATCTAGTGTGTAGGTTTCATACCCGCTCTTAGTGCCTGCCCCAGCATGAAGGAGACTCCTGTCTCCCACCTCTTCCGTATGGACATTCCAGTTGTCCAACCAAGCAGGTTGGACAAGGATGGGCAGATTCAACTTTGGTGGTTGCTGTTGTTTTGGTTTGTTTTCTTTTCTTTTTCTCTTTCTTTTTTTTTAGTGGGGAGGGGTTGTCCAGTCCCTGGGTCACTTCTCCAGCCTCTCACCTCAAGGGCCAGAAAGCTGTGGAGGCCCCAAGGCTGTTGCTGTGAAGTGAGAAGGGATATACAAGGTCTCTGTTGATAATGACATTTTCAAGTGCTCACGGATGGCTCTGTTGCCATGGA